>LR738713.1:332003203-332043827 GCA_902687465.1 Secale cereale
TTCTCTATCTCTTCTGGCTCGTCGGGAAGTTCTCCAGTTTGTAGAAAGCGGACGATTTGCTGTGCCCATGCTGGAGCCTGAGGCTCAACAACAAGGATTAAAGGCATGAGGGCTGCTGCGGGAACCTCAGCTTCTACGGCAAGAACCTGCGGCTCTGCTTCAACTGTACAGACCCTTGGATCTGCAGGAGCAAACTGTTCCTCAGCATCTTGGCTGTTGATCTTGGGGACCTTGGCGGCGGCTTCTGGAAGATCCGCCGGCAAGTAGTCGCCGGAGACCAACTTTCTCTTCTTGTTTTGCCCAACTGATGGTGTAACGGATGACTGTGTTAACTTGAGCACGAAGGTCCCTGGTTCCACAGGTAACTTCATTGCAGCACACTTTGAGAGGCCATCTGCAATATCATTCTGAGCTCTTGGGATGTGCTCCATTTGCAGACCTTCAAAGTGCTCTTCAAGCTTCCTCACTTCATCAACATCAGCTTCCATCAAAGGGCTCTGATAACTCTTATTCACTTGTCGGACCACCAACTGTGAATCTCCCCGCACAATCAACTTCTTGATCCCAAGCTCGGCCGCAATTCTGAGGCCGACAAGCAAACCTTCATACTCAGCAGTATTGTTTGTCGCTTGTTCCTTGGGAAAGTGCATCTGGACAACATACTTGAGGTGCTCTCCGGTGGGCGCTATGAGTACCACGCCGGCACCGGCGCCTTGCAGCGAGAAAGCACCATCGAAGTACATCATCCATTCGTTGCTCCCTTCTTGGACGGGGATGCTTGTCTCTTGTACTTCTTCATCTGGCGTTGGGGTCCATTCTGCTATGAATTCTGCCAAAGCTCTGCTCTGTATGGTTGAAGTACTTTCAAACTTGAGACCAAAGCTTGATAGCTCCAGTGCCCACTCGACGATCCTGCCTGTTGCCTCTGGATTTTGCAATATCCTCTTCAACGGAAAGCGAGTGACCACCGTTATCTCGTGTGCTTGGAAGTAATGGCGCAGTTTCCTTGAGGCCATGAGGAGGCCGAAAAGCAACTTCTGCACCCCAGAGTATCTTGATCTAGCCCCCTGCAAGAGGGAGCTTACGAAATACACTGGGCGCTGCACCATCTTCTTTCGCACTCCTTCCTGTTCCTGCGCAGACTTGTCCTTGTCGGGGCCAGAGCTTGTCGGGGAAGCCCCCTGCTTGTCGCTAGATTCGCTTGCCGGGGATGCGGGTTCCTCATCTGCCTCCCTCTCCGCTACTAACGCAGCACTAACCACTTGATTGGTCACCGCTAGGTACAGCAGCAACTTCTCTTGTGGCCTAGGTGCGACAAGTATTGGAGTGGAGGACAGGTATCCTTTCAAGTCTTGCAGCGCTGCCTCCGCTTCCGGAGTCCATTTCATAGGACCTGCCTTTTTCAAGATTTTGAAGAAAGGCAGGGCGCGTTCTGCAGACTTTGAAATGAACCTGCTGAGGGCAGCCACACAACCAGCAAGTCTTCTTACGTCCTTGACGCGCTTTGGGGCTTCGATCTGCTCGATGGCTTTTATCTTGTCGAGATTGGCTTCAATCCCCCTCTGGGACACAAAGAACCCGAGAAGCTTGCCGGAAGGAACTCCGAAGACGCACTTCTCGGGGTTCAGCTTGAGTTGGATCTTGCGCAGATTCTCAAAAGTTTCCTCTAAATCTTGGATCAGGGTATCTTTGCTTTTACTCTTGACCACTATATCATCCATGTAGGCTTCTACATTTCTGTGTCTGTGGCTCAAAAGCAGTGTGCACCACCCTTGCAAATGTCGAGCCTGCATTCTTCAATCCAAAGGGCATGCGTATGAAGCAATATGTGCCACATGGAGTAATGAATGCAGTCTTCTCTTCGTCTTCCTTGGCCATGAAAATCTGGTGGTAACCTGAGTACGCATCAAGGAAGGAAAGCAGCTCACATCCGGCGGTGGAGTCAATAATCTGGTCAATACGCGGCAATGGAAATGGATCCTTGGGACACGCTTTATTCACATCAGTGAAGTCTATACAAAGTCTCCACTTCCCATTGGCCTTGCGTACGACAACTGGATTGGCCAACCACGTAGGATGGATCACACCTCTAACCAGGCCTGCTGCATCCAACTTCTTTATCTCTTCGGCGATGAATTCTTGGCGCTCCACGGCTTGCTTCCTGACCTTCTGCTTGACGGGCCGCGCATGAGGACAAACAGCAAGCTTGTGCTCAATTACCTTCCTGGGAACGCCGGGGATGTCAGATGGTTGCCATGCAAACACATCGACATTCGCCCGCAGGAAGGCAACGAGCGCGCTTTCCTATTTGTGGTCGAGTGTAGCACTGATGGTGAAGGTACCACCAGTGCCGTCCTCCTTGGCGGACACCTTATTGGTTGCCGGTGGAGCTGCCATCCCTTTCTTGCACTTGCCGGTGGAGCTCGATGGTGCGTCCTCGACGGCAGCGCAGCACTCCGAAGAGGTGCGTTTGCCGCAGTGGGCCCCAGAGGTCTTGCCGGACTTGGTCTTGCTCTTCCCCCCGGGAGCTTCAGCGGCAAGTGTGTTGCTCTCTGCTGCGGCTGCTGCATCCCGGTAGATCTTGTCGGCGTAGATAAGTGCGTCCTTCTTGTCGCCGGGGACAGAGATAACGCTTATCGGCCCCAGCATCTTGAGTACGTTGTAGGCATAGTGGGAAGCTGCCATGAACTTGGCGAGGGCAGGACGTCCAAGTATCCCATTGTTTGGTAATGGGATATCGGCAACATCAAACGTGATCCTCTCCGTCCTGAAGTTGAGCTCCCCGCCAAAGGTCACTGGCAGCGTAATCTTTCCCTTCGGCTTGCTCCTTCCTGGGTTGATCCCTTGGAACGACCCGGTTTCTTCGAGCTTGCCGTCTGGGATCTGTAGCTTCTTGATCACAGCTGAGGAGATCAAGTTCAGGCCGGCCCCGCCGTCAACCAACATCTTGGTGACCTTGAGGTTGCGGATAGTTGGTGAGACCAACATCGGCAAGAACCCGACCGCAGTGGTGCGGTCAGGGTGGTCCTCAAGGTCAAAGATGATGGGCGTGCCGGACCACCTCAGCAGCCTGCGTGACTCGACGGGCGGCTCTGCTGCGTTCACTTCCCGCACCCACTGCTTGAGCTGGCGGTGGGAAGTGTGCAGAGAGGCACCTCCATCGACACACAGAACCTCTGTGGCCTTCTGGAACTCCTGCTCGCTGGTGTCTCCTTCTTCCATGTCATCATCGTCGTCTTCATCCTCATCCTTGTCGCGGCCCCGGGGAGGTCTGTCACCTTGCCGCTGCTTGGCCTTGCCGCGGCGTCCTCCCCGGCCATTGAACGGCCGCTTCTTGCTGGGTTCTCCTCCGCCTCCTTGGGCCTTCTCCTTGTCGCGACGCTCGTATTCAGCCTTCTGCTGTTCTACGAGGTACTCAACTCTTTTGCAGTTCTGAAGATCGTGGCCCTTGGTGCGGTGGATCTTACAGTACTGCTTGTCGGAGCCGTCCTGCTTGTCGGCTGCCGCTACAGGGGCGGGCTCCTTGCCGGAACCGCCAGCCTGTGCCTTCTTGGCGGGAGCCTCCTTGCCGGACTGCTCGACAACCAGCACCTCCGTGCTCTTTTTCTTTCTGTTATTCCGCCGCCGGTTTTTCCTTGCCGGGGCGGCATCCTCGCTGTCGCTTCCTCCTGCGCCAGTATCCTCTCCGGGGAGTCTCCTCCCCTCTTCAGCGCGCGCGCACTTGTCAGCCAGAGCGTAGAGCTCGCTGACATCCCGGATCTTGGTCATGGCCATCTCCTCCCTCATCCGGCGGTTACGCACGTTCTGGTGAAACGCGCTGATAACCGCGGCGGGGTGAACGTCGGGAATGTTGTGCTGGACGCGGCTGAATCTTTGGATGTACTTGCGCAGGGACTCTCCTTCCTTCTGGGCTAAGATGTGGAGATCGCTCTCCTGGCCGTGGGGTTTGTGGCCGCCCGTGAAGGCGCCAACAAACTGGTGGCACAGATCCGCCCACGAAGAAATGGAGTTCTCCGGCAAGTGCATAAGCCAAGACCGGACATTTGGCTTAAGCACTAGCAGGAAGTAGTTGGCTAGGATCTTCTCGTCACGTCCCCCGGCAGCCTGCACCGCGATGGTGTAGATGCTGAGGAACTCCGAGGGGTGTGTCTTGCCGTCGTACTTCTCGGGTACATCGGGCTTGAAATTCTTCATGCTGGGCCACTGGACTTGCCGCAGCTCACGGGTGAACGCAGGGCAACCTGCCGCGTACGGCAAGTCACCCAGTTCATCGGGCGCGTGCGCGTCGACAGTGGTCCCAGCGCGCTGATCTGACTGTCTTTGTGCTTCTCGTCGACGCTCGGTGCGAGTCCGAGCGTCTTCTTGCCGCCTGTCGTCTAGGACTTGGCGCTGATCGCGGCGAGCCCGCGGATCCGACGACGCCGTGGAGTCGTCGTCGACGTTGATCTGGCGGGGTGGCGATTTCTACTTCCGCGGCGGGGAGTGCACGGTAGTTGCACCCCCGGCGGTCTTGTCTCCATCGGCCTTCGTCTGGTCAACTTGTCGCGGCCGCGACGTTGCCGGCTGCTGCGGCGTGTCGTTGTTGGCGAAGGCGATGAGGCTCTGGATCGTCGCCCTCCAGTCTTCGGCTTTATCTGCCGCTGGAGGGAAGTCGAGGAGCAGCTGTGCTCTTGCTAGAGCTTCTACTGGAGAAGAGGGGAAAGGCGGCGAGCGGTGCGAGGAGCGGGACACGCTCGGACTTCTAACAGCGTTAGAAGGAGCATGTTCCCGCCCCGGCGACCGCGCCTTGCTCGTGCCAGCACGCTGGCCTTGAGCATCCCGCGATCCTCCGGCTTGGCCACGCCCCAGCAAGCGTATGGTACCTCCAGTACCACGCCGCTGCGGGTCTTGCACCTCCTGAGAGAGACGTGGTGCGTCCACGGACACCGAGGCTTTGGAATTCGCCCGGTCGTCCGTCTTGTCCTTGGACTTGGTGGCGCCGTGAGTTTCCTCGCCGGCGACCACCCTTCCGCCGGCGTCTCCTCCACCAACCGTTGGTTCTGGTGGCGGTGGGATCGACGCAGACGGGCCTCCGACCTCCGAAGCCTTCTTCTTCAGAGGCATGTTGATGCTGTCGACGAAGTTGGAGAGGTTGATGAAGAACGCGCCCGCGTGAGCGCCGGATCAGGTTCGCACAACCTCGACGCCCCCTACCTGGCGCGCCAAAGATGTCGGGGGAAACTGTACTCCCACGAGCACCTATGGGACCGGAGCCCCTTCTACGTTGCGGTAAGGGAGCGGAGGGAGCACGGAGAGCAGATCGAGGGGCGCACGCGGGCAGTTTTACCCAGGTTCGGGCCGCGCGGACGCGTAAAACCCTACTCCTGCCTTAGGTTGTATTGAGTTCTTGAGCTCGGGAGCTTGAAGAGCTACAGTACTAGCTACACCGAGCGAGAGAGTTGTCTAGGTTTCGAACCCCCTCTACGTTGTGCATGGGCCTCCTTTTATAGCTCAAAGGGGTCACCGACAGGTGTCAACGTAGAGGAGGGTAAAAGCGTAATTTGGGTGGTAGTTGTAACAGTGCATGAACAGTATATGAACAGTGGTCTTCACCTAACTTTGACAGTGGGGGACAAGGGCCTTAAATGCCCGTCGCCGTCGACCCCAAAAGTGTCTGTCCATGCTTCTCCGTTTGCCACGGCGGTAGCCTCGTCACCGTGGCTTGCCACTGTGTGCCCCAAGCTGCACAGCCATCTGCCACGTGCCCCTGGAAGGGCCCCAGGGCGACGCGTGGGCCGATGAGCTGGAGCGCGGGCACACATCGTAGGTTTCCCCGGCAAGCACCTTGCCGGGGTAGTGATCTTGCCGGGCCCGGAAGCTTGTCGCTCTCCGGGTCCTGCCGAGGCGCAAGATGCGCCGAGGCATCTCTTGAGGTATGTGTTCCTTGGCCTTCCTGGCAAGCCCCTCTTGCCAGGGTCTTGTGCTAAAGTGATAACCTTGAGCCTGGTGCGGCCTTCCCGGCAAGCTCCTCTTGTCGGGGCCTTGATCTTCTGTCTTGTATACTTTGTTTTTGAATGGCTTCATAGGGACAAGAAAGGTTCTTGGCGAGCACGTGGTAAGCCCAGCCACGGGAAGCTGCTACTGCCCGTGCACAAGTTGGGGTACTAAGGTACCCCTATCTTAGTACACCGACACTCACCATGAGTTGTGAGTAGTTTACCACAGACCTTCGCGTCCATAGCCAGTATCTAGATGGCTTCTTCTCTCTCTCTGGATCTCAATACAAAGTTCTCCTCGGTCTTCGAGGAGAACTATTCGATGTAATCTCTTTTTGCGGTGTGTTTGTCGAGATCCGATGAATTGTGAGTTTATGATCAAGGTTATCTATGAAAGATATTTGGTTCTTCTCTGAACTTTTTATGTGTGCTCATAATATCCTTGCAAGTCTCTTCGAATTATTGGTTTGGTTTGGCCTACTAGATCTATAGTTCTTGCAATGGGAGAAGTGCTTGGCTTTGGGTTCAATCTTGCGGTGTCCTTTCCCAGTGACAGTAGGGGCAGCAAGGCATGTATTGTACTGTTGCCATCGAGGATAAAAAGATGGGGCTTTCATCATATTGCTTGAGTTTATCCCTCTACATCATGTCATCTTGCTTAAGGCGTTACTCTATTCGTATGAACTCAATACACTAGATGCATGCTGGATAGCGGTCGATGTTTCGAGTAATTGTAGTAGATGCAGAATCGTTTCGGTCTACTTGTCTCAGACGTGATGCCTATATACGATGATCATGCCTAGATAGTCTCATAATTATTCGCTTTTCTATCAATTGCTCGACATTAATTTGTTTACCCGTCGTAGAATATCGCTATCATCAGAGAAGCCACTAGAGAAAACTATGGCCCCCGGGTCTATTGTCAACATATCAATCTACATCTACTTTACTTTTCTTGCTTTTATTTGCTGTTTTATTAAACCAAAAATACCAAAAATATAATTATCATCTCTATCAGATCTCACTCTCGTAAGTGGCCGTAAAGGGATTGACAACCCCTTATCGTGTTGGGTGCGAAGTTATTATTTGTTTGTGCAGGTGCGAGGGACTCGCGCGTGGTCTCCTACTGGATTGATACCTTGGTTCTCAAAAACTGAGGGAAATACTTACGCTACTGTGCTGCATCTCCCTTTCCTCTTCGAGGGAATACAACGCAAGCTCAAGAGGTAGCAAGGCACCGGACCAATATCGAAGAGACCGTACCGGATGCCAGCGAATGATCTGGTGGAGATCAAGAAGCAGATTAAGGAGTTTTTGGAGAAATGATTTATTAGACGAAGTTCATCGCCTTGGGGAGCCCAGTGCTCTTGGTGGAGAAGAAGGATGGATCGTTAAGGATGGTCGTTGATTATCGGGCACTGAACGAAGTGACGATTAAGAACAAGTACCGACTGCCGATGATCAATGATTTGTTCGACCAACTACAAGGAGCTAAAGTATTCTCCAAGATCGATGTACGATCAGGATACCACCAGTTGAAGATCCGAGAGAAGGATATACCTAAGACAACCTTCACCACAAGGTATGGGCTATATGAGTATACGGTTATGTCGTTCGGATTGACTAACGCCCCCGCCTATTTCATGAGTATGATGAATAACATGTTCATGGAGTTCTTGGATAAGTTTGTCGTGGTATTCATTGATGATATTTTGGTGTACTCGAAGAACGAAGAGGAACACGAGGAGCATTTGCGTTTGGTTCTTGAGAAGGTCAGAGAACATCAGTTGTATGCCAAGTTTAGCAAATGTGAGTTTTGGTTAAAGGAAGTTGGATTCCTAGGACATGTTATATCAGGAGAAGGTATAGCAGTGGATCATGTCAAGGTGCAGGCAATCACTGAGTGGTTTGCACCCACTTCAGTTGGAGAAATCCACAGTTTTCTTGGACTCGCGGGATAATATCAGAGATTCATAGAGAATTTCTTCAAGATTGCAAAGCCTATGATGGCATTGTTGAAGAAGGACACCAAGTTTTATTGGACTGAGGAGTGCGAAGAAAGTTTCCAGGAGTTGAAGAAACGTTTGACGACAACCCCAGTGCTGATCTTGCTAGATATATGCAAGGATTTCCAAGTGTATTGCGACGCTCCGCGCTTAGGACTTGGAGGAGTACTCATGCAGGACGGAAGAGCTGTTTCTTATGCATCTCGACAACTTCGACCGCACGAGTTGAATTATGCTACGCTTGATTTGGAGTTAGCAGCAGTAGTGCATGCGCTCAAAACCTGGAGACATTTCCTTATTGGAAATTGTTGTGATGTGTACACGGATCACAAGAGTTTGAAGTACATTTTCACTCAGAAGGAGTTGAACCTCACATAGAGGAGATGGTTGGAGCTCATAAAGGATTACGATATGAAGCTGCACTATCATCCAGGCAAGGCCGATGTCGTTGCCGATGCTTTGAGCTGAAAGAGTTATGCCAATACCCTAGTAAAGGGAGGATTACCGAAGGAGTTAGCAGAAGATCTCAAGGTGCTTCATTTGGAGATAGTTCCTAGAGGATTTGTTGCAACATTGGAGGTTCAGTCAACATTACTGGGAAAGATAAGAGAAGCCTAGAAGGATGACAAAGAAATTGCCGAAATCAAGGACAAGATGAGTGCAGGAAAAGCCAAGGGTTTTCGTGAGGACGAACACGACACCTTGTGGTTTGAGGACCGAATCTATGTGCCCAACAACACCGACATCAAGAAGTTGATACTACAGGAAGCACATGATTCACCATACTCGATACACCCCGGAAACACTAAGATGTATTTGGATTTGAAGGAACGTTTCTGGTGGATGGTAATGAAGAAGGATATTCCTAAGTATGTAGCCGTATGTGATGTATGCCAGAGAGTGAAGGTGGAACATCAGAAGTCAGCAGGATTACTACAGCCTATGCAGATACCCGAATGGAAGTGGGATAATCTTGGCATAGATTTTATCACCGAATTACCCAGGACCCGATCAGGATATGAATTAATTTGGGTAGTAGTGGATCGCTTGACCAAAGTAGCCCAGTTTATCCCCGTGAAAACCACGTATACCAGTGCAAAGTTGGCCAAGATATACATGACCAGGATCGTATGTCTACACGGAGTTCCTAGGACCATCGTATCGGATAGAGGAGCACAGTTCACATCAAAGTTTTGGCATCAGCTACACCAGACTTTGGGAACCAGGCTAGAGGGCAGTACAGCCTTCCACCCGCAGACCGATGGACAAACTGAGAGAGTCAATCAGATTCTAGAGGACATGTTGAGAGCTTGCGCGTTGGAATATGGATCTAGTTGGGACGACAACTTGCCCTATGCGGAGTTCTCGTACAACAACAGTTACCAGGCCAGTTTGAAGATGGTGTCGTTCGAAGTATTGTATGGAAGGAGATCCCGAACGTCGTTGATGTGGGATGAAGTCGGAGACCGTCAGTTATTCGGACCATATCTGATTAAAGAGTCAGAAGAGAAGGTTAAGTTGATTTGAGATAGAGTGAAGATAGCTCAGTCTAGGCAAAAGAGTTATGCAGAATCGAAGCGCAAGGAGGTAGCCTATGAAATAGGAGACAGAGCATATCTGAGAGTGTTGCATCTGCGGGGAGTTGAATGTTTCGGAGTTAAGGGAAAGTTAGCCCCGAGATTTGTGGGACCGTACCGTGTTTTGGAACGCATGGGAGAGGTTGCCTACAAGTTAGAGTTACCCGAAGGATTGTTAGGAGTTCATGACGTGTTTCACATTTCTCAGCTTAAGAAGTGCCATGTTGAGATGGCCAATATTCCTTTACGAGACACGGTGCCCCTGGAAGCAATTCAGTTGGATAGTGATCTAACCTACGAGGAGAAACCGGTGAAGATCCTCGAGTATGCAAGCAGAGTCACCCGCATCAAGGTTATCAAGCTTTGCAAAAATTCAGTGGAGTCACCATACCGAAGATGAAGCCACCTGGGAACGAGAGGATGATCTACGCAAGGACCACCTACACCTATTCTCTAGCCAACCCGAATCTCGAGGGCGAGATTCATCCTAAGGGGGTAGGTTTGTAACATCCCAAATTTTCAATTTGGAATGTTATACATAGATCATATTGCATAGCATTATTTTTATTGCATTTGTCTGTTGCGATCCTAGAAATTCTAAGCAACTCAAGGACCCATAGAGAGAGTTGGTGACTTTTACCGTTTTCGTATTTGAGTTTTCTCAAATACCGGTACGGGGATCACTTTGGTTTTAATTGTTTTTCTCTCCGAAAAATATTTCTTAATAAAATATATGAGAGGAGATAATATGACTTCACCAAAATAAAAGAAATATTGGAGGAAAATATTAAAATCACTTTTGGTATTTATTCGGATTTTTGCGATTTTATTTGCATAGGAAAATGCGCGTTTTCCAAAATTGCATTTAGGTCCGGGAAAAATGTTCACTCTGTCCTAAATATTATTAGAGGACAGTGAAATTTTATTTCGGAATTTTTCGAGTCTGTTTAGTATTTTTTCGCCTGTTTTGCCGCATTAGGACTGTTTCAAAAAAAGGCAACCGACCTAGTCGGGCCGTAACCGACCGGGACTCCGCCCGGACGGCCTTTATAAGGTCGAGGCCCGAGCCGCCTGAGGCCCCAGCCCACCCCGCCGCCAGCCGCGCCGCCGCCTCGCTGCTGCCGCGCCACCGCACCGCCACGCCACCGCGACGCCGCCGGTTGCCGCCAATGTACGCCACCACCGCCGTCTCGATCCACGAGGTAGCCGCCGGTTTAAAAAAACCGATCGGTTTTATTTAGTAAACCCTAGATTCGTTTTTTTATTAGATCGGTTCGGTTTTCCATCGGTTTAGTTAAATAGCGGACGTTCGTTCGTTCATTTGTTTTAATGAACGATTTTCATCTTTTAGTAACAAACAGCGAACGTTCGTTCATTAGCATGTTCGTCCGTTTTCTTTTTTAGGGTTTTCCACGATTATTTTTTATCGTGATTTCTGCCCTGATCTTCTTTTTAGTTTTTTTTTTCGCTCGTAAGTCGGAATCAGGCGATTCAAGCGCCGAGATCTTCGCCTCGAAGCCCTCTTTCCGTTTAGCCAACTTGAACAAGGTTTTGCTACTATAAAATTTGACCTTAGATCAAACTAGTAAACGGATCTTGTTTCTTTCGCAGTTTGAGTTTCATTGCTCCATTTGATTTGATTCTTTTTCCAAACAGGAGTTCTTAAGTTGAACTTTCTGGTTAGATCTTCTTAGTTAGGGTTTTACCTGTGCATCTTTGCTTGTTTGCTTATGTATGCTATTGTTTGTTTGCGATAGAATTCCCGGAGTGCGAAGCGTGCTACTACGAGTCCCTAGGTTTTGCGAATCATCAGGAAGGCTAGTAACACTTTGAACATACCCTTTATTACCCAGTTTTTATGCATTAGATCAAACCCTCACACATTGCATGAGTACGATCTCTTAACTTGTCGGTCTGGGAAGTAGATTGAGGTAGAACCTATTACCTGCATTATTTTCAAACCCTGGGAGTTACTTCTATGTTATGCTTAGGTTGCCATGCTATGCTCGTGGACGTGGATTGGGTTTGAGAGTATCCATGACAGATGTGAGTTGTTAATTAATGGTTCAACTTAAGGTGGCTACTTTAATACACATCTGGGTGGATTGGTTGCAGGGCACCTGGAGAATCCAGTGTTGTCCTAGGAAATCACGGGGCTACAGTGTGATTATCCTATGGAATGCCACCCAGGCTCGATGGGATCATAAAACTATTCATGCGAGAAACTTCCGAGTGCAGCCACAATGCCATTATGGGCTCTGGCATAGTATGAGTAAGTTGTGTGAGCTCTTTCAGTGGTGGACTAGCAGATGTAGGGGAAAGTAGGTGTACGGGTCCACCCGGGGTAAAGAGTAAATACTTTTGAAAGACTGTGTCTCGGTCATCCGTTTCTCAAACACCATGCAGTGCGAGAAATCCAACTGAGGAGATCGAGTTTTGTGGGGAAAAGTGCACAAACCTCTGCAGAGTGTACAAACTAATCATGATTAGCCGTGTCCCCGGTTATGGACATCTTGAGTATCTGGTACTTGAATTATTGGTGGATCTCATCACTCT
The DNA here is from genome assembly GCA_902687465.1 of Secale cereale. Classification (NCBI taxonomy): domain Eukaryota; kingdom Viridiplantae; phylum Streptophyta; class Magnoliopsida; order Poales; family Poaceae; genus Secale; species Secale cereale. Next base: position 332,015,318 of record LR738713.1, read on the forward strand.
AAACTAATTTGTTGGGTTAATAAAGATGGCTTTAATTGGGATTGAGTTGGAGGTACCTTCTCAATGTTGTTTCAACTACCATGATAGTTAAAATAAAAGTTATTCCTTTGTTGTAGGGAAAAATTGGCTTTACGCAAAAACTTTAACCTTAGAGCCTCCACCAGCCAAATATGCATATAGTGTTAGCCTTTGTTTGGTTACTTGCTCTACTGTGTTATCTTGCCAGCATATTCCATGCGCTAACCCGTTTCGGGCTGCAACATGTTACGTTGCAGACTTTTCAGAAGAAGAGTAAGGTGCGCTAGGTCGTTTGTCGTGCACTCAGCTATGCCGTTGGAGTTGATGGAATCACTTATCTTCCAAGCCTTCCGCTGTTATTTTGCCAGATGGTCTTATGCTATATACTTTTGTAATAAGTTATCTTTGGAGACATTCGATGTAATAAGTGTGTGATTGCCACTCTGTTATAAATCCTTCAAGTACTGTGTGTGTCAGCATTACCGATCCAGGGATGACACAGAACACAAAGACTTCGGTCCATTCGGATCGCGGTCGCTATAGCTATTTGTATGATGTTCTAGTGCTTTTAGCACAAGATGATCTAAGATGATCGGATATGGCAATCTTATATGCAATGTGGTATGATGCAATGGCTCTTGCTTACAAGCTTCTTTTGCTTTTCTCTTTTTGCTTAAAAGCTTATTCTTTTTTTATGGCCACGTTGTGAAATGCACAAACCAAGATAGCAATTGTATATATGCGGGAACAATCTTGTGACACAAGGGATGGTACTATGATAGCAAGATGATACCAATATGATATGGTATATATGCAGTGGAAGGTGTAGTTCAATGATAACTAATGTGCACAAGTAACGTTGCCGAGAATACTCCAAGGCTAGTCTCGATAGGCAAGTGACGCAAACCGGGCTAGGGGTTAACAATGCAATTGCAAGGGGATTATACAATGGTGTCGTCGAGGTTACCGTCCGATGATGATTATGAAAGGCGGTTTTGTCGATGTCGATCCGTTCCTAATTAGCCGAAACACCTTAGGAAACGGAAGAACCACAACTCAAAATCTCAAGGGCAAATGTCAAATGGTGGTAGCGGAATTGTTGGTGGAAACCTGGTCAAAATGGGTTAGGTTGCAGAAGGCTATAGTGGCTATGCGGATGATATGGTGGAAGGCCTAGGAAAACTTGCCAGATTTCACAAAATTTGATGGAGCCAATGATGATGGTAGTATTTTTGTGGTATGTGGGATGTCAATACCTACTCAACGAGCTAAAGAACGCAAAAATCGGACTCCGTATGTGAAAGTTATGGTCAAAACTGTCAATCAGCCGAGGCGAAACCTGGGAGGGGCGGTTGTACCGCTTGCATGGGCGGTTGTACCGCTCCTGGAGCATCCCGGGGCACCAGTTTTGGCTGCTAGTTGATGGGGGGCCGGTTGTACCGCCTTTGTGGGGATAATTCGCAGATCTGGATCGGGATGAACTTTGGGGTGGAAATGGATGATTTTGGGGGCAAGATTTGACAGATTTTGTGGATGAAAGGTGGGAAAAGTTGGGGAGATGATAGATCCACTTGAAACAAAGCAAATCCATGGATCAGAATCAACAAAACATCATCAAACCAGTAGATCACAAAAAAATGGGGCTATTTTTGGTGGGGAATTTTCGAATCTAGGGAAAAACACAACAAAACAAGGCTAGAAAACGGTGAGGGGGGGGGGGTCCAAATTCGTTAGAAACCTTGGCTCTGGTACCATATAATGCGGGGCTAACCCGATCTGGGCCGATCTTTCATGATTGGAGTGATCCCCGAGGATGAACACAAAGAACACGAGGGGGAAATCACGAGGGGAAATGAGAGAAAACACTCAAATCAACAAGAGATGGTCACACATGCGCTAGATCCTCAACACAACGAGATACACGGTCCAAATCCAACAAAGGGAAGATACAAAGGTAGCTAGTTCATCTTCGTGAGGAGGTCTTGAATCCGCGAAGGATCTTCCCGTTAGGGGTCTTGAATCCGGTGTGGATCTTCTCCGTAGAGGGGTCGCGGTCTCTCGATGGAGTAGAACCACTAGGGAGATGAGCAAAGCTCTAGTATCAGCTATCACAATGCTAACACTCAAAGGAGCAGAACGAAGTCTATTTGTAGTCCAAGGGGTGCGTTGGGGGATACAAGGGTCAAGACCCGCTTTACTGCACGTAGGCAGGCCGGTTGTACCGGTCGAGGGGGCGGTTGTACCGCTTGGAGCTCATGCACCGGTTCCTGGGGGTGTCCGCGGAGGAAGTCCAGCGGTTGAACCGGTGGTTGGAGCGATTGTACCGGTATTGTCATCACATGGGTAAGTACTGGGCATGTACCGGCCTTGTGCCGCTTGATCACAGAAGGTTGAGCGGTACTTGGGTGGTAGTGGACCGGTTGTACCGGCCGGGCGGTAGTTGGCCGGTAGTTGGGCGGTAGTACCGGTGATCCTAGGCTGGGTAGATTTCCCTCTGTGCTCTTGGTGTCTGTCTTGCACCGTAACTTCTCCTTAACACCTAAGCATACAAAGTGTCTCCATTTGAGGTAGTAGCCATGTCTCAAGGTGGTCAAATGGGAACTCAACAAGGAGAGAGTTAACCTTGGTTTCAAGTGCTCTTGCACGAGATCGTGTCATCGGTCCACTAAGCACTTGGGTAGATGGGTCCATGGGGATGATCAAAGGATTCTCCGCATCACTTTACTTATGCACTTTACTTTGTGATAGTCATATTGTTTCTTGTCATATATCTTGCTATCACTTAGTAGTTTATCTTGCTTAGCATAAGTAGTTGGTGCACATAGGTGAGCCTAGTTGTTGTAGGTTTTGTGCTTGTCAAATTAACCGCTAGGTTTATTCCGTATTTGTTCAAGCCTTAACCGTAATTATTAAAGCGCCTATTCACCCCCCCCCTCTAGGCGACATCCATGATCTTTCATAGGCCTCCACCGTCCTAAAGAAAGACGTGAAGAGTCTCCGGAGCGCAGGCTATCTTGCTGCCAACATAGCGCACTGGATTCCTGACAAGAATCGGGTGACCCCCATCCCAAGGCCTGGCAAGAGGGTTGTGTTCATCCCTCACTTTATTCGGGGGATCGGATTTCCCCTCCACCCCTTTGTATGGGGTCTCTTGTTCTTCTGCAAGCTAGATTTCCATGATCTAACTCCGAATTCTATTCTTCACATATCAGCTTTCATAGTCGTATGTGAAGCTTTCCTCCACGCCCCCACACTTTGGCCTATGGCTCAAGACCTTCAATCTAAAGCCGAAGGTGGTCAACGGGAAGCACGCGGATTGTGGGGGAGCTATGGTAAGCAAGCTCCCCAACACCACCTGGCCCAAAGGGGCTTCTGTGGAAACCAACAAGGTATGGCAGCAGGAGTGGTTCTCTAATGCCCAGGATGGGACTATATCTCCTACGTGTCGAGGCACGACTTAGAGACATAACCCCATGCTGGAATGATCGCAAGTCTGGTATCTTTGCACAACTCATGTAAAAAGATGGGGATGGAAAACATAAAATAGTTGGCTTACAATCGCCACGTCACACAAATACATTACATGTTCAAATCATCATTCAATAAAACATCACAGCCCTCTAAGGGTAAAAGCCAAATAACAAGATACCAAACATAAATTAAATCCACAGGTCGGATCGAATCCTAGTAGAAGTCTCCACTACTGATCATCAGGATAACGAACATAGTATCGACTACGCTCCTCGTCGAACTCCCAGTCTAGCTCGGTGCCATCACCTGGATAGCTCACCATCGGACCTACATCTGGTGTGGTGAAGTAACTGTGAGCCACAGAGGCCTCAGAAATCCCGTTCCCGGGTAACATGACTATTTAAGCCTTGGGAGAGGATAAGGCTGAAGAAAAGAATAAGAGTCTCCAGCAGCAACTAGCACTAGCTTACGTGAAAGAGTGCGAGAAGAGAAGTGCCTCGGTCGAGAGATGATCACGAAGTGATCCTAGACTAATCAAGTCAAACATAACCCCACCGTGTTCATCTCCCGAATCCCTATTCGGAAAATGACAGTCACGGCACGCACGCTGGTAGTGTATTGGAACATTGTGTCAAGTTATCTACAACCGGATATTAACAAGCTCCCCTGCCACATAACCGCGGGCACGGCTTTCGAAAGTTCAAAACCCTGCAGGGGTGTTCCAACTTGGCCCATGACAAGCCCACGATCCACGGAGTCGCAACTCCAAGGTGGGAAGACCCGAGTATTTTCGGAATCCCATGCTCAAGATACTCCGAACTAAGGTAAGGCTAATCCAGCAAATCCTCCCGGCGTGCCGACAACCTGATAATAGCCGCGCGTATCTAGTCTCAGGCCACGATCGGATGGGCGATCCCACAGGTTTTTACCAGACCTCGAGTTCCCTCGAGGTGGCCCCGTGTAACCCCCAGTTTGGACCAACACTCATGTGGAGCACTGGCCCGGGTTGTTGATTAAGAAAGAGGGTTAATTACTCCCTATGCAAGTTTTATTAGTTATTAGGCAAATAGTACCAATGTTGGGACTTGCTGGAAAAGACTTAGCACTTAGCGGTTTATCGAGGGGGCCCCATAAACCCCAACCGTGTGAGGAATGCATAATCAAGGAACATAACATCGGTTTAAACGGTTCCTAGCGGCATGAGTGGAACAAATCACCAAGCAAAAGGCTTAGCCTTCCACCCATTGCCAATATATAGATGATTTCATTATAAGCATTTATATAGTGTGATATAACCCAACAAACTTCAACATGAAGCAAGCATCTTCAACTTCACCTGCAACTAGCAACGCTATAAGAGGGGCTGAGCGAAGCGTACTTAGCCATTCAACGGTTTGCATAGGTATGGTGGTTAAACATGGTCATGGTTACAAGTAGGAGGCTGACAGGAAAGACATGGGCATCGAGGCAAAACTATAGATCGAGACTTCTAGCAATAGGCAAAAATAGTAATGGTATCCGGGTTCGGTCATCTTGCCTGAAGAGTTGTCGTTCGGATCGTAAGAGGGGTCCTCGTTCTCAAGCTCGGTAGTAACCTCGTGCTCGTACTCGTACTCGGTCTCAGCTTCCGGCTCTAAACAATACAATCACACAAGGCACGAATCAACAAGATGCAATGCGCACACCAAAATAATGGATGCATGGTTGATGCACTAAGAGAGCACACGGAGCACGGAAAAATAGCACTCAAGCAAAAATCTTCAAAACATGATAACAATAGGATATTATGAATCTACACGGAAAATCAATCAAGTTTCATATAAGACTCACTCAAAACGGAGCTACGGGCTAAAAGTTATGCCCGAAACAAGAAACATGCGAAAGCTGAAAATTACAGCAACATAGCAACTTCGGAGCACTAGATAAATAAGCTACAGCACTCAAACATCATGGCAAAGAGCATGAACATAAACTAGACATATCCTACAGCAAATAAGTCCAAAGGTGCACCCCCAAAGGAGCCACGGATCAATAGCAACAAGCTTGGACATATTGAACTTGACAACAAAATCCTGACAGCAGAATTTTATTGAAACTTTGGAGCAAAAGTTAAATATGCTACAGCCACTCAAATAAGCATGTGAGAGCATGAATAGATAGCCAACAATATGTACTACAAGGAACCATCAAGAGTCACCCCAAAACTATCATGGTTTGTCCTAGAACAACAAGGAAACATGGCATCTGGAAATTACAGATTCCAGACTTAGTGAAATTTCACTGTGTTAAAACAGCAGTTTCATCATGGCATCTTAGAGAGCAAGTTTAAGTCACCTCAAAACTAAACATGGCAAGTGGTAAGCACCACATCAAAGTACACATGATGGTGATTCCGAAACACACAAGCATGCATCATGGAGATAAACACAACGATAGCAATGAGCTCAACAAGATGGCATCTCATAACAAGTTAAACAACTAAACAGCCACATAGCACTTTGCAACGAAGATAAACATGGTAAGAATAAATCTATCATGCAACCTAACACAAACAACATGTAGAGCATGGCAAGACGAACACGTGGACATGTCATTTGCATCATTCGGATAAACGAGCTAAAAGATATCACTATGCAAAGATGGCATAAAAACAACACATAGCAGCAGTTTATATCGGGATGCACTCTTGCAACAGAAAAATAAGCATCTAGATGACCACAAACATGCATGGCACAATGGAATGAAACGTAGTGCTAGTCACCACGAACGTCTGGACATGTCATTTGCGCAAAACGGAGCAACACACAAAAAGTTATCACAGTTCTAATATAGCAACAGAGCTTAAGAAAACAGGGACTTAGAGGGAAAACTACCTCAGATCTGCAAAAACAAATTAGGTCAACGGGCTCGGCCCGCGGATCTGGCCCGGGATCTGCTGCGGTTGGACTTGCGAGGAGGCTCGAGCGACCCAGGGAGGCCTGGCGGCGGCGGCTGCCGAGCTGGGCCTGCTGCGGGCGACTCGGCCCAGGGAGAGGCGAGCGCTGGAGAAGGCGAACGGCTGGCGCGCTGGAGGCGAGCGGCCGGCTGGCGGAGAGGCAGGACGGTCGGGCCGGCCCACCTGGCGCGGCCCGCGGCAGGAGGCGGAGTGGTCGGGCGGAGGCCTCGGCCCACCTGGCGGCGGCGGCGGCCCGCGCGGAGGGAGGCTCCTGCGGTGGCCTGGCGAGGGAGAGGCGAGGCTGCGGGCCGGTGCGGGAAGATGGGCCGCGGCGGGAGGAGCGGCGCTGGAGCGCTGGAGCCGGCCCAGGCGAAGAGGCGGCGGGGCGGCCTGGAGATGCGGGAGCTTCGAGCGGGAATGGGCTGGCGACGCGATGGGTGGAGGAGCCTGGAGCGACCGTTGACCCGATCTGGAGTGGATCTGCATCGGCCGAGGCTCCTTCCCTCGATCCCAGGCGCGGCGGCGCGCCCTTCGAAGGCTGCAGCGCTGAGGCTGCTCGTTCGCTGGATCGGCCGGGAGGAGGTGGCGGGGACCCGCGAGGTGGCGACGTCGGCGGACCCGAGGGCGTGGGGCGGCGCGTGGAGGAGATGGGGAGCTCCGGCGAGCTCCGGGTACTCCGGCGAGGTACTCCGGCGGTGCTCCGGCGAGCTCCGGCCGGAGTGGGAGGAGGAGGCTGGAGCAAGAAGATGAAGTGGCTAGGGTTTCCTTGATTTGGGGCAAAATTTGGGGGAGTGGACAAATATATAGGCACAAGGAGCTAGGGTTATCCAAATGGAGTGCGGTTTTCGGCCACGCGATTAGAATTGGATGGCCTAAATGATAGGAGGGGTTTGGAGTGGTTTGGTGGGCTGTTGGAGGGGTGTCTTGGGCCTCAAAGTGGAGGCACTTTGAGCCCACGAGAATAACTGTTGGGGTAGCAAACGGACTCGAAACGCGACGAGATTTGACAGGCGGGTTACACACAACAAAACAACAACACACGCACGCCTCGCGCCAAACCGGTAATGTTACACGGCCAAACACCAAAGTAGGCCTACGGGACGCCACGGACACGTGAGGGAGCTCCGGAACGCGAAACGGACAACGGGAAGGAACGCGTGGAACCGGATGCAAACAACAACACAAATGCAATGCGATGCATATGACTACATGCTATGAATGAATTCCACACACTCACACAACAAAACGACGAAAACCCGAAAGACAAAGAACCTGAAATGGAATAGATGAAGTCAGAGATATATTATATGCCCAAAAGGGAAAGTATTACATCCGGGGCATTACAGGTTCTAAATCACCGAACCCCATGAGGCTAAATGGGCGGCCATGCCCGGATTCAGATCCGAACCCCCAGAAAGGCTCACCTCATGGACCACCAAGGGCCTCGAGTGGGGGTCTCAATCGGAGGTGAAAATGCTCCAGAATCGCATCTCCGGCATGATAGTAGAGGGCACCCACCTCACTTACATGATTCAGGTGATGCTTTTTTGCTGCACCCTCCCCTGAAAGCTCCGGATCTCCCTCTTGTGGGAGTTCTATCTGGAGGGACCCCAGACCTTGAAGCGCTTCTTCGGCACTACGCACGAAGACATATGGAAGCAGCTTTTAAGGCCCAGAAGAAGTGGCCAAAGGAAATCGAAGACATCGGATTCGATAGCAAGACTTCGACCATGGAGGTAAGCACGATTTTGTCGAAGACCTATCCTATCTATATTTCAACTATAACAGGAATTAGATTATTTACGTTCCATACAGGCCTGGATAGCAAAAGCGGAGCGGATCAACTGTTCAGCTCCCCTACCCGAGAACCCAGGCATGCCTCAGCTAACGGCGATGCTAGTATCGGCGCCGTACCAGGCGCCGGAGAAGAAGGCCAAGAAGAAGGGCAAGGAGGTCAAGAGCGGCCCCCGCCCTAAGGGTTCTTCGGATGCTATGTCCAGAGAGACCAACGCCCTCTCTTCCCATGACGAAGAGGAAGAGGAGGAGGAGTTGGAAAGCGACTCTCCCATCAAGGGAAAGAAGAACAAGGGGCGGCCCCCGAAGACACAAGAAAGGGGCGCCTAGGAGGAAGTTGAACCTCCCGGACAGCTCGGACTCAGCATCCAAAGCTGACTTCCGAAAACAGCCCATGGTCGAGTCCCTGGCCGAATCGTAAGTATTCGGACTTTTACTGTTTTCTTCTGTCAGTCTGCTACCATTGTATAAGTAACTCTATTTGTTGTTTTGCAGCCCTCCCCACACATTCCCTAGCGCTTCATTATCGTCAGGGAGCTCTCTGCCGGCCGACATGGCAGAGGTTGACATGCTACCGTGGGCTCAATCGCCCATCATCCCAGGGGACACCGAGGTGTCTTCCCTGCGGGCGTACCCTGCGCGAGAAGGTGGGAGGGGGCCGACAAGAGGGTGCACGAGGTAAACACCTCGGCCACCATCAGCCAAGGGGAAACAGTCCCCATGGCAACTGACGGTGAGGAGCCCAAGCTATCCGGGCTCCCACCAAACACCATTCCGGAGGCCAGTACGGCTCCGGAATCGAACAGGCAGCCCCCTACGATGGGGGGAGGAGCATCAGCCCACCGGCGACCTCCATTAATACGGAGGTGCCGAACACACTAGAGGAAGCACTGCAAGGTGTTTCCATCATGGCAGAACACCGCACCCTGATGGGTGCGGTTATGGGGAAGATTCAGTCTACTAAGAGCGGACCGAATGAAACCTTCAATAGCCTACTGACAAGCTTTGAGGTATGTGATGTAATACTCTAAGAGATCATTATGTTTTATTTGTATAGGATAACAAACCTGTGTATGGATGCTAGCCCCCAATGCTCTGTTCGATTCTGAAAGGAATCTGACAGAGGATCCGCATAGTATCTGCTAATATAACATAATGTGCCATTTATTTGAGCAGGATTCCCTATTAGCGGCATCCGTCCAGGCCACAAAGGTTTTCGAGCACAATCGGAAGCTTTGAGAAGTTGACGAAGAGCTCGACCGCATTAACAAGTGGTTTGATGAAATGCAAGGTATGCGGACTTTGAAAATCATTATGTCAAAAGACGATATGTCTTATTTAAGAGTTTTAACTCATTGTGTGCTGTGATTATGGTCACAGCTGGCGCAGCCGAGGTCGAGACCCTCAAGGGTGCCCTTGCTCAGGCCAAGAAGGAGGCTGAGATAAACAAGGCAGCCGCTGACAAAGCGGCTGCCAAGCTGGAGGCCGAACAGGCCTCCTGCCGTGAACATGAGTCTCGGGTGGCCGAAGTCGAACAAGAGTTGTGAGACGCCATCTGCAAGTGTGAGGTGTTGGAGAAAAAGACTTCGGACCAGACATCTGAGCTTAATAAAGCTCTCAATGATGCCAAGAAGGCAGAAAGCGAGTCCCGAAGTGCTCGCGAGGAGATCCATCAGGCACGTTAGATAGCGGCTGGTAAGGTCTTTCTTCTGCAGAGTATCTTTGGAGGTCAGAAGTATGTGTCGCTGACTCGAGTGTGGAGTTCTCCAGGCACGTTCGCGGATCTCCCGAAGAGTATCGCCGACGCTGCCCATTTCTTCAAAGCCTAGGAGGGGAATACAACGGAGAAGTTCTTCTAGTCGCAATTCCTTGCACCAGAACATCCAACACCTCTGAACGGCCAGCTAAAGCAGTTGGTCGAGCTGCATAAGATGGTGCGTGCAGCCATGAAGGATTTAGTAGTCCAGCTCTGGCCAACTGAGCCAATCCCTAGCAGCTACTTTGGATTGGTGAAGCAGCTCGTTGATGCGAGGCCACGAGTCAACACTGTGAAGCGTTCGGCCTATATAAAGGGTGCCTGGATGGCCTTTGCCCACGTCAAGATGCACTACGCGAAGATGAAAGCCACCGAAGTGGCGACCGCAGGCCCGCCCAAAGGCAAGAATAATTAGAAGCCGGAGAGGTACTTCGATGATGTCCTTGAGGGAGCCCACATTGTAGTGGGTCAGTGCTCAAACGATGTGGCATTAATTATGTGTGTTCGAGTTGTAAAGATCATGGTTATGAACCGATATGTATGACTATATTTTTGCGCCTTATATTTCAAGCGACTTTTTCTCCTATGCGGCCGTTTATTTTTATATCTGAAAGTTTCTAGTCATCGGCTTAAGCCCCCATGTAGATGCTAGAGGGGTGTTTGGCATGACGCGTGACCACGCTTTACCCAACGTCTTGGTCCGTAAAGGAGGTGTTCGCGAAGTGAACCGGGCAATCACACTATGTGGGTTTATTTCTTTCACTTAGCCATTGGAGTTTGACTGTGGGGGCTAAGTGTCGGTGTCAAAACCGGCGGATCTCAGGTAGGGGGTCCCGAACTATGCGTCCGAGGATTGATGTTAACAGGAGGCAGGGGACACGATGTTTACCCAGGTTCAGGCCCTCTCGATTGAGGTAAAAACCCTACTTCCTGCTATATTAGTATGGATGAATATGTGTACAAGAGTAGATCTACCTTGAGTTCGTAAAGACTAAAATCCTAAGTTTTAGCCTATGAGGATTGTATGATTCTCTAGCCTCTACGGACTAAACCCTCCGGTTTATATACACACCGGAGGGGCCTAGGGTTTGTACGTACCATCTTGTAGAGGAAGGAAAATCTACACCCCTTCCTTAACTTTCCATTACAAGAATCCAGGAGTCCCATTCGCATACGAGACATGTTCTTCCAAAGTAATCTTCATGGCCCACCAGTCCGGCCCACAAGGAGTTTATCTGGCCACCTATGGACCCCCCGATCCAGGACTCCCTCAGTAGCCCTTGAACCTGTCTTCGATGACGATGAGTTCGGCTTCCGTATTGTGATGCGGAGCATCCTAAGGTCATCCCCATGGACCCTTCATCGCCTCATCAGGTGCCCAAAGGACCAATGACTCGAGCCCGTGCAAGGGCTCTCGAGACCGAGGTGACTTCACTCCTTGCTCTAAATCCTTCCGATATACATGAGACATGGCTTCTACCCTCATCAGGAACTCTGTGCATACTCAGGTACTTGGATGAAGGCCACGGGACAGCTCTGCACAATGGTCAAGGCGGCGAGTCCGACAAGTGCCGGGAACAAGAAGAAAGAAGGCTGAAGATGCTACAGGCACCGGACGTCCGGCCTGCACCGGACGACCGGCGACTTCCAGGCACCGGACGACCGGAAGCCACCGGACGTCCGGCCTCTCCCAGACGGCCGGACGACCGGAAGCCACCGGACGTCCGTGACAACGACCACAGAAGCTAAATAGCGGAAATCCGAGGATTACCGGACGTCCGGTAACCAGCGGACGTCCGCCCCGACGGCGACCACTCGTGTAATATATACTCGTTGACTTCCCTCCTTTCGAGGAAGCTTTTGGATAGCTCATTTCAGACCTCTGTGGATTCTCTCCTACGAGACCGCGGCCTCTTCGAAGAAGATCCACCTCGGATTCAAGACCTCCACATCGGGGAAGATCCCAAGGGATATCCAAGACCTCCTCCGGGAGAAGACTATCTTTGTACCATCGTCGTTGACTATGGACCGTGTATCTCGATGTGTATCGTGGATCTAGCACTTGTGTGATCATATTTGTGTTGATTTGAGTGTTTTCCCCTCGTGTTTTCCTCCGTTCCCGCCTTGTGTTCTCCGTGTTCGTCGTGGGATATTCTCCAATCGTGAAAGATCTACTGATTAGGGTTCCACCCTACATCATCTTGGTATCCAGAGCATAGGTTGATCACGATTTTGGAGCCCCACACCCTGTTTTCTAGCTTGTTTTTGTTGTGTTCTTCCCAATTTCGAAAATTCCCCACAAAAATAGCCCCAAATTTTTTTTTGTGATCTGTTGATTTGGCAAGATTTTGTTGACTTTGTTCCATGGATTTGTTGTGCCACGAGTGGATCTAGCTTTTCCCCACCTTTTCACCGACTTTCCCCCACAAATTCGCGCAAATTCGACCATTTTGTCCACGGATTCGACAACACCCTTACCCCAGACCTACCGGGCGACCGACGTTTACCGGACGTCCGGCACCCCACGAGACAGCGGACGCCCGCTAAACACCGGACGACCGGCACCCCGCTTACAGAAACATTTACCGGATTTCCGGAACTTCCGGACGTCCGACACCTTCCGACCGACCGGACGACCGGTACCTTCCGGACGTCCGACAGACCCTGACGAAGCTGAATTTGTTCAGTTCCGTACCACCTTCCGCTACCACCCACCTTTCATCTCAACTTCCGCAACCACCATCGTTTCTCTGCTACGATTTGGAACATCTTGTCTCCCTTTGCCTTGAATACTTGAGTTGTGGTTTCACCGTTTCCTTGGATGTTTAGGCTACCTTGGAACGGCAAGACTTCGACAACACCATCGCTCAACTTCGGCAAGGACGGTAACATCGACGACACTTTGTTCATTCTACCTTGCAATTGCATTGTCAACCTATGAACCATCTTTGCGTAGCTTTCCCATTGAGACTAGCCATTTGAGTATTGCCGGGCCACGACACTTGTGCACATTAGTGATAGTCATAGATACTTCATACCATATCATCATATCTCCGTGCGACACAAGAGTGACCGGCATACACAATAGCTACCTTGATCCGAGAAACATGCATAAGTGCCCAAGGAAAGAGCTCACAAGCTTTTAAGCACAAGAGCCAACCAAAGAAAAAAGACAATAGCATCATATGCTTTGCATCAAAAGAGATCATACATCATAGCTACATCATCTTGTGCTCAAGCATCGGCACATCATACACTCATAGCATACTTGTGATAGTTAGTCGTTACATTTTGCCTCTTATAGGTCGTGCACAAGTGCGTATCCGCCTATTAAGCAATCGGTTAGCGTCTCTCTAGTGTTGTGCAACACGAGCATTTTCCGTGGTTTTCCACATTTTCGCTCATCCTTGGTTGCACAACCACATTTATCTATCCGTGCCTGTGTTCTGTGTGCTACTTTGCTATTGATCTACTTGTTGCATGAGCAAATTGTGAACCATTTTCAACATCATTGAGTCACTTTGACGATTGCATTGAATTTGTGCCACGTCCTAACCAAGCTCCTCTCAAAGTTTTACTTGTGTAGGTGTGAGAATCGACACGAAGTGGTACCAATAGTGATATTTCCGGGTTACATTATCGAGTGATCATTGATCCATTTTCAACTTCGGTTAAGGTACATTTGGTATTGTCCTTTCCCCCACTTACATACTTGCTTGTGATGATGGATAGGCCAAGTACATCTTCCAACCCGATCTTCGACGATCCTCAAGAAGCGAACAACTACGTCACCAAACTACATCTCTTCGGTGTCCAACGAGCTCTACATCAAGAGAGTGAAGCTATGCGCGAGTACATTGGTCAAGTCGCCGAGGACGCGCGCCAATTTGAAACAAGAACAAAAGAACAGTTCGACATCATCAACACCAACATGTCTACTCAATACAACGAGCTCCGGACGTTGATAATCAACCGACGTTCTTCTTCAACATCCTCTCAAAGACGAAGCCGCTCAAGTCGACATTCCGACTCCACGCAAGACTCAAGTACACCTATGTCCAACACTCTTCGTCAAGCCGCACGTCAAGTTCGACATGACAACCGGCAACCTCTTCATGACAAGAGTTCACAAGAGCTATTCGACGAGCAAGAAGGCCGACGTCGTCAAAACCAAGATACATTTGAGCAAGCACAAGAACGGCAACGACTACGCCAACTACAACAAGAGCGAGCACGTCAACACCAAGAAGAACTAGATGCCGAGGCTAATCGCAAAGCACAACAACGTCGAGAAGCTCAAGCTATGGAGGCGCAACGAGCATTACAAGATGCACATTGCAATGTGGCAGCCCGCACTCGACACACTCGTCAAGAAGAGGATTTCCTTCGCAATGAGATGCAAGAGGGACGTCACCAAGCAAGAATGCAACGAGAAGCTCCTCCTCAAGCGCGGCAAGAGCAACATCCCCAACAAGAACATCTACATCAGCAAGAGCAACAAGATATGGCAAACCGCCAAAATCGAGACCGCCCTACCAATAGGCAAGGAAACAATGACGAGCATCGCTACGGCAAGCTCAAATTCACCATGCCAAAGTTTTCCGGAAGTATTGATCCCGAAGACTATTACTCATGGGCATTGAAAGTTGACAAGATATTTCGCCTTCGCAATTTCAATGAAGAGAAGAAGATCGCAATGGCATCCCTTGAGTTCCAAGACTATGTTCTCATTTGGTGGGAGCAAATCATTGAAAGAAGAGAAGCAAAAGGCGAACCTCCTCTCACTACTTGGGCTCAAATGAAGGATGTCATGAGAGCACGTTTCGTGCCAACACACTACAACCATGACTTAAGCTACAACTCCTCAAGCAAGGTACCAAGTCTGTTGAAGAGTACTACAAGGAGATGGAGATTGCCATGATAAGAGCAAACATCACAGAAGACGACGAGCAAACAATGGCGAGATTCTTGAATGGACTCAACTATCCCATCAAGAAGATTGCGGACTTCCAACCATACAACAATCTTCTCGAGCTAGTACATCAAGCAACCAAAGCGGAGCGACAAGTTCAAGAAGACTACAAGTACTCCAAGTTCAACTCCAAGAACTTCGGCTCCTACAACCAAGCTTCAATGATTTCGGCTACTCCTCCTACCTCTACCAAGCCATCTACGAACTTCGGCGACAAGTCGAGCTACAAGAATGCGACTACATCGAGTCGTCCACCTTCTACCAACAACTTCAAGCCAAGAGCTTCCTCAACTACAACTCCAACCGAAGACAACAACAAGACGAGCTCCATCAAATGCTTCAAGTGCCAAGGACGAGGCCACAAGTCATTTGAGTGCAAGACCGTCCGCACCATGATCATCAACGATGACGGATCTTATGACTCCATGAGCGATGATGAGATGGAAGCACTTGAGCATGTCGCTATGCATCGCCAAGTGAATGAAGAAGAAGACCGTCAAGTGTTTTGCGACAATGACTCAAGCCCCAATCTTGTTGTCTCCAAAGTCTTGACACTCCAACACCAACAAGATGACGACCAACGATGCCACATTTTTCATACGAAGGCCGGCATCAATGGACGCTCCGTCAAGGTTATCATCGATGGAGGAAGTTGTCACAACTTGGCAAGTGAAGAGCTATGCGACAAGCTTCATTTGGTCAAGACGAAGCATCCTCACCCCTACAAGGTCCAGTAGCTAAACGACGCCAGAATTCTTCGAGTCGAGAACACCGTGCAAGTCTCTTTCAAGATTGGCGCCTACGAGGACACTCTTGAATGTGATGTGATACCCATGTCCGTGTGCCACCTTATTCTTGGACGTCCATGGCAATATGATCGTGGAGTCCCACACAATGGACGGACAAATCACTATCATTTCAAGATGAAGGGCAAGGAATTCGTGCTCCGACCAATGTCTCCAAGTCAAGTAGCCGCCGACAAGCTTTTACCTACCAACCATCATGGAGAGAATGGTGAGAGAGTGAGCCACCAAAATGAGAGTGAGAGCCACAAGCCAAATATGAGCGACTCCACGATGAGCGACAAGAAATAACTAGTGCTATTTGCCACCAAAAGTGAGATGAGAGAAGTGTGTGAGAACCCATCGAGTGTCTTCCACCTTGTGCTTTTATGCAAAGGGGAAGCTAAACCTTCTAACACTTCACCACCTCTACATTTAGTGTTGTCTAATTTGTTGCAGGAATTCTCGGACGTCTTTCCCGATGAACTACCTCCGGGTCTACCTCCACTTCGTGGAATCGAACACCACATCGACCTCATACCCGGCGCACCACTTCCAAACAAGGCTCCTTATCGCGTCAACCCCGAGGAAACAAAGGAGATACAACGGCAAGTGCAAAAACTCATCGACAAAGGTCATGTACGTGAAAGCCTAAGCCCTTGTGCCGTTTCGGTTATTCTCGTGCCTAAGAAAGATGGAAGTTTTCGCATGTGCTCTGATTGTCGACCTATAAATGCTATCACCGTTAGATACCGTTACCCTATTCCACGCTTAGACGACATGCTTGATGAATTATGTGGTGCCACCATCTTTTCAAAAATTGATCTAAAAAGTGGTTACTACCAAATTCGCATTCAAGAGGGTGATGAGTGGAAAACGGCTTTCAAAACCAAGTTTGGGTTATATGAGTGGCTTGTTATGCCAATGGGCTTATCGGAAGCTCCCGGTTCTTTTATGCGTCTTATGCATTTTTGTCTTCGACCCTACACAGGTGCCTTTGTAGTGGTCTACTTTGATGATATCCTCGTTTTTAGCAAGACGCAAGAGGACCATGTGACACACATCCGTTTGGTTTTACAAACCCTTCGGAAAGAGCGCGTATATGCTAATATGGAGAAATGCACTTTTGGCGTTGACAAGGTTGTCTTTCTAGGATTTGTCGTTTCTTCTCAAGGTGTTCACGTTGATGAAACTAAAATTGAAGCAATTAAAACTTGCCCTCAACCAACGAATCTCATGCAAGTGCGTAGTTTCCTTGGTCTAGTCGGTTTCTATCGATGTTTTGTGAAGGACTTTAGCACCATTGCTATGCCTCTACACGCTTTGAGCAAGAAGAACGCACCCTTCATTTGGGGTCCTTCGCAAGACACCGCGTTCAATGAGCTTAAAAGCTTGCTCACGCACGCACCACTTCTAGCCCTACCAAACTTTGTGTCGGGACCCCGATCCTAAGTCACACCGGTCTAGCATGTAACACACCATATCACTTTGCGGCCTCACGCACGGTATCCCCACGGGTGCCACCTTACCTGGCCCGGGACCGTTTGCGCATTTTGGCTCACGTATATGATAGTGTCGCTAGCATCCATATGGCAGAGAACCCGGGCCGACATGACCAGTTATAAACCAAAAGTGGCACTAAATTACAGAGACATGCATTCATGACCCAGCAACGAACGTGTCGGTCATCAACGTATGATCCCAAGTCGTAGCAAGCTACGAGGACTTTAAGGAACAACGCGTGACATTTCCCCTAAGGGACAGACACAGGAACGAAGAAGGACACATGCCGGTCAGCCTAAGTGTTCCGGAGCAGTAGCAAGCTACCAAGGCTCAGTTGAAAACACTAGGAGACATTTCCCTGTAAGATAGGCTACCAAGGGTAAACAACTAGGTGTCGGATCCCACACATACCAAGCATTTCAATAACATGCACGCAATATGCTCAATATGTGCAAATACAACATGGCATCACAACAAGACTCTAATAAACAAAGTATTTATTCATTAGGCTCCGAGGAGCCAGATATTACAAACATGGGTCTCACGACCCAACATTCAGAGCATACAAGCAACAAGCGGAAGCACTACATGTCTGAGTACAGACATCTACAAATGAAAAAGGATGAAGATCCTGACTATCTACAACACTCGTCCAAGAACGTAGCTGAGGTACAAGCTACTTGTCGAAGTCCAAGCGGAACTACTAGTGAGACATCAATCCTATCCGCAAAACATAAATTAAGCAAACATGAGTACAAAGGTACTCAGCAAGACTTACATCAGATCCTATCATACATGCACTTGTATCAAGAAGGCAAGGTGGGGTTTAGTTGCAGCAAGCCAGCTTTGACTCAGTGGCTATCCTATTCTAGGATTGTTGGTAACTCCTTTGAGGTGGCGCACACGAGTCCACTAAGCACCACACAATACACCACTATTGATTCATCCCCGTCTCCCTACGAGGAGGCCATCCATAGCACTCACACTTGTCTTGAGCATTTTAGAGTATCCACTTCAAGTTGTCTATGTACCACGTAAGCATCCAAGAAGTCCATATCCGCGGACCCGGCTATTCGAATAGATTATGATAACCCTGCAGGGGTGTACTTCTTCACACACGCTCTCGCCACTTACCGCCAGGTACACGTAGTGTATCTCGGCAACCTTCAAGCGGAAGCCTGGCGAGGGTGTCGGCCACGACCTGACTAACCACACAAGTCTCTCGTCCAGGTTTATCGCCTATTCGGGTTCCATCCGCAAGGGAGTCCGGCCGAGGTTTCCATCACGGACCCAAACGATGTGTACAGGGTTCCCGAGCCCACCATCCGGGTGCCACTCGGTACACCGGGCCACGTGTGCCTAGTCTGTCCCAAGCCCACCCTGCCGGGTGCCACCTGGTAGAGAAATAACACTACCTACAAACACCAGAAACTAGTTGCAACTCCTGGACAGAGATCATGTTGGTTAATAAGTCGAGAGGGGCACTTAAGCATTCCAATGCATGGTAGTAGCTGATCATTGGACAACATACACAGATCTCAGTTCTTAGGGACGGTTCCAGTGAGACAACCCACCATGTACTCCTACATGGCCTCTCACCACTACCTTTACCAAATCGTGTTCACACACTTAACCCTCGGCATCAGAACATATCATTTCACTCTAATTCATTCCCGATGAATCAGACCTGACACGCTCTAAGCAATAGCAAGCAAGGCATGGTAAGATCACATCATGGCTTCAATCAACTCCTACACATGCTAGTGGGTTTCAACTATTTACTGTGGAAAGACAGGTCATGCAGAGGAATGGGTTCAACTACCGCAGCATAAAGTAGCAGGTGAAGTCGTTGTTGTCCTAATGCAATAACAGGGAGCAGGAGCGAGAGAGGGATTGTATCAGAATGAACAAGGGGGTTTGCTTGCCTGGTAAAACAACGTGCAGAACACTGCTCCTCTGACAGGTACTCTGGATCGGTCTCCGGAGCTGGACCTATCGAGAAGAACGGTGCCGACAATCAAACACAAGCATATGCAACAATATGATGCATGAATATGGCATGAAGTTATGATGTTGTTTGAGCTAGTGCAACTAGCATTCAATTTGAAAGAAGTCCATTTGAGCCAAGGGTTCAAATGCAATTTTAAAAATAAGCATTCTAAATGACAAATATGTGTTTTCAAATAAACAGTAGGTTTAACTTCATTTGTCATGCCTGAAAATGGTACAGATGGATAGATTGAATTTTTCTGATAATTTTTCATATATAAATTATTTCATTCTGAGCTACGGTTGAATTTCTGTGATTTTTTGAAGTTTAAGCCAATTTCTGAAATAAATAAATCATTTAAGATTTATTTAAATACCAGAATTGGATTATTGCGTCAGCATGACACAAGCATGACGTCAGTAGGTCAAAGGGCTGGTCCAGAGTCAAACCTGACAGTGGGTCCCACTGGTCAGTGACTTAGTTAATTAACTAAAGTTTAAAACTAAACTAAACAGACACGGGGCGCACACGTTAGTGTCTAATTAGATTAATGTCAGTGATTAAAACTTAATTAAACCCTAAACTAAAAAGATTAGTCAAGGCTGGCCCCACATGTCATAGACTCAGGGGAAGTCAAACCCGGTGGGTTTGGGTCAAACCCACCGGCGGTTAGCCGCCGGCGAGGCCGAATGCGGCGGAGGGCGTCGAAAAATTGCCTTCGTAGACCATTCGAGCGGCGCAGGGCATCTACAGGATGCGCAGGCTCTTGCGCATCCAACGCACTAAGCGGCAGCAGTTGGGGTGGCCGGAAACGTCGCCGGCGTCAAGCCCAGCGGCGGCCGGAGTTCGGGCCTCGTCGGTTTAGGTGCTGCGGTGCACGTGAAGGCGAGGGAGTGGGTGCGTTGGGTTCCTGGGGGCTTCCTGAGCACGATGACGTGCTCCGTTGTGAGCTCGTGCGGCTGTGGCCACGGCTACACCATGGCCGGCGGCGAGAAGCTCTCGGCCGCGGGAGGAATCGGGGCTAGGGGACAGGCGCGAGCACGGGAGAAGGGGGAAAAGAAGAGGAGCTCACGGCGATCTTGATGGCGTCGTCAGCGAGCTCGGGGACGCGTCGGAGCGGGCGCACGGTCGCCGGCGATCTCCACGGCCGCAGGTTGAAGACGAGGTCGACGACGGCGCTCCAGAGGCTTCTGACATCGGGCAGCTTGGCGAGGAGAAGGAGAGGAACGGGGCGGAGCTTCTTGGCACTCCGGCGAGGCGAGAGGGGGACGGTGGCCACGGCTACGGCGAGCGGCGGCGACGGTGGCGTTCGGGCGTTCGCGAGGAAGAGCACCAGGAGAGGGAAGAAGGGACCGAGGGGGAGTGAGAGGGTCCAGGGGGTGCGTGGCGTCGTCCAGAGACTGCTAGGCGCGTCGGGCAGCGGCGGAAGCAGGAGGTGGCCGTGGCGCGTGGCCGCGGGCGCCGAGCACGCGCTCGTCCTCCTGGCAGGGAGGAAGACGACAGGGAGGGAGCGGGCTGGGCTGACCAGCTGGGCCGGCCAGGCCGTGCTGTGCTGGGCCAGCACAGGTAAGTCTGCCCTTTTTATTTTTCTTTTCTATTTTTTTCTGACATTTGTTTTGATTTAATTTCTAAATTAAATCATTTGTTTTCCTTCTGACATTTTATTTTGCAAGGACCTAGGAATTAATCCAAGCCCCTAAAAATAAAGAACCAGAATTTTGGACATATATAAAATATATAATAATTATATATCCAAGCAAATATTTATTGCATTAATTCCAAATGCCCAAAATAAATTCTTATGAGCTCCTAATAATATTGGTTTGATTTTTATCTCTGACCAATATTTTTAGAGGGCCACATGAACATTTTCTTTGACCTTTTTGGAGCAACTTTTATTTGGGTCATTTTCAATAGGGTTTCTGAGGGTTTCACAAGTCCTCATTTCAATTTCATTTGAAAATTAACCATGATGCAAACAACAAGGCTAACCTAGTGCATACCAGAACTAGGGTTGTGACACTTTGATAAACCTTTTGAGATTCATTGTGATGCTAGTGGTACCGACATAGGTGGCGTGCTAATGCAAGAGAAGCGCCCAATTGCGTACTTTAGCGAGAAGCTATCGGGAGCGCAACTTAACTATCCCATTTATGTTAAAGAGCTTTATGCCTTGGTGAGAGTTTTACGTGTTTGGGAACATTATCTTCGACCTCATGAATTCATTCTTCATACGGACCATGAGACACTCAAGTATCTCAAAGGTCAAACTAAGTTGAACAAGCGTCATGCTAAATGGAGTGAGTTCATTGAGTCTTTTCCCTATGTCATCAAGTACATCAAAGGCAAAGAAAATGTTGTGGCGGACGCGCTTTCCCGCAAATGCATGCTTGTAACACAACTTGAGTTGAATGTGATTGGCTTTGAGCACATAAAAGTTTATATGAACATGATTCTTTCTTTGCAAATGCTTATGCTAAGTGCTTGACTCACACTTCTTGGGAACATTACTACATCAAGAATGGATATCTTATGAGAGCTAACAAACTTTGCATTCCCGAGTCTTCGCTTCGTTTGCTCCTTTTGCAGGAATCACATGGAGGGGGACTCATGGGACACTTTGGACGTGACAAGACGTTTGCTACCCTCTCGAAGAACTATTTTTGGCCCAAGATGCTCCGTGACGTCTCACGACTCACCAACCGATGTTCTACATGCCGCAAAGCTAAGTCCAAAGCCCAATCTCATGGTCTTTACATGCCCCTTCCTATTCCATACCATCCATGGGAAGACATAAGCATGGATTTCGTACTTGGATTGCCTAGAACTCAAAATGGCAAAGATTCCGTGCTAGTTGTCGTGGATCGATTCTCTAAAATGGCTCATTTCATTCCTTGTAACAAGATAGACGATGCTTCACATGTTGCAACTCTCTTTTGTAGGGAGGTCACTCGTCTACATGGCGTGCCGAAAACGATCGTGTCGGACCGGGACGTCAAGTTCTTGAGTTACTTTTGGAAAACCCTCTGCGCTAAGCTCGGAGTCAAGCTCCTATTTTCTTCGGCGTACCATCCACAAACGGACGGCCAGACGGAGGTGACGAACCACACGCTTTCGACGCTTCTTCGTGTGTTGATCAAGAGGAACATCAGGGAATGGGAGCAATGCTTGCCCATCGCCGAGTAAGCCTACAACCGCGCAAGACATTCGACCACCGGCAAGTCTCCCTTCGAGGTCGTCTACAGCTTCAACCCGTTGTCCCCATTGGACATTCTACCTCTACCTCTACAAGAGCGCATCAACATGGACGCAAGTGCACGAGCAAGCTATCTCAAGAAGGTGCACGAAGATACAAGGGCAATGATTAAGCGACAAGTCCACCGTCTCGCCACCAAGCTCAACGTCAACAAGGCACCAACGGTGTTCCAACCGGGAGATCTTGTTTGGCTTCATCTTCGCAAGGACCGCTTCCCACACGAGCGCAAGTCCAAACTTCTACCTCGCGCCGACGGACCCTTCAAGGTGCTAGCGCGCTACAACGACAACGCCTACAAGATCGACATCCCACGAGACAAGTACTCCGTGAGCGATACTTTCAACATCAAGGACCTATCTCCTTTCCATGGTGATGAAGATTTCGATTCGAGGTCGGATCTTTCCCAAGGGAGGGGAGATGATGCGGAGCATCCAAAGGTCATCCCCATGGACCCTTCATCGCCTCATCAAGTGCCCAAAGGACCAATGACTCGAGCCCATGCAAGATCTCTCGAGACCGAGGTGACTTCACTCCTTGATCTAAATCCTTCCGATATACATGAGACATGGCTTCTACCCTCATCAGGAACTCTCTGCATACTCAGGTACTTGGAGGAAGGCCACGGGACAGCTCTGCACAATGGTCAAGGCGGCGAGTCCGACAAGTGCCGGGAACAAGAAGAAAGAAGGCTGAAGATGCTACAGGCACCGGACGTCCGGCCTTTCCCAGACGACCGGACGACCGGAAGCCACCGGACGTCCGTGACAATGACCACAGAAGCTAAATAGCGGAAATCCGAGGATTACCGGACGTCCGGTCCCTCCGGAACCTCCGGACGTCTGCCCCGACGGCAACCACTCGTGTAATATATACTCGTTGACTTCCCTCCTTTCGAGGCAGCTTTTGGATAGCTCATTTCAGACCTCTGTGGATTCTCTCCTACGAGACCGTGGCCTCTTCGGAGAAGATCCACCTCGGATTCAAGACCTCCACATCGGGGAAGATCCCAAGGGATATCCAGGACCTCCTCCGGGAGAAGACTATCTTTGTACCACCGTCGTTGACTATGGACCGTGTATCTCGATGTGTATCGTGGATCTAGCACTTGTGTGATCATATTTATGTTGATTTGAGTGTTTCCCCTCGTGTTTTCCTCCGTTCCCGCCTTGTGTTCTCCGTGTTCGTCGTGGGATATTCTCCAATCGTGAAAGATCTGCTGATTAGGGTTCCACCCTACATCATATTGTCTTCGGCATTGTAAGGCGGGTTCCTCCTCTAAATATATCTTCTGCAAATTGATGGATTGTGTTCGGCTCTGCAAGATTAGTGCAACCCTTAGCCTCGAAGGCAAGGCTTTTAAAGAAAATGAATAATGTGTCTTTACTGACAACTTTTGGGTGAAGCATCACGTCCAACCCACTAACACATCGAACCGTTTTATTTTGTTCTAGTTTCGCGTTTCGAGGCATATCCTCATTGACACGTCCCGTCAGAATAGAGATTGTGCCCGCTTATTGTGGGATTCTTATCATTGTGACGTGAGCACCCACGCCGCGCATTACGCACGACTTCTTTGGGAACCGACGAGTTTTATGGCTAAGGTGGGGGGACGCTCTGTATTCGCAGCGTTATAAAAGGACTCCAATCCCTTTCATCAGCCCCACGCCTCCCTCAAGCTCGAGCTCTCCAATCTCCCTTGCCCCCGTACTCTCATCTCCTGCGCCCACAACTCCTCGTTCCTCAACCACTACTCCCCTTCCCAGCAATGGCTGGATCCGGTGCCAGAGGCAAGTGGGAGGCTTCCACGGTCACCGAAAAGACCATGGAGGATCTACGGAGCATGGGGTATCTCGCCGGCGACATCGCACACCGAGTCCCCCCTAAGGGCTAGGTGACTCCCGTACCTAAGGCGGGCGAGAGGGTAGTTTTCACCTCTCATTTTGTTAGGGGTGTAGGATTGGTCTTTTGTTCTCCTATGGGCTAGATTTCCACGATCTAGCTCCGAACTCAATCCTTCACATATCCGCTTTCATAGTGATGTGTGAAGCCTTTCTCCGCATCCCCCCACACTTCGGCCTGTGGCTTAAAACCTTCAACGTGAAGCCGAAGGTGGTGGACGGGGAACACGCAGAGTGCGGGGGCGCTATGATCAGTAAGCTCCCGAACGCAACTTGGCCCAAGGGCTCGTTCGTGGAGACGAACAAGGTCTGGCAGCAGGAGTGGTTCTGCATCACCGAACCCGCGACACCAACTGGGCGGCGGGGCCTGATTTCAGATCTGGACCCCCAGAGAGGCTAACCTCCTGGACCAAAAAGGGTCTGCACTGGGGGTCGTACACTAAGTGACGACTCTTCTGAGCCACATGTCCGGTGTGATCTCCAAGGGGCACCTGCTCTCCTCCGTGGTCCAGGTGATGCTGAACCGGCCTGTTCTCCCTTGCCAAAGCTGGGATTCCTCCCTATGGGAGTACGATTCGGCAAGAGACAAGCCACTGAAGCATCTCTTTGGCTCTACGCACAAAGAGATCTGGAAGCACCTCTTCAAGAGCCAGAAGGAATGGCCCAAAGAGGATGAGGATGCGGGCTTCAGTACTGAAGTTTCCGCCACCGAGGTAATAATGATCCCTGTCGAACACTTGTCCCTTCCTATTACTTAACGATAATAGGAGTTGGAATTTTTACGTGATATACGAGGCTGGACGAAGAAGGCGTCCCAGATTAAGTGTCCGACGCCTTTGCCAGAAGAGCCAGCATTGCCTCTACTGACGGCGATGCTGGTTCCGGCGCCGTACAAGGTGCCGACCAAGAAGCCCAAGAAGACAATGGGCAAGGGGGCTCGAGACAGCCCCCGTCCTGCGGGCAAGAAGCCCGAGGACCTCCACATTCTCTCCTCCGACGAGGAGGAGGAAGATGATGAGGAGGAAGAGGAGGAAGAAGAGATGCCTCCTGCGCAAGGCAGGGGAGGAAGAGGGGGGCGTCGCTGACGCGGGCACGGCCGTGCCCCGAAGGAAGAGGAAGCTGAAGCTCGGTGATAGTTTGGATTTGTCCGAACATAGCTTCGTGGTGAAGCCCATGGTGAAACCCCTGCCCGAATCGTAAGTTTGTCTGGATTGACTATTTCACCTTTGTTTATTCAATATTTATGATACCTACTTAGTATTCTTCTCCTGCTGACCTACAGCCCTCCCGGTGCAAACCTCGATGTTACATCATCGGAGGGGAACTCTTTGCCGCCTGGGGAGACGGAGAGTGACCCGCCAGTCTGGGCTTCATCGCCCGTAATCGGCGGGGACACCGAAGTGTCGTCCCAACGGGTTCTCTCCGCCCAAGGAGATGAGGGCGGGGTAGGAGACAGGGCGGCCGAGCGTAATACCTCGGCGGCCACTGACCATGGGGAAACGGCCCCCATGGAGACCGAAGATGTGGGGCCCGCACAGTCCAGGGTCCCACCGAACACTGTCCCGGAGCCTAGCGTGGCTCCGTGGTTTGAAGATCCTGCTCCTCAAGCGGAGGAGGATACGGTGGCGCCCGGACTTAATCCATAGGCGCCGGATTCTATGGAGGGAGCACTACAAAGTGCTCTCGTCATTGAAGAACATCGCACCGTGATGGGTGCGGTGATGAAGAAGATTCACTCCATCAAGGGCGGACTGAATGAAGCCTTCAACAGCCTTTTAACAGGCTTGGAGGTAAGCCATGTAATACTTTTCAAAACATTTATTTGTTTTAAGTGCACATATATAACCAGTAGCCCCTGATACTTTGTGTGATTATGAAAAGAATCGGACGAAGTATCCATAGAGTAGCATGTTTACAGAGTTGAACTGTTGTGCATGCTTCTTTAGTTACATCGACTGCGCGAGAGGCAGAGGTCACCGAACTAAATCGGAAGCTCGAGGTGGCCAATGCGGACCTCGGCCGCATCAACTGGTGTTTTGTTGAAACACAAGGTATGTGGATTTTTATTTAAATGTCAATAAGACTTGATTGATTGGGTATGATTACAAACTCTAAAATTGTATTTTGTATTATACAGTTGGCGCCGCTGAGCTCGAGGCCCTCAAGGGCGAGGTTGCCAAAGCCAAGGAGGAGGCCAAGGCGAACAAGGCGGCCGCTGATAAAGCGGCTGCTGATTTAAAGTCGAAAGGGCAGAGTGCAAGAAGCACAAATCTCGGGTGTCCGAAGTCGAGGTCGAGCTTCAAGATGCCATCCGTAAGTGTGAGGCATCGGAGAAGACGACTTCGGAACAGGCGACCGAGTTGTTTGCGACAGTAAAGTCTGCCCAGGACGCGTGAGGTGAGGCGCGCAGTGCTCGTCAAGAGATCGAGCAGGCATGCCAGATAGCATCTGGTAAGATATTTCTCTTACAGAGCATCATCGGAGGGCGGAAGTATATTGGGCTGACACGATTGTGGAGTTCTCCAGGCATGTTTGCTGATCTTCCAAGGAGCAGCGCAGATGCCGCCCAATATTTCCGTGCCATGGAGGGGAACAACACGGAGAAGCTATTTTGGTCGCAGTTCGAGGCGCCAAAACATCCGATGCCCCTCAGCGACCAGATGAAGCAGTTGGTCGAGCTACACAACATAGCGAGTTCGACCATGAAGGACTTGATAGTCCGACTATGACCCACTGAGTCAATCCCAAATAGTTAATTCGGATTGGTGAAGCGGCTCATCGAGGCGAGTCCGTGGGTCGACGCATTAACGTAGTCGGCTTGCATAGAAGGTGCTCGGATGGCCTTTGCTCGCGTCAAAGTGCACTGGGCGAAGATGAACGCAGTGCATATAGCCACTGCTGGCCCGCCCGCAGGCAAGGAGCATCGGAAGCCGGAGAAGTACTTCAAGGACGTCATCGAGGGCGCCCTCCTTCTAGAAGGCCAATGTTCGAAAGATGTTGTTTTTGATTAATTGTATCCGGATGTTGTTGGGAAACATAGTATTTTCAAAAAATTCCTACGATCACGCAAGATCTATCTACCAGATGCATAGCAACGAGGGGGGGAGTGTGTCTACATACCCTTGTAGACCGGGAGCAGAAGCGTCTAGTGACGCGGTTGATGTAGTCGAACTTTCTTCGCGATCCAACCGATCAAGTACCGAACGTACGGAGCCTCCGCGTTCAGCACATGTTCAGCTTGATGACGTCCCACGAGCTCTTGATCCAGTAGAACCTCGCGGGAGAGTTTCGTCAGCACGACGGCGTGGTGACGGAGATGATGAAGCTACCGTCGCAGGGCTTCGCCTAAGCGCTGCAACGATATGACCGAGGTGTGTTTCTGTGGAGGGGGCACCGCACACGATTGGGAGAGATCAACAGTTCAACTTGTGTGTCTATGGGGTGCCTCTACCCCCGTATATAAAGGAGTGGAGGAGGGGGGAGGGCCGGCCCTCTCTATGGCGCACCTTAGGGGAGTCCTACTCCCACCGGGAGTAGGATTCCCCCATTTCTAGTAGAACTAGGAGCCCTTCCAAGTACTAGGAGTAGGAGAGAAGGAAAGGGAAAAGAGAAGAGAAGGAAGGAGGTGGCGCAGCCCCTCCCCTAGTCCAATTCGAACTAGGCCTTGGTGGGGGCGCAGCCTCCTCTCTCTCTTTCCCCTAAAGCCCAATAAGGCCCATATACTCCCCGGCGAATTCCCGTAACTCTCCGGTACTCTGAAAAATACCCGAATCACTCGGAACCTTTCCGATGTCCGAATATAGTCGTCCAATATATCGATCTTTACGTCTTGACCATTTCAAGACTCCTCGTCATGTCCCCAATCTCATCCGGGACTCCGAACTACCTTCAGTACATCAAAACACATAAACTCATAATAAAGATCGTCATCAAACGTTAAGCGTGC
Organism: Secale cereale; assembly: GCA_902687465.1. NCBI lineage: Eukaryota > Viridiplantae > Streptophyta > Magnoliopsida > Poales > Poaceae > Secale > Secale cereale. The sequence goes on from LR738713.1 coordinate 332,043,639, forward strand.
GGACCCTACGGGTTCGAGAACTATGTAGACATGACCGAGACTCATATCCGGTCAATAACCAATAGCGGAACCTGGATGCTCATATTGGCTCCTACATATTCTACGAAGATCTTTATCGGTCAAACCGCATAACAACATACGTTGTTCCCTTTGTCATCGGTATGTTACCTGCCCGAGATTCGATCGTCG
>LR738713.1:332048949-332067167 GCA_902687465.1 Secale cereale
CTTAAGTTTAGCTTTGGGTTTCTTCACGGGACTGAAAACTTGCTTGTCATTCCTCTTGAAGTTCCCCTTCTATCCCTTTGCCCTTTACTTGAAACAAGTGGTCTTGTTAACCATCAACACTTGATGCTATTTCTTGATTTCTACCTTCGCCGATTTCAGCATCGCGAAGAGCTCGGGAATTACTTTCGTCACCCCTTGCATATTATAGTTCATCACGAAGTTCTACTAACTTGGTGATAGTGTCTAGAGAACTTTGTCAATTACTATCTTATCCGGAAGATTAACTCCCACTTGATTCAAGCAATTGTAGTACCCAGACAATCTGAGCACATGCTCACTGGTTGAGCTATTCTCCTCCATCTTGTTGGCAAAGTACTGTCAGAGGTCTTATACCTCTCGACACGGGGATGAGTATGAAATACTAATTTCAACTCTTGGAACATGTCATTCGCTCCGTGGCGTTCAAAATGTTTTTGAAGTCCCGGTTATAAGCCGTAAAGCATGGTGCACTAAACTATCAAGTAGTCATCATACCGAGCTTTTGTCAAAACGTTCATAACGTTTGCATCTGCTCCTGCAATAGGTCTGTCACCTAGCGGTGCATCAAGGACATAACACTTTTGTGCAGCATTGAGGATAATCCTCAGATCACGGACCTAGTCCGCATCATTGCTACTAACATATTTCAACTTAGTTTTCTCTAGGAACATATCAAAAACATAGGGGAGCTATAACGCGAGCTATTGATCTACAACATAGATATGCTAATACTACCAGGACTAAGTTCATGATAAATTAAAGTTCAATTAATCAAATTACTAAAGAACTCCCACTTAGATAGACATCCCTCTAGTCATCTAAATGATCACGTGATCCAAATCAACTAAACCATGTCCGATCATCACGTGAGATGGAGTAGTTTTCAATGGTGAACATCTTATGTTGATCATATCTACTATATGATTCACGCTCGTCCTTTTGGTCTCTAGTGTTCTGAGGCCATATCTGCATATGCTAGGCTCGTCAAGTTTAACCCGAGTATTATGCGTGTGCAAAACTGGCTTACACCCGTTGTATGTGAACGTAGAGCTTATCATACCCGATCATCACGTGGTGTCTCAGCACGATGAACTTTTGCAATGGTGCATACTCAGGGAGAACACTTATACCTTGAAATTTTGTAAGGTGTCATCTTATAATGCTACCATCGTACTAAGCAAGATAAGAAGCATAATAAGATAAACATCACATGCAATCAAAATATGTGACATGATATGGCCATCATCATCCTGTGCTTTTGATCTCCATCTCCAAGGCACCGTCATGATCACCATCGTCACCGGCACGACACCTTGATCTCCATCGTAGCATCATTGTCGTCTCGCCAACTATTGCTTCCATGACTATCGCTACCGCTTAGTGATAAAGTAAAGCAATTACATGGCGATTGTATTTCATACAATAAAGTGACAACCATATGGCTCCTGCCAGTTGCAGATAACTTTACAAAACATGATCATCTCATACAATAACGTATAACTCATCATGTCTTGACCATATCACATCACAACATGCCCTGCAAAAACAAGTTAGACGTCCTCTAGTTTGTTGTTGCCAGTTTTACGTGGCTGCTACGGGCTTAGCAAGAACCATTCTTACCTACGCATACAAAACCACAACGATTTTTCATCAATTATGTGATGTTTTAACCTTCATAAGGACCGGGCGTAGCCACACTTGATTCAGCTAAAGTGAGAGAGACAGACACCCGCCAGTCACCTTTAAGCAACGAGTGCTCATAACGGTGAAACCAGTCTCGCGTAAGCGTACGCGTAATGTCGGTCCGGGCCGCTTCATCTCACAATACCGCCAAAACAAAGTATGGCATGCTGGTAAGCAGTATGACTATTATCGCCCACAACTCATTGTGTTCTAATCATGCATATCATCTACGCATAGACCTGGCTCATGATGCCACTGTTGGGAAACGTAGTATTTTCAAAATTTTCCTACGATCACGCAAGATCTATCTACCAGATGCATAGCAACGAGGGGGAGAGTGTGTCTACATACCCTTGTAGACTGGGAGCGGAAGCGTCTAGTGACGCGGTTGATGTAGTCGAACTTTCTTCGCGATCCAACCGATCAAGCACCGAACGTACGGAGCCTCCGCGTTCAGCACACGTTCAGCTTGATGACGTCCCACGAGCTCTTGATCCAGTAGAACCTCGCAGGAGAGTTTCGTCAGCACGACGGCGTGGTGATGGATATGATGAAGCTACCGTCGCAGGGCTTCGCCTAAGCGCTACAACGATATGACCGAGGTGTGTTTCTATGGAGGGGGCACCGCACACGGTTGGGAGAGATCAATAGTTCAACTTCTGTGTCTATGGGGTGCCTCTACCCCCGTATATAAAGGAGTGGAGGAGGGGGAGGGTCGGCCCTCTGTATAGCGTGCCCTAGGGGAGTCCTACTCCCACCGGGAGTAGGATTCCCCCTTTTCTAGTAGAACTAGGAGCCCTTCCAAGTACTAGGAGTAGGAGAGAAGGAAAGGGAAAAGAGAAGAGAAGGAAGGAGGTGGTGCAGCCCCTCCCCCTAGTCCAATTCGAACTAGGCCTTGGTGGGGGGGGGGGGCAGCCTCCTCTCTCTCTTTCCCCTAAAGCCCAATAAGGCCCATATACTCCCCGGCGAATTCCCGTAACTCTCCCGTACTCTGAAAAATACCCGAATCACTCGGAACCTTTCCGATGTCCGAATATAGTCGTCCAATATATCAATCTTTACGTCTCGACCATTTAGAGACTCCTCGTCATGTCCCCGATCTCATCCGGGATTCCGAACTACCTTCGGTACATCAAAACACATAAACTTATAATACCGATCGTCATCAAACGTTAAGCGTGCGGACCCTACGGGTTCGAGAACTATGTAGACATGACCGAGACTCATCTCCGATCAATAACCAATAGCGGAACCCGGATGCTCATATTGGCTCCTACATATTCTACGGAGATCTTTATCGGTCAAACCGCATAACAACATACGGTGTTCCCTTTGTCATCGGTATGTTACTTGCCCGAGATTCGATCATCGGTATCTCAATACCTAGTTCAATCTCGTTACCGGCAAGTCTCTTTACTCGTCCGTAATACATCATCTCTTGACTAACTCATTAGTCATTTGCTTGAAAGGCTTATTATGATGTGTATTACCGAGAGGGCCCAGAGGTACCCCTCCGACACTCGGAGTGACAAATCCTATTCTTGATATATGCCAACACCACGAACACCTTCGGATACACCTATAGAGCATCTTTATAATCACCCAGTTACGTCGTGACGTTTGATAGCACACAAGGTGTTCCTCCGGTGTTCGGGAGTTGCATAATCTTATAGTCATAGGAACATGTATAAGTCATGAAGAAAGCAATAGCTGTAAAACTAAACGATCATAGTGCTAAGGTAACGGATGGGTCTTGTCCATCACATCATTCTCCTAATGATGTGATCCCGTTGATCAAATGACAACTCATGTCTATGGCTATGAAACATAACCATCTTTGATCAATGAGCTAGTCTAGAAGAGGCATACTAGGGACACTCTGTTTTGTCTATGTATTCACACATGTACTAAGTTTCCGGTTAATACAATTCTATCATGAATAATAAACATTTATCATGATATAAGGAAATAAATAATAACTTTATTATTGCCTCTAGGGCATATTTCCTTCAGATGTAAAGACTATGCTTATGAATCCAGTGTATATAACTTTTGCGCTATTTATCATATCAGCCTATTTTTTCCTCCTGTGTGACTGTTTATCTTGAATCTGAAAGTTTCCAGTCGTCGGCTTCAGCCCCCAGGTACATAGTACTGGGGTGTTCGATCATATGCAAATACACTCTTTATCCAACGTCTTGGTCCGTATAGGAGGTGTATGCGGAGCGAACCAGGCAATCAGACTATGTGACGTTATTTCTTTCACTTAGTCATAGGAGTTTGACAAGTGGCGCTAGGTACTAGCCCCTGGTGTGGATGAAGTATCCAATTGCACTTCGTTGGGCGAAAAAACCAACCCTTCGTATAACACGGGGTAGATCTCTATCGATCGTAGTGTAAAACTAAGTCACCGGATTGCAGACCAGGTTCCCGCTTATCATGACAGCCAGTTTTCGGCTTCCTCTACTAAGGTACTTGACCAGACTAGCCAGAAGTACTATCGCAGTAGTTCTCCCTTTACACCCTAGCCAAACAATCGGGTACGTAGGGGTAAGCACAGGAGTCGGGCAACCCAACTATTGACCAAAGACATGATTCGGAACTGATGCATATAATGCAAACATCCAGGACGTCGAACACTCCCTATAGGTGTTCGATCTTTTCAACATATACCAGGGCTGAATGCAGCCCCTGGTAATAAACCTTTATGGACAAGGCACATATGGCAATCTGATGCGCGAAAAGAACATTCATGGTGAGCGAATAAAACTCTGAATATGAATAAAATTGTTCTATTAATATCCCTCTATAGTACGGTGAGCCACAAACTTTACAGATAATACCGATGACCTTTTTTTGGACATTTTACATGCCAAAAAGGTATATAAAAAAGAAAGAGAAAAAAGGTTTACACAGGGTTTTAATCTAAAAAGGAAACCTTAGTGCGGGTCCCTATTGCACGTCTGCGCCGTTTTCTCCTCTGTAATGTGTCCTTGAAGGTATGAGTATGATGGCCATCAGTAGAAAAAAGAAATAAAACCTGAAAACGAAAAAGTCAATCCAGTGTGGCCAAAGTAAGTCTGGTTCATTTTAATTAACCGAAAGAAAATAAATTTAAAGTCTGAATAGGGTCTAGCCGAACTACGGACTGTATGTAGGTGCCCCTGGTCACTGCCCAAGGAATTTTTAGGGCATAATTATGTACTCGAGGCACATATGCTATCACCTTATGGGGCGGTCGATGGGGGCATAGCTGTCGATCTTGCTCAGGTTCATCTGAGCTGCCGCATTGAGGCGTTTGACGGACACGTTTAGCTGTGTCCGCTATTAATACATTATCTGGCTTGAATAGGCTGCATTGTACTTCGACTGCTAAGGCCGCAGTATCTTCCTCCGTACGGAGAGAGTGCTCCATATTTCCATTGACAGTGATAACGCCACGTAGTCAGGCATATTGAGCTTTAAATAGGCATAATGTTGGACTGCATTAAAGCGGGTGAATGCCGTTCTTCCGAGTAGGGCGTGATAGCCACTTCGGAATGGAGCTATGTCGAAGAGTAGTTCTTCGCTTCGAAAGTTGTCGAGAGAACCGAATACAACCTTCCATGTTAAAGATCTTGTGCAGCGAGCTTCAACGCCCTATCACTCCTGTAAAGGTCGTGCTGCTTGGCTTGATTCTTGATGGGTCAATCCCCATCTTGCGGACAGTGTCCTGATATATCAGATTGAGACTACTGCCGCCGTCCATAAGGACTCGTGTTAGATGGTATCCATCTATTATTGGGTCGAGCACTAAGGCAGCCGAACCCCCATGCCGAATACTAGTCGGATGATCCCTGCGATCGAAAGTGATTGGAGAGGCTAACCATGGATTGAATTTTGGGGCGACGGGCTCAACGGCATAGACATCTTGGAGTGCGCGCTTGCGGTCCCTCTTTGGGATATGAGTGGCATATATCATGTTCACTTTTTTGACCTCTGGTGGAAATTTCTTCTGTCCCCCTATATTCGACTAGCGAGGTCCATCCTCGTCTTCGCTCTGAGGCTCCTTCCCCTTGTGTTCGGCGTTTAGCTTGCCGGCATGCTTGAAAACCCAACAGTTATGGTTGGTGTGATTGGCAGATTTTCTGGGGTGCCATGGATTTGGCAGGGCCTGTCTAATATCCTGTCCAAATTTGATGGATCGTCTTTGTTGCCTTTAAATGGCCTCTTCCATTGACCAGGTCTGGAGCCGCTGAATCTGGCGTTCACCGATGTATCATCTGGGCTTCCAGGATTGTTTCGACGCTTGTTTTTATTGCGCGGTGGCTTTCCATTGCCGTCCCTGACTTCAGATGTTCCAGGGTCGCTGGTGCTGCTACGAGCTAACCAGCTATCCTCACCCGCGCAAAAGCGAGTCATGAGTGTAGTTAGGGCGGCCATTGTCCTCGACTTTTCCTGTCCAAGGTGTCTGGCTAGCCATTCGTCCCGGATACTATGCTTGAATGCCGCTAAGGCTTTGGCGTCCGGACAGTCGACGATCTGGTTCTTCTTAGTGAGAAACTAGTTCCAAAGCGTGCGGGCTGACTCCCCGGGTTGTTGTACGATATGACTTAAATTGTCAGCGTCCGGGGGCCGGACATAAGTCCCTTGAAAATTGGCCTGAAAAGCATCCTCAAGTTCTTCCCAACTCCCAATGGAGTTTTCTGGGAGACTATTTAGCCAGTGTCGAGCTGGTCCTTTTAGCTTGAGGGGTAAGTATTTGATGGCGTGGAGATCATCTCCTCGAGCTATGTGGATGTGAAGAATAAAATCTTCTATCCAAACGGCAGGATCCGTCGTTCCATCGTACGCTTCGATATTCATGAGTTTAAACCCTTCTGTAAAATCATGACCCAGTACCTCATCGGTAAAGCATAGAGGGTGTGAAGCTCCTTTGTATCTTGCTATATCGTGGCGTATGTCCGATGGTTGTGCTGTTCAGTATTGACCCCGAACTGGTATGTCACCGGCGCGATTGGCTTGATAGCCGCCGTCCCATGCGGGAGCTCGGTCTCTGGGTCCGAATATAGACCTGGTCTTGCTAGCTTTTTTGTTTAGGTCCTCACGCAGATCATGCTTTCGGACTTGGGATGCACCCTCCTTTCCTCTATGTGGTGGGGGCTTGTTTATGCCATTGCTAGCGACTCTATCCCATCCGCGAGGTGGTCGGTCCGGCTTGTTGGCGGTGTTTTTGTTTGGTGGGACGGGCGGAACGGCCTCGTCATCGAATTCGGGCAGCAGCTTGCGCTTGGGATAGCCTTTGGTTTGACCATTAAAGCCATGTTTCTGTTCGGCGTCTAGCACCTCATTCCATCTATCATTGAGCGTGTCTTGTGCAGCTCGAAGCTGTCTCTGCTGCTTTTTTAAGCTCCATGCGGTGGCTATAAGCCGTCGATGGAAGCGCTTTTGTTCAGAGGGTTCTTTTGGGACGGTATATTCATTGTCATCCAGGCTAGCCTCTTCTTTGGAGATCGGTTCATAGTCACCGTCTTCGGCATCGTTGTCATCGGACTGCGGCTTTGGACTCTGTTCGCCGTCCTCTCACTCCTCGTGCTCTATCGTTGGGTCTGCGGGGTATTCGGCTTGTTTCGGAATATCACCGTCATTAGTAACGGTGTTGTTGTCCTTTCCTTTACGGGATTTTGTTCGGCGTTTCGAACACCGACGCTTGGGAGGTTCTTCGGCGGGTTTATCCTCTACGGGATTGTTTTCACCGTTGCCTTCCGCCTCTTTGGGTGTATCCACCATATACACGTTGTATGAAGACGTAGCTTTCCACCGCCCTGTTATGGGCCTGCCTTGATCTGTATCTGCTTTAGCTTCGAGGTCCATCCCATCGAAGTCTTCTGAAGCGTAGTCGAGTAGATCGGTTAGATCTTCAACCGTGGCTACCAAGTGGGTGGTGGGTGGGGAACGAAATTCTTCATCCCCTGGGTATAGCGCGGCTGTTCATCAGCCTCCAGTTCGAACCAGATATAGTGCGGCTGTGTGTTCTCATCCAAGGAGAGAGATCTCAACGACCTTAACATGTTGCCAAGTGGTGAGTGCTGGAAAATATCTGCAGCGGAATTCGGCGATAGGCGCCTGATTAGATTTGAGGGGCGCAGTTACGCGCAGTTCAGAATCGGATACCGGAGCTAAGCCCGGGGTTCCGGTAACACAGACCTCATCAGTTGGGTCCGTGTGCGGCTCCATCGCCGTAGAGTCTACGGCTCCCGTGGTGGGGTTGAGCTTCCCATCTTCGGGTGGCGCAATGCATTCTGGATCTTGGGCCAGAACTGTTGCGGGTGCTATTTCCTAATCCGATGACAGAGTTAAGTCATGATCATCGTGGTGGCAGAGAGGGGTTGCCGCTGGCTCGAATCCGGTGAAGGTCAAGTCTCCACGGGCATCAGCAACGTAGTTCAGGCTACCGAATCTGACATGATGGCCAGGGGCGTAGCTCTCGATCTGCTCAAGGTCGCCTTCAGTGTTGGCACGAAGCACGAAGCCACCAAACACGAAGAGTTGGCTGGGAGGGAAAATCCCCTCGACATCGCTGTTGCAGTTGACGACGTGATCCATCAATCCTTCCGTCGACGACATAGTGGAACTCTAAATGAAAGCACCAATGTCAGTGTCAAAACTAGCGGATCTCGGGTAGGGGGTCCCGAACTGTGCGTCTGAGGATTGATATTAACATGAGGCATGGGACATGATGTTTACCCAGGTTCAGGCCCTCTCGATCGAGGTAAAAACCCTACTTCCTGCTATAGTAGTATGGATGACTATGTGTACAAGAGTTGATCTACCTCAAGATCGTAAAGGCTGAAACCCTAAGTCTTTCCCTAATAATAAAGCGATTATCGCTTCTGCCTGTCCGCTCACCGTCGTCGCACTTTTGCTAAAACCCCCCTGTGTTTTTCAGTAATACAACCTGCAGTCCTCTTTTAGTCTGAGAAGATGTGCTCGTCTGTCCCCATGCCTCGGTCCCCCTTTTTTGGCCCAACCAAATTGATGGCGACTACAGCCGTATCTCTCACAGCTCGCCACCGCTGTCAATGGCAACCTCCCACAAGTGATTGCCGCCTCCGTGGAAAGCGCCGCTCTCGACCAATCCGACGAGGCCGGGGTGCCACCTGCTCGCGAGCCTCCACCCGAATGCCCCGCGCTACGACGGAGCACGGGCCGCCCTCTGCTGCCAAATCGGCGCCCACCGAGCCAAGCTCTACGTTGGCTGTGCCACCGGATGGCAGTGGTGGATCCTCCCTCGTGGAGGATTAAACGGTCTGCCTAGCGCTCGCCTGCATCCTCTCCATGAAGCGTCATCGTCGCGGGAGGATTTCGACGCTTGGCTCACCGACAACATCACCCAAATCCTACAGGGGCGGTCAACGCGGCGAGCGGGAGGCTTGGGGGTCAACATGTCCTGGCGAGCGGCCGTTGCTGCGCTCGACCGCTGGCTCCCTTGTGCTCGAAGAACTGTGCCGGTGGCTCTACAGGGACGGACTGGATCTGGATGGGGCTGAGGAGATGGCGCTCCCATGGTTGGACTGTTTGGCTTGGCTCGGTGGGCAGCTTGAGGTCCTGTACCAATGAGAAGAGAGGGAGTTAAGAGAGAGAAGAAAGAGGAGGAAGGAGAAGAAGGAGAAGGGGGCAGAGGGCGGCACGGCTTGCTACTGGTGCTCGCCGGTGCAGGCGGCTCGGGGAGGCCCGGGCGCTCGTGCAGCTCCATGGGAGCAGCTCGCGGATGGCCGGATGGATGGATAGAGAGGAAGGAGATCAGTGCTGAAGTTTACGGTGGGGATTCTTGGTGTGGATTGCTTATTTTAATGGCTGCACTGACCAAAACCTGCTGGATGTTGCTATGTGTGCTAGCAGCCTAGCACCAATTGCAAAAAAGGGAGGCAGGAAATGGAGAGTGTCTCTTGGCTGGCATGGAGGAAGAAAGAGGGAGGAGGGGCAGTAGGATGTTGTTGCCATGATTCCAAACCCCATCTTTGGATCAGATATGTGAGTTGGGTGGGTTGGTGGGTAGGGGATGGCAGTGACTGGATGACTCGTGGCATGTGCATGGTGTGCTTGGTCAGAATTAGCTCCAGTAAATTCAGTTGGCCGACATTAGCTCCAGAATTAGTTCATTCTTTTTAGGTACCAAGTTCCTAAAATAAACATTAGCTTAGTGTATGGAGTTGATTGAAAGGATTCGCATACACAATATGCACTCACAAGTTCCTCGAGGGAATGTCCACCTCAACTATATAGCAGAAGGTTTTGGGTAATTCATTCATCTTTAATCTAATCGATACTTCAATAAAATACAAAAAATAGTCCAATCCTCTCTCCGTGAACCAATATTCCAGTTCGTAATTTGTTTAACGGCTTATCCATCAACACTAACTATGTGCCCATTTTGCATGCCGAAGTCACAAGTAAGAAGGCCGCAAGTCCATTTACCGACATCTAAGCTCGATCGCAAGTTCCCGTACATGACATTTTTTCCCTCGAATACGCACAAGTGTGCATATCTTATATTATATTCCCTCCATCCCAAAATAAGTGACTCTGCAGTTTTGTCACTTATTTTGGGACAAAGGGATTGAAATAAAGGGGAAAGAACCCTCCGCGGTTTTGTTACACGACATTGCCGCACAACCAAGCTCATCGGCTTGGAATTGAAAGGCGTGAATAGTTGGACCACATGACTATCGTCGATAATGGTGGCGTACAGAAGTGGCAACATGAATGGATTGCTTGGCGCATACGAAGATTTCGTTCACTCCTTGCAACGCACGTGCTCTTTTGCTAGTTTTAGCCTATGAGGATTGTATGATTCTCTAGCCTCTACGGACTAAACCCTCCGGTTTATATACACACCGGAGGGGCCTAGGGTTTGTACATATGTAATGCCCAGGATGGAGTTATACCTCCTACGTGTCGAGGCACGACTTAAAGGCATAAATCCATCCTAGAATGATCTCAAGTTTGGTAATCTTTGCACAACTCATGTAAAAGAGGGGATAGTAAACAGAAAAATAGTTGGCTTACACTCGCCACGTCACAGAATTACAGTACAAGTCTCAAACATCATACATTAAGAACATCACAACCCTCTAAGGGCAAAAGCCAAAAGTCAAAGTACCAAACTTAGATAAATAAACCACAGGCGGATCGAATCCTAGTAAGAGTCTCCACTACTGATCGTCCGGGTAACGCACATAGTACCGACTACGCTCCTCGTCGAACTCCCAATCCAGCTCGGTGCCATCACCTGGATAGCTCACAGCTGGACCTGCATCTGGTGTGTGAAGTAACTGTGAGCCACAGAGGACTCAGCAATCCCGTCTCCGGGTAACAAGACTATCAAAGCCTTTGGGTGAGGATAAGGCTGAAGAAAAGAATAAGTGTCTGCAGCAGCAACTAGCATCTAGCTTACGTAAGTGAGAGCGAGAAGAGAAGGCCTCGGCGAGAAGTGATCACGAAGTGATCCTAAATACAAGCTCCACAAACATAACCCCTCCGTGTTCAACTCCCGAATCCCTATTCGGAAATTGACAGTCACGGAACACACGCTGGTAGTGTATTAGTAACATTGTGTCAAGTTATCTACAACCGGAATTAACAAGCTCCCATCTGCCACATAACTGCGGGCACGGCTTTCGAAAGTTCAAACTCCGCGGATCGTGGGTTGAACACCCCTGCAGGAATAGTTTGGAATAGTTTCAGGATGGGTGACCGACCGGGAAGGAACTCCAAAGTTAAGCGTGCTCAGCTTGGAATAGTTTCAGGATGGGTGACCGACCGGGAAGTTGCTCCCGGGTGCGCACGAGTGAGGACAAAGTGCGCAGAAAAGACTAGTATTGATATGTGGGGCCAGTCTAGATCCTGCCAGGAGTAACGACCACCGGCGGGTGTGTCCGGGGCGTTATAACATACCATCTCGCAGAGGAAGGAAAATCTACACCCGAGTCTTAACTTGCCATTACAAGAATCCAGGAGTCCCATCCGGATACGAGAGATGATCTTCTAAACTAATCTTCATGGCCCACCAGTCCGGCCCACCAGGAGTTTATCTGGCCACCTGTGGACCCCCCAATCCAGGACTCCCTCACTAAGTATGTAATGCCCCGGATGTAATACTTTCCCTTTTGGGCATATAATAAATCTCCGGCTTCATCTATTTCCATTTCGGGTTCTTGTCTTTCGGGCTTTCGTCGTTTTGTTGTGTGAGTGTGTGGCATTCATTCATATCATGTAGACATGTGCATTGCATTTTGTTTGTGTTGTGGGTTGCATCCGGTTCGTGGCGTTTCTTCCCGTTGTCCGTTTCGTGTTCCGGAGCTCCCTCGCGTGTCCGTGACGTCCCGTAGGCCTTCTTTGTTGTTCGGGCGTTTTTCGTTACCGGTGTGCCGCGAGGTTGTGTTGTGTGTTGTTGTTTTGTTGTGTGCAACCCGCCTCTCAAATCTCGTCTCGTTTGGACTCCGTTGACTTTTCCCTCCGTTGCCCGTGTGGGTCCGAAGTGCCCTTACTTCGTGTCCCGGAAATACCCCTGTGGTATTCTTTTATCTTCGTCTGGCCCTTTTAAATCATCCCCGCGATCGGATCCGTTGGATCACGATCGTAGGGCTCCTAGCACCCCTATCTCCAAACCCTAGTCTGACTGCTATATATAGACCCTCTAGTCTATTTGGACATTCCTTCTTCTTCCTCCCCTCTCCTTTCTTTTTTTTTTCCCTTTCTTCCTCAGATCCAAAAATCAGCTCGGATCCCGAGGGATTCCCTCGATCTACTCCGCGCCGACCGGATCCGCAAATTCCTACTGGCCGCAGCTCTCCCTCGAGCCCCGCGCGGGTCAGCGGCCGCTTCTGCCCGTCGACCGCGTCGCCAGCCGCAGCCGACCGCGTCGCTGCTCGCGTCGGGCTTCGGGCGACCGACCAGGCCGACCGCCGCTCGCCAGGGTCTGGAGCGGGGACCAGATCACCGCGGCCCATCGCCCGCTTCGCCCCGCGCGGCCCACCGCGTCCTCAGCCCGACCGCCCTCCTGCCGCCACTCCGCCGCAGGCCGGCTCCCGCCTCATCGCCGCAACGGGCCTCCCGCATCGCCTCGCCGCGCGCGCCCGCGAGCTGGGCCGTCTTCCCGCACCGCCGAGCGGGCCGTCGCTCGCCCCCGGCCCAGGCGCCAGGCGCCGCCGCCTCGGTTGGGCCTCCCCGGCCCAGGCGTCCGCCGCGCCAGCCGCACCGCTCAGAGGGCCCGCCTTCGCCCACCGGCCCGGATCGCCACTGTTCACCCGGGCCTCCGCACTGTTCACTCCAGATCTGTTTTTTTCCCTGAGGTTGATTCTTTTCCCTCTAAGTCCTTTTATTTCCTGATCTGTGATGCAAACTTTGACCTGCCATATCTTGTTACCTGCTGCTCCGTTTTGAGCGTGTGATATGTCCAGATGTTCGTGGAGATGCCCTCTACGTTTTACCTGTTGTTGTCATGCATGTTAGAGATCATCTAGGGCTTTGTTTTGCTGTTGCAAGAGTGTATGATGATATAAACTGCTGCTATGTGTTATTTTTGTGCCACCTTTGACATGTGATATCTTTTAGCTCGTTTGTCCAAACGAAGCAAATGACATGTCCACGTGTTCGTCTTGACACGAACTACGTGTTGTGTGTGATAGGTTGCATGGTAGATGTATTGTTTCCTTGTTATCATCGTTGCAAGATGCCATGTTCAAATGTTGTGTTTTTACTTGTTATGAAATGCCATCTTGTTGAGCTCGTTGCAATCATTGTGTTCACCACTTTGATGCATGCTTGTGTGTTTCGGGATCACCGTCATATGTATTTTGATGAGGTGCTTACCCTTTGCCATGTTTAGTTTCGAGGTGTCTTAAACATGCTCTTTTTGATGCTATGATGATGTTGCTGTTTTAGGACTTAGTGAAATTTCACTAAGTCTGAAATCTGTAACGTTCCGATGCCATGTTCGTGTGATGTTGTAGGACAAAGCATGATAGTTTTGGGGTGGATTTTGATTGTTCCATGAAGTATATATTGTTTTCTTTCCATCCATGTCCTCACATGTCCATTTGAGGTGCTGTAGCATGCTTATCTTTTGCTCCAAACTTTCAATAAAATTCTGCTGCCAGAATTTTATTTCAAAGTTCAATATGTCCAAGATCATTGCTAGTGATCCGTGACTCCGTTGGGGGTGCACTTTGGACCTAGTTGCTGTACATTATATCTAGTTTGTGTTCAAGTCCTTTGCCATGCTTTTTGGGTGCTGTAGATTAATTATTTTGTGCTCCCAAGATGCTATGTTGCTGTAATTGGCAGTTTTCGCTCAAATCTTGTTTCGGGCATAACTTTTAGCCCGTAACTCCGATTTCAGCGATCTTTATATCAAACTTGGGTGTTTTTCTGTGTAGATTAATAATATCAGGTTGTTATCTTGTTTTGAGGTGTTTTGCTTGAGTGATGTTTTACGTGCTCCTTGTGCATCTTAGTGCATCCATCATGCATACATGTTTTTCGAGTGCGCATTGCATCGTGTTGATTGGTGCTTGGTGTGTTTGTCTTGTTTAGAGCACGAAGTCGAGCACGAGTTTTCCAACGAAGTTGAGCACGAGGTTTCCAACGAGTTTGAGCAAGAGGACCCTTCTTTTGATCCGAACTTCTTCTCTTCAGGCAAGATGACCGAACCCCGATAACATTACTATCTTTGTCTATTGCTAGTAGTCTCGATCTTTAGTTTTGCCTCGATGCCCATGTTCTTCTTGTCAGCCTCCTACTTGTAACCAATTGCCATGTTTAACCACCCTACCTATGCATACCGTTGCTTGGCTAAGTACGCTTCGCTCAGCCCTTCTTATAGCGTTGCTAGTTGCAGGTGAAGTGAAGATGCTTGCTTCATGTTGAAGTTTGGTTGGGTTATATCACACTATATAAATGCTTTAACTGAAATCATCTATATATTGGCAAGGGTGGAAGGCTAAGCCTTTTGCTTGGTGTTTTGTTCCACTCATGCCGTTAGGATCCGTATAAGCCGGTTTTATGTTCCTTGATTATGCGTTCCTAACACGGTTGGGGTGTATGGGACCCCCTCGATAAACCGCTATGTGCTAAGTCTTTTCCAGCAAATCCCAACATTGGTACTATTTGCCTAATAACAAACTAAACATGCATAAGGGAGTAATTAACCCTCTTTCTTAATCAACAACCCCGGGCCAGTGCTCCACATGAGTGTTGGTCCGAAACGGGGAGCCTGCGGGGCCGCCTTGAGGCAACTCGAGGTATTTGGTATCCACCCGTAGCTTCACCCATCCGGTCGTGTCCTGAGACCTAGATACGCGCGGCTACTATCAGGGTGACGACACGCCGGGAGGATTTGCTGGATTAGCCTTACCTTAGTTCGGTTTAACTTGAGCACGGGATTCCGAGGATACTCGGGTCTTCCCACTTTGGAGTTGCGACTCCGCGGATCGTGGGCTTGTAATGGGTCAAGTTGGAACACCCCTGCAGGGTTTGAACTTTCGAAAGCCGTGCCCGCGGTTATGTGGCAGATGGGAGCTTGTTAATTCCGGTTGTAGATAACTTGACAATGATGATAATACACTACCAGCGTGAGTTCCGTGACTGTCAATTTCCGAATAGGGATTCGGGAGTTGAACACGGAGGGGTTATGCTTGTGAGCTTGTAGCTAGGATCACTTAGTGATCACTTCTCGCGTTGCCTTCTCTTCTCGCTCTCTCTTGCGTAAGTTAGTGCTAGTTGCTGCTGCAGACTCTTTGTTGTTCCTTCACCTCATTTCTTTCTTCAGCCTTTCCTCACCTAAGGCTTTGATAGTTCTGTTACCCGGGAACGGGATTGCTGAGTCCTCTGTGGCTCACAGTTACTTCACACACCAGATGCAGGTCCAGCCGTGAGCTATCCAGGTGATGGCACCGAGCTGGATTGGGAGTACGACGAGGAGCGTAGTCGTTACTACGTGCGCTACCCGGACGATCAGTAGTGGAGACTCTTACTAGGATTCGATCCGCCTGTGGTTGTTTTTTTATTTATCTGAGTTTGGTACTTTGACATTTGGATTTTGCCCTTAGAGGGTTGTAGTGATCTTATTGTATGATGTTTGAGATTTGTACTGTTATTCTGTGACGTGGCGATTGTAAGCCAACTATTTTTTAAGTTTACCATCCCTCTTTTACATGAGTTGTGCAAAGATTACCAAACTTGAGATCATTCTAGGATGGACTTATGCCTTTAAGTCGGGCCTCGACCCGTAGGAGGTATAACTCCATCCTGGGCATTACAAGTTGGTATCAGAGCCTTCTCCGACCTAGGAGCCCCCACTGTTTGATCGAACCGTTGACGGTTGAGTCTAGGCACACACTGAAAACTTTTGAGTCATATTATATCGGAGAGTAGGATTCTTTGCTTCTCATCCCCTTTCTCTCTGGTGAGGACTCCTGACGTATACTCTTGTCTCTCCTATCTTCAAAATTTGCACAAAATTTTTTTTAGGATTCCCGCGAGTATTCTGGGATTGTTTCGATGTTCTTGTGACAAGGATATTGTTCTCGATGCCTCCTGTTACCGAGGAGTTGAGCTTCGGGGTATCACTGTAACAAGCATATCGCGACAGTACTAAATACTTAAGACGGCCGACATCGAAAATCTCCCCTATACGGCCAGTGGCACGATAACCCCGACATCACCCAGTACTGGGGAGGTAGTTCGGGAGTATTGCCATAGCTTGTTATAGTGGATGCTTTTCGAAGGTCCGAGGTACACAGTTTCCGAGAAAGACTGGTTATGTGTTGAAGGATGGATACACCTGGATGTAGGTTAGAGTTGATTGCGCGGTGCTTCCCGTGTATCCCCAACACCTGATTGCATAACTGGAATCTTTCGGAAAGCTATAGGTGGGTTTTATCCAGTAGATCGTAGGCATTCTTCCAACGAATGCAGGTTAGTGAGTTCGGGGTTCGACATTGAGTGAAGGAGTTATATGACCGAGGTTACTATCAGGAGTTGCATCTTAAAGGGTCCTTGGCTATGCTGATCCGGGGATTGCAAAACCTTTTCGTAACGCGTTCATATGCTTTCAGCACAAAGATGTTAGGACGAAACTCCTCTCTTGTGTTTGTTCCCGTCTGTACCTTGTTGCTTTATTATTTTATCCTTTTGATCCCTATGTGGCTTCTCGTGAAGACTGATGTTATCAATTAACTAAGAAATTCATTCGTTCCTCTTGTTCGGATGATTTCATTCGTTCTTATTGTTCGAATGATTATTGTGAAGACTTGTTGCAATTCATTCCATTGATTCAGCTTATTCCTTTTGTCAATCAATTGCTGATTCGTGGTCATCTCTTACAGGATGGCTCCGAAAAGGGTTCCGAATGCCAACCCAGAGGGTGAAGAGGTTCCAGAACGTCCTCCTTCACCTCCTCCTCCGCCTGAGGCTTGGAGAGCAATTATGCAGACTACTGCTCAGAACACTCAGTTGATGATGCAGATGATGCAGCAAATGCAGGCTATGCAAGCTAATCAAGCTAATCAGGGCATTCCAATGAACCAAGGCAACTTCTTCCAGCAGCACCATGCTACCCTCAATCAGTTCTTGGCCAACAATCCTAAAGCTTTCAGTTACTGTGTCGACCCTCTTGATGCTGAGGATTGGCTGACCGATATCAAGAAGCATTTTGAGTGCAGTAACGTGAAAGAAGATGACTATGTGAAGTTTGCAGCCTTCCAACTGAAAGATCAAGCAGCTGACTGGTGGCAGCAGTATAAAGACTCAAGGCCGGGTCAAGTGATCTCGTGGGAGAACTTCTGCAGGGATTTCCGCTCGCATCACATTCCTACAAGTGTTATTGAGGGTATGCGTGAGCAATTCCGCAACCTCAAGCAGGGCTCCATGACAGTCTATCAGTATAATGTCAAGTTCCAAAACCTCGCTCGCTATGCAAAGCAAGACATACCTGATGCAAAGAGCAAAATCTATCAGTTCCGTGGAGGTCTCAAAGATGAACTTCAGCTTGCTCTCACTCTGTTCGAGCCAGACGAATTCGATAAGTTCTATAATATGGCTTTGAAACAAGAAGCTGCTCAGCTTAAGATGGAGGCTTCTAAGAAGAGAATTCGAGATGCTGTTCACTCTACCTCATCGTCTCAGTTGGCTGCGAAACAACAGAAATTCTGGCTTCCTCCTCCTCCAATGATTCGAGCTCCTTACAACAACTCCAGCAACTTCAACAACTCCAACAACAAGAACTCTAGTGGCCGTGGTTTCTCCCACCCACCCAACCCAACCAACCAGTCGAAGAAGCAGTTTCAGTCTCAAGGCTCTAAGTCCAGTGGCTCTCAGTTCCGTCCTCTCTCTGAAGTGGTGTGCAACAAGTGTGGCCAGAAGGGTCATTATGCCAACAGATGTCCGAATCCGAAGCGTCTTCCTCCTCCACCACCTGTGAGTTCAGCTATTGTCAGGCATGATCCAAAGGCTGC
>LR738713.1:332073625-332095884 GCA_902687465.1 Secale cereale
TTACCCGGGAACGGGATTGCTGAGTCCTCTGTGGCTCACAGTTACTTCACACCAGATGCAGGTCCAGCCGTGAGCTATCCAGGTGATGGCACCGAGCTGGATTGGGAGTACGACGAGGAGCGTAGTCGTTACTACGTGCGCTACCCGGACGATCAGTAGTGGAGACTCTTACTAGGATTCGATCCGCCTGTGGTTGTTTTATTTATCTGAGTTTGGTACTTTGACATTTGGATTTTGCCCTTAGAGGGTTGTAGTGATCTTATTGAATGATGTTTGAGACTTGTACTGTTATTCTGTGACGTGGCGATTGTAAGCCGACTATTTTAAGTTTACCATCCCTCTTTTACATGAGTTGTGCAAAGATTACCAAACTTGAGATCATTCTAGGATGGACTTATGCCTTTAAGTCGGGCCTCGACCCGTAGGAGGTATAACTCCATCCTGGGCATTACAAAGTATTAGCCCCTTGTGTGTGTGCGGCAATACAGATTATGGTGCCTACTCTATGCGGCTGGGCGAAGATCAGCCCCTCGTGTAACACGGAGTAGATCGCTAAAAATCTGTAGTATAATACTAAGTCACTGAATCGCCGACCAGCTCTCGCTTATCATGATAGTCAGTTTTCGGCTATATCTACTGAGGTACTTGACCGGACGAACCAGAAATACAATCGCAGTAGTTCTCCCTTTACTACCTTAGTCGAACAATACAGAACGTAAGGTAGTAAGCACAGGAGTTGGGCAACCCAACTATAGACCCAAGACACGATTCAGAGCTGATGCATATAACGCAATATCCGGGACGCCGAACAGTTCCCTATAGGAGTTCGGACTTTGAAGTGTGCTAGGCCGCATACAACCACCAATGTTAAGTCCGGATGGCAGCACATGTGGCAATCTGAGGTAGGGAGGGAACACATACGGTAATGTAAAATAAACTCCAAACAAAGTGGAACCCAACTGCTTCTTTTATACCCTGATTAATACGGCGAGCCGTGTGGTTACAAATAATGCCACCATCATCTTGGACATTTTACATGCCAAATAAGAAAATAATAAAGGGAAAGGTTTACACATAGCCTAAAATTACTGATAAAAAAAGAACCCAATGAAGCTCTATTGCACGTCTGTGCAGTTTCTCCTTTGTGACGCATCATTAAAGTAGGACGGTCTAATGGCCGCCTGTGAAAAAGGAAGAGGAAATCTGGAAATGAATTTCCTGCACAACCATATATAAGGTGGGCTTTTAATGAACCTACAATGAAATTATATTTAGAGTCGGAATAGGGTCGAGCCGTACTATGGACTGTTTTTCCGCAGTGTGCCCCCGGCGCTGCCCAAGGTATTTTAAGGGCATAGTTGTGTACATGAGGTATGTATGCCGCAACCTTGTAAGGAAGTCGGCGGAGGCGAAACTGCTAATCAAGCTTAGGTTCTTATGAGCTGCCGCATTGTAATGTGGGCTATACACGTTTAGCAGTGTCTTTGGTCTTGACGACCGATGAATTATTTGGCTTGAATAGGCTGCCTTGAACTTCGACTGCCAGGGCCACGGTATCCTCCTGCGTACGGAGGGAGCGCTCTATATTCCCATTGACTATAATGATGCCGCGAGGTCAAGGCATTTTAAGCTTGAGATAAGCATAGTGCGGGGCTACATTAAAGCGGATGAAGGCAGTTCTTCCGAGTAGTGCATGATAGCCACTTTGGAATGGAGCGATGTCGAAGATTAACTCCTCGCTTCTAAAATTGTCTGGTGAGCTGAATAACACCTGCTGTGTTAATGAGCCCGTGAAGCGGGCCTCTACGCGGGGTATCACTCCTTTAAAGGTAGTGCTGCTATGCTTGATTCTTGACGAGTCTATCCCCATCTTGCGGACAATATCTTGATATATCAAGTTGAGACTACTGGCGTCGTCGATAAGGACCCGAGTAAGATGGTATACATCAATGATAGGATCGAGTACTAGGGCCGCCAAACCTCCGTGATGGATACTGGTTGGGTCATCCCTGCGATCGAAGGTGATCGGACAAGCCGACCATGGGTTGAACTTGGGAGCGACGGGCTCTACGGTGTAAATGTCCCTTAGTGCGCACTTGCACTCCGTCTTGGGGATATGGGTGGTGTAGATCATGTTGACCGTTTTCTCCTCAGGGGGAAATTGTTTTTGTCCCCCAGTATTCGGTGGGCGAGGCTCGTCTTCGTCCTCGCTTTGAGGTCCTTTCCCCTTGTGTTCGGCATTTAACTTCCCGGCCTGCTTGAAGACCAAACAATTTCTGTTGGTGTCGTTTGCAGGTTTGTCAGGGGTGCCATGAATCTGGCAAGGTCTCTCCAATATTTTGTCCAGGTTGGATGGACCGTCATTGTTGCCTTTGAACGGCTTCTCCCGTTGACCGAATTTGGAGCCACTGAATCCGGCATTCACTACCATGTCTTATGTTTCTCCGTTATTGTTCTGACGCTTGTTCTTGTTGCGTCGTGGCCTGTCATTGCCGGCCCTGGCTTTGGAAGTGCCAGGGTCGCTGGAACTATTGCTTCTATGAGCTAACCAGCTCCTCGCCCGCGGAAAAGCGGGTCATAAGTGCGGTAAGAGCTGCCATGGTCTTTGGCTTCTCCTAGCCGAGGTGTCGCGCGAGCCATTCCTCACAGACACTGTGTTTAAATGCCGCTAAGGCTTCGGCGTCTGGATAGTTGATGATTCGGTTCTTTTTAGTTAAGAACCGATTCCAGAGCTTGCGAGCTGACTCCCCGGGTTGCTGGATTATGTGACTTGAATCATCAGCATCCGGTGGCCGGACATAAGTCCCCTGAAAGTTAGCCCGGAAAGCATCCTCTAAATCTTCCCAGCTTCCAATGGAGTTCTCTGGGAGGCTGTTCAACCAGTGTTGTGCTGGCCCCTTCAGCTTTAGAGGGAGGTATTTGATGGCATGGAGGTCATCTCCACGAGCCATGTGGATGTGGAGAATAAAGTCTTCAATCCATACAGTGGGATCCGTCATTTCATCGTACGCCTCGATGTTTACGGGTTTAAACCCTTCCGGAAATTGGTGATCCATCACCTCATCGGTAAAGCACATAGGGTGTGCAGCGCCCCTGTATAGTGCGACATCGCGACGTTGTTCGGACGGCATATGTGTTCGGTGTTGAATCCGAACTTGAGTATATCTGGTGTGCTTGGCTTGATAGCCATCATCCTGTGTGGGAGCACGTCCTCATGACCAGTAGATCGATCTGGCCTGCTCGGCTTTGTTGTTCAAGTCCTGACGTAGGTCGTACTTGTAGCCCTGAGCTGTTGTATCCTTTCCTGTACGATGGGGAGGTGCGGGCTGGTGTACGGCATTGCTAGCCCCTTTGTCCCATCCGCGAGGTGGCCGGTACGGTTGAACGGCCTGATCGTGCCTCAACAGAATTGGCGCAAGGGCCTCTTTGTTGAATTGTGGCAGCAACTTGCGCTTGGGATAGCTCTTTGTCTCGCGCTCACGGTCGTATCTTTCTTCAGTGTCTAGCACTTCATTCCATCTGTCGTTGAGCATATCCTATTCGGCTTTAAGCCACCGCTGCTGCTTTTTCAGGCTCCTTGCTGTGGTAATAAGTTGTCGCTGAAAGTGTTCTTGTTCAAGGGGTTCCTCTCGGACGATGAATTCCTTGTCTCCCAGAATGACGTCCTCTTCGGAGACAGGTAGATAGTTACTATCTTTCTAATCATTGTGATTGGTGAGTTGTTTGGGACTGCATTGGCCATCCTCCCGCTCGTCCTGCTCTAACGCCGGCTCTACGGGGTCTTCAGCATCCTCCGGAGCCTCATTGTCTCTGGTGCCAGTATTACTTTCCCTTTCTCGACGCGATCATGAGCAGCGCCACTGACGCCGACGCTTAGGAGGTTCGTAATGGGCTTATCCTCTTCTTGATCTTTATCGCCATTGTCTTCCTTCTCCTCGGGTGCGTCCACCATTTATACGTCATAGGTAGAAGTGGTCGTCCATCGCCCAGTGACGGGTGGGTTTTGACCTAGATCAGCTTCGACGTCATGGTCCATGTCATCGAAGTCTTCGGAAGCGTAGTCTAGTATGTCGGTTAAGTCTTCGACCGTGGCTACCAAGTGGGTGGTGGGTGGGAAGAAAAATTCCCTGATCTCAGCCCCCAGCTCTAATTGAGCATAGTTCAGCAGTGAATACTCCGTGATGGCAAGATTGTAGCAAGTGCAAGTCTAGCTCCTCGTTTAAGAGCAAGAGTTGGGCATGAGTTTGGGGGTCTGCGGAGCCAGGATCGGTGATGACCACTTGGTCGAGCCCGGAGAGTGCCGGTCCCAAGAGTTTGGAGCTCGTAATTGGAAACGAGTCCGGCTTCCCGGTGGCGGGGAGAGTCCTGTTCGATTCTGGGTCTGCGAGCGGCACGATCACCTTTGAGCCTCCGGATAAAAGTTCCATGGAGGGGGAGAGTCTGGCGGGGTTTATCCTCCCGTCTTTGGATGAAGTGATCTGCTCCGGATCGAGGGCCAGAGCGGACATGGGTGTTGACCCCTGGACAGGATCTGATGATAGATTTGAGATGTCTTTATCGTGTAGGCAGGGAGCGACAGCCGAGGGCGCAAATCCTTTGAAGATCACATCTCCTCGGATATCAGCGAGAATTCAGACTTCCAAACCTGATCTAATAACCAGGGGCGTAGTTGTCAACCTGCTCAAGGTGGCCATGCGAGTTGGCGTGTAGCACGAAATCACCAACACGAAAAGCTGACCGAGGAGGAAGATCTCCCTGAGGGTGGCACCGTCGCTGATGATGAAGCGAGCCATCAATCCTTCTATCGACAATAAGGTGGAACACTCAATGAAAGCGCCAATGTCCGTGTCAAAACCAGCGGATCTCGGGTAGGGGGTCCCGAACTATGTGTCTGAGGATCGGTGGTAACATGGGGAAATAAGGACACGATGTTTACCCAGGTTCAGGCCCTCTTAATGGAGGTAATACCCTACTTCTTGCTTGATTGATCTTGATGAATATGGGGATTACAAGAGTTGATCTACCTCGAGATCGTAATGTCTAACCCTAGATGTCTAGCCTATGGTAGTTGTGATTGCCTCTACGGACTAAACCCTCCGATTTATATATGCACCAGAAGGACCTAGGGTTGTACATAATCGTCTTGCAGAGGAAGGAAACATTACACCTGGACTTAAACTTGTCATTCCATACACATAGGAGTCCTATCCGGACACGAGGGACAATCTTCTGTGTTGATCTTCACGGGCCACCAGTCGGGCCCATAACGAGTAATCCGGACACCCGAGGACCCCCTAGGCCAGGACTCCCTCAATAAGGAATGCCAAGACCCTAAGCTTGGGGATGCCCAAGGCACCCCAAGGTAATATTCAAGGAAGATCCAAGCAACTAAGCTTGGGGATGCCCCGGAAGGCATCCCTTCTTTCATCTCCAACATTATTAGTAACCTCACTTGGAGCTATATTTTTATTCGTCACATGATTTGTGTTTTGCTTGGAGCATCATTTTCTTTTATTTAGATTTGCTTACTGTTATTTAGAATAAGTTTTTGTATCTTTTATTTCAATAAAAATTATTAGTATAGCCCTTACCACGTTTATCTGACAAGTCTTTATGTTGCTGTTTGAAAATAGAAAGTTTTCTATCATTGTATGAATTCGTTTGGATAGTCAGAACGTGATAAATTCTTGAAATTTTTACAATGTTATAATGAGTATGTTCTCTGTAATGTGGTAATTTCTCAGAATTTTTAGAGCTAGGGAAGTATGAGAACAACTCTACTCTTTATAGACTATCCTGTTTAGACAGATTCTATTATGTTTGCATTGTCTGCATATGTTTGCATGATTAATGATTCTATTTGACGATAGGAGTATTAAATATGTAGAGGCATTTAGTATTCAATGTTAAATCGTAAATTTAGTGATTTTCTACAGTATGGAATGATAAGCTTTTGAGTTGATTTATACTAACTTATCTCACGAGTTCTTGTTGAGTTTTGTGTGTATGGAGTTTTTGAGATTTAAGGAAACCGCAACATGAGAGGAATTAAGGAGACACAAAAGTTCAAGGTTGCAGATGCCCAAGGCATCCCTTCTTAATATTTCAAGAAGTCTCAAGTATCTAAGCTTGGGGATGCCCCGGTAGGCATCTCACCTTTCTTCTTTGACAATTATCAGTTGGTATCGGTTGAGCCTAAGTTTTTGCTTCTTCACATGATATGTGATATCCTTGCAATGTCATTTTATTTTGTTTTGCTTGCTGTTTGAATGAAACATTAAGATCTGAAATTTATTTTAATTAGAGAGAGTCCTCACATGGCTACATGATTGTTTTACTACTCATTGATCTTCACTTATATCTTTCGGAGTAGTTTTTCATTTACTATCGCGCTTCACTTATATCCTATGAGTAAAGGGTTGAATGAGTTGAATATCATAAATTTGAAATTATATATGTTTCATATGCTTATCCCATGGGGTGTAATGACTTCACATATAAGAATTGTAGGATGTGAATTTATTGAAAGTTTGCAAACATAGTATTGGTCACTTGAACAATTCATGAAAGAATATTGAAGGAAGAGATATTTCACATATAAATATACTATCTTGGACATCTTCTATGATTGTGAGCCCCATTAATTATTTTCAAACTTGAGCAAATTAGTTGAAGTTGGACAAGGAAGACAACATAATGAGTTATGCTTGGGTGCATTTGTATAGAAGTTATATTGTTATAGATCCTCCAACATGTGGTGCTTGCTATTTAGAATCTTTTTCTAGCCAAAAATTTTATACTAAGCGGGAATACTTCTTGTCCATCCAACATCCTTGAACCAAGTTTCTTCCATGAGTGTCCACCATACCTACCTATATGCGGTATTTACCTGTCGTTCCAAGTAAATTTGCATGTGCCAAACTCTAAACCTTCAAATAATAATGTATTTTGTATGCCTGAATCGCTCATGTAGCGACTAGGGGATGTCAGTATCTTCCATGCTAGGTGGATTATTCTAACGATGAGTGTTTATTCACTTATCATTCATGAGAGAGTGGCCGGTAATTGGGATGCCCAGTCCTATGATCAAAAGATCAATTTTTTCAAATAATTAAACAAAACTCCCCCAGGACTGTTGTTGGTATGGATGGTGCTCGTTGTTTCGGATCAGCTGTGGAGTGCGATTGTTGGTGGAGGGGGAGTAAAAACTTTACCATTCTATTTGGGAACCGCATGTAATGTGTCTAGTATGGAAGATATTGGAAAATCTTGGTTGTTATGTTGACAATGAAAGCATGCCTCTCAAAACTATTTGCATCTCTGTTTTAAAAGCTTCAAGCTTTGGCACCTCTGCAAATCCCTGCTCCCCTCTACGAAGGGACTATCTTTTACTTTAATGCAAGAGTCGGTAGTATTCCTTCTCATTCCATCCTACTCTTTAGTTGGCAAGCATCATGGGGTGGGGAAAGATGTAAGCATATATGGCCATTCAAATATATTTGATCATGAATTATTATTGTTGACAATTATCTATATGATAAATAAATTGGGAGGCGAAACATTAAGCCCCTATATTTCTATGTGTTCAATGGATGCTACTAGTTCGAAAAATATGCTTTGAGTGTTAGCAATCATGGAAGACTATATGATAGTTGAGTATGTGGAATTTGCTAAATCAAAGCTCTTACATAAACCATTCCAGAAAATAAGATGAATTGCAATTGTTTGATGACCAAGAACCTAGTTTGTTAGTTTTCAAGAAAGTCTATGATATATGCTTTAACATGTGAATAGCTTGCTACTTGATCATGAGAAGTTTTATGAGATGAGCTACTATTTATGATATATATATATACATAAGAGTCCCTAGCCAACCACAAGGGTGGAGGGCACACCCTACCCCCGGGGAGGGTGCTCCATCCTTGTGGTTGATTCATGGACCCCCTGACTTGTTCTCGACACCAAAAATTCTTAAAAATACCATAACCCCTAGAAAGAAACCTAGATCGGTAGTTCCGCCGCCACAAGCCTCTGTAGCCATGAAAAACCAATCGGGAGCCCGTTCCAAAGCCCCGTCGGAGGGGGAAACCATCACCGGTGGCCATCTTCATCATCCCGACGGTCTCCATGATGAGGAGGGAGTAGTTCACCCTCGGGGCGGAGGGTATGTAAGTAGCTATGTGTTTGATCTGTCTCTCTCTCGTGTTCTTGATTTGGCATGATCTTGATGTACCGCGAGCTTCGCTATTATAGTTGGATCTTATGATGTTTCTCCCCCTCTACCTTCTTGTAATGGATTGAGTTTTCCCTTTGAAGTTATCTTATCGGATTGAGTCTTGAAGGATTTGAGAACACTTGATGTATGTATTGCATGTGCTTATCTGTTGTGACAATGGGATATTCACGTGATCCACTTGATGTATGTTTTGGTGATCAACTTGCGGGTTCAGTGACCTTGTGAACTTATGCATAGGGGTTGGCACACATTTTCATCTTGACTCTCCGGTAGAAACTTTGGGCACTCTTTGAAGTTCTTTGTGTTGGTTTGAATAGATGGATCTGAGATTGTGTGATGCATATTGTATAATCAAACCCGCAGATACTTGTGGTGACAATGGAGTATCTAGGTGACATTAGGGTTTTGGTTGATGTGTGTCTTAAGGTAGTATTTTAGTACAAACTCTAGGGATGTTTGTGACACTTACAGGAATAGCCCAATAGATTGATCAGAAAGAATAACTTTGAGGTGGTTTCGTACCCTACAATAATCTCTTTGTTTGTTCGCCGCGATAGGTGAGGGAGTCCTGTATTTAGGGGTCCTCAGGCGTCCGGGTCATTGATGTTGGGCCGAATTGATGGGCCATGAAGATAGAAGCAGAAGGCCCTCCCTCGTGTTTAGTTAGGACTCCAATGTATGTAGTAAGGTAAGAAAGATGTTCGGATGTAACGATTCCTTCCTCCTCAAGTCACCTTTGTAACCCTAGGCCCCTCCGGCGTGTATATAAGCCGAGGGGTTTAATCCGTAGAGACAACAGAATCTTAGTCCGCACATAGGCTAGACTTCTAGGGTTTAGCCATTACGATCTCAAGGTAGATATTCTCTTGTAACATATATTCATCAAGATCAATAAAGCAGGAAGTAGGGTATTACCTCGATCGAGAGGGCCTGAACCTGGGTAAACATCATGTCCCCCGTCTCCTGTTACCATCGATCCTTAGATGTACAACTTGGCCCCCCTGCCCGAGATCTGTCGGTTTTGACACCGACAATGGTGCTTTCATTCAGAGATCCGTTGTGTGCTTGTGAAAAGAGATCGATGGCTCATCCCATCATCAACGAAGAGATCACCGTCGGAAACAACCTGGCCATGGGCCAGATCCTCCAGCTCGGCGGGTTCACTGTATGCGCCAGTGTGGCCTCCAGGCCGGCCGCACTTCCCGCGGCCATCGAGCACCACTCCTACATTGGCTCCGACCTCTCTGATGACACGACCCCGGCGGATTCCTCACCTTTAAATGTGTTGCTGGATCGCATCGCCGCCTTGGGGCTTTCATTGTGAGAAGATCAGATCGGATCGAAGTCCGGTCAGGAAATCAATTCCACACCGACCACTCACCTCGTGGCGGCAATCGAGGACCGAGCCGAAAATACATCACCTCTCAAATCGGAACGGAGACCGACGCTATTCGGATCTCTGAACCCATTGAGCCGAAGACATGTCTGACAGGTGGCGCTCTATGCCTTTCGAGCTCTGGGATAGACATTGGGCTCAGGGAATATTCAGACCCTGTCGGGCCCAGATCGTCCACACTGGAGGTTGTGCAAACCCCGGACACTACGTTGGGTCGAGGCTTAAATTTATCCACACCCACTGATGTAGGGTGGAACCCTAATCGGCAGATCTTTCACAAGATGGAGGGGATCCCACGATGAACACGGAGAACACAAGGAAAACATGGGGAAACACATGAGAGGAAACGCTCAAATCAACACGAATACGGTCACACGGGTGCTAAATCCACGATACACATCAAGATACACGATCCATAGTCAACAACGGTGGTACAAGGATAGTCTTCTCCCGGAGGAGGTCTTGGGGTATCCCTTGGGATCTTCTCCGTGGTGGAGGTCTTGAATCCGAGGTGGATCTTCTCCGAAGAGGCCGCGGTCTCGTAGGAGAGGAACCACAAAGGTCTATGATGAGCTATCCCAAAGCTAACCCTAGATAGTTTAAGTAGAGTGCTATATATAGGCTAGGCGGGGCGAAGGGGTACATGGGCCTCGGCCCAACATCATGCGCGTAGGCACTGTCCGGATGATCCGGACGTTCGTCCGGATGATCCGGGCTTCGGGGGGCTGGATGATCCGGGGTGGCATCCGGATGATCCGGACACGTCTGATCTGCTGCGGGTGGCTCGGATGTCCGGGTCTTCGTCCGGATGTCCGTGGGTGTCCGGATGATCCAGGCTGGGGTCCGGATGATCCGGCTTCGGCGTGGAGCTTCGGGTGTCTTCGGGCACATTTGTCGGATCATCCGGACGGATGTCCGGATCATCCGGGCCTCGGACGGATCATCCGGGACTTCGTCCGGATCGTCCGGGCAGGCTGAGTCCTGGCTGTTCTTCTCCTCCTCCTTCTTCCTCCTTCGATTCTTCTTGTCCCTTGACTTCTCCATGGTTGCTCCCGAGGTGCCTGAGTATGCAAAGAGTCTCCGATGAGGGTAGCAGCCATGTCTCATGTGAATCAAATTGACGTAGAGAGAGGATCGAAGTCACCTCGGCCTCGAGAGCTCGTGCTCGAGCACGTCTCATGGGTCCACTTGGGACCTGGTGAGTTGATGGTGGGTCCATGGGGATGATCTTGGGATGCTCCGCATCATCTCCCCTCCCTTGGGAAAGATACGACCTCGGATCGAAATTTTCATCACCATGGAAAGTGGAGAGATCCTTGACGTTGAAGACATCGCTCACGTTGTACTTGTTGCGTGGAAGGTCAAGTTTGTATGCATTGTTGTTGTAGCGTTCGAGCATCTTGAAGGGTCCGTCGGCTCGAGGTAGTAGTTTGGACTTGCGTTCGTGGGGGAAACGGTCCTTGCGAAGATGTAGCCATACGAGATCTCCCGGTTGGAACACCATAGGCTTCTTGTTGACGTTGAGCTTGGACAGTAGACGATGTACTTTCCTCATGATCGTTGCCCTTGTATCTTCATGCACCCTCTTGAGATAGCTTGCTCGAGCACATGCGTCCAAGTTTGTGCGTTATTGTAGAGGTAGAGGTTGAATGTCCAATGGGGACAAAGGATTGAAGCCGTAGACGACCTCGAAAGGGGACTTGCCAGTAGTCGAATGTCTTGCGCGGTTGTAGGCGTACTCGGCGATGGGCAAGCATAGCTCCCATTCCTTGATATTTTTCTTGATCAACACGCGAAGAAGCGTCGAAAGTGTGCGGTTCATCACCTCCGTTTGGCCGTCGGTTTGTGGATGGTATGCCGAGGAGAAGAGTAGCTTGATGCCGAGTTTGGCGCATAGAGTCTTCCAAAAGTAGCTCAAGAACTTGACATCCCGGTCCAACACGATCGTCTTGGGCACTCCATGTAGACGAATGATTTCCCTACAAAAGAGATTTGCCACATGTGAAGCATCGTCGATCTTGTTACAAGGAATGAAATGAGCCATTTTAGAGAATCTATCCACGACAACAAACACGGAATATTTTCCATTTTGAGTCCTAGGCAATCCAAGTACGAAGTCCATGCTAATGTCTTCCCATGGATGGAATGGAATAGGAAGTGGCATGTAAAGACCAAGAGATTGAGCTTTTGACTTAGCTTTGTGACATGTTGAGCATCGGTTGGTAAGGCGTGAGACGTCACGTAGCATCTTGGGCCAAAAGTAGTTCTTGGAGAGCGTAGCAAATGTCTTGTCGCGACCAAAGTGTCCCATGAGTCCTCCTCCATGAGATTCCTGCAAAAGGAGCAAACGAAGCGAAGACTCGGGAATGCAAAGTTTTTAGCTCTCATAAGATATCCATCTTTGATGTAGTAATGTTCCCAAGAAGTGTGAGTCAAACACTTAGCATAAGGATTTGCAAAGAAAGGATCATGCTCATATAAGTCTTTTATGTGCTCAAAGCCAATAACATTCAACTCAAGTTTTGTAACAAGCATGCATTTGCGTGAAAGCGCATCCGCCACGACATTTTCTTTGCCTTTGATGTACTTGATGATGTAGGGAAAATACTCAATGAACTCACTCCACATAGCGTGACACTTGTTCAACTTAGTTTGACCCTTGAGATACTTGAGAGTCTCATGGTCCGTATGAAGAATGAATTCATGAGGTCTAAGATAGTGTTCCCACACACGCAAAACTCTCACCAAGGCATAAAGCTCTTTATCATATATGGGGTAGTCAGGTTGCGCTCTGGATAGCTTCTCGCTAAAGTACGCAATTGGGGATTTTTCTTGCATGAGCACGCCACCTATGCCGGTACCACTAGCGTCACAATGAATCTCAAAAGGCTTCCCAAAGTTCGATAAGGCAAGAAGTGGTGCATGCGTGAGCAAGTCTTTGAGCTTAATGAACGCGGTGTCTTGCGAAGGACCCCAAACAAAGGGTGCGTTCTTCTTGCTCAAGGCGTGTAGAGGCATAGCAATGGTGCTAAAGTCCTTCACAAAACGTCGATAGAAACCTGCTAAACCAAGAAAGCTACGCACTTGTTGGAGATTCGTTGGTTGAGGCCAAGTTTTAATTGCTTCAATTTTAGTTTCCTCAACGTGAACACCTTGGGAAGAAACGACGAATCCTAAGAAAACGACCTTGTCAACACCAAAAGTGCACTTTTCCATATTAGCATATAAGCGCTCTTTCCGAAGGGTTTGCAAAACCATACGGATGTGTGTCACATGGTCCTCAAGCGACTTGCTAAAAACGAGGATGTCATCAAAGTAGACCACTACAAAGACGCCTATGTAGGGTCGTAGACAAAAATGCATAAGACGCATAAATGAACCGGGTGCTTCCGATAAACCCATTGGCATGACAAGCCACTCATATAACCCAAATTTGGTTTTGAAAGCCGTTTTCCACTCATCACCCTCTTGAATGCGAATTTGGTAGTAACCACTTTTGAGATCAATTTTCGAAAAGATGGTGGCACCACATAATTCATCAAGCATGTCGTCTAAGCGTGGGATAGGATAACGGTATCTAACGGTGATAGCATTGGTCGGGCAGCAATCGGAGCACATGCGAAAACGTCCATCTTTCTTAGGCACGAGAATAACCGGAACGGCACGAAGGCTTAAGCTTTCACGTACATGACCTTTGTTGATGAGTTGTTGTACTTGCCGTTGTATCTCCTTGGCTTCCTCGGGGTTGACGCGGTAGGGAGCCTTGTTTGGAAGTGGTGCGCCGGGTATGAGGTCGATGCGGTGTTCGATTCCTCGAAGTGGAGGTAGACCCGGAGGTAGCTCATCGGGAAAGACATCCAAGAATTCCTGCAACAAATTAGACAACACTAAAGGTGGAGGTGGTGAAGTGCTAGTAGGTTTGGCTTCCCCTTTGCATAAAAGCACAAGGTGAAAGACACTCGATGGGTTCTCACACACTTCTGTCATCTCACTTTTGGTGGCGAATAGCACTAGTTGTTTCTTGTCACTCATCGTGGAGTCGCTCATATTTGGCTTGTGGCTCTCACTCTCGTTTTGGTGGCTCACTCTCTCATCATTCTCTCCACGATGGTTGGTAGGTAAGTGTTTGTCGGCGGCTACTTGACTTGGTGACATGGGACGTAGCACGAACTCCTTTCCTTTCATCTTGAAGCTATAGTGGTTCGTCCGTCCATTGTGTGTGAAGCCACAATTATATTGCCATGGTCGTCCAAGAATAAGGTGGCACATGGACATGGGGATCACATCACACTCAAGTGTGTCCTCGTAGGCGCCTATCTTGAAGGAGACTTGCACGGTGTGTTCGACTCGAAGAGTTCCGGCGTCGTTAAGCCATTGGACCTTGTAGGGATGAGGGTGCTTTGACTTCACCAAGTTGAGCTTGTCGCAAAGCTCTTCGCTTGCCAAGTTGTGACAACTTCCTCCATCGATGATGACCTTGACGGAGCGTCCATTGATGCCGGCCTTGGTATAGAAAATATGACATCTTTGATCGTCATCTTGTTGATGTTTGAGTGTCAAGACCTTGGAGACAACGAGATTGGGACTCGAGTCATTGTCGCAAAACACTTGATGGTCTTCATCCTCATTCACTTGTCGATGCATAGCCACATGCTCAAGTGCTTCCATTTCATCGTCGCTCATTGAGTCGTAAGATCCGTCATCATTGATGATCATGGTTCGAATGGTCTTGCACTCAAATGACTTGTGGCCTCGCCCTTGGCACTTAAAGCATTTGATGGAACTCGTCTTGGAGTTGTCCTCGGTTGGAGTTGTAGATGATGAAGCTCTTGGCTTGAAGTTGTTGGTAGAAGGTGGACGACTCGATTTAGTCGCATTCTTGTAGTTTGACTTGTCACCGAAGTTTGTGGATGGCTCGGTAGAGGCAGGAGTAGCCGAAGTCCTTGAAGCTTGGTTGTTGTAGCCGAAGTTCTTGGAGGTGAACTTGGAGTACTTGTAGTCCTCTTGAACTTGTCGCTCCGCTTTGGTAGCTTGATGTACTAGCTCGAGGAGATTAGTGTATGGTTGAAAGTCCGCAATCTTCTTGATGGGATAGTTGAGTCCATTCAAGAATCTTGCCATCGTTTGTTCTTCATCCTTCGTGATGTTTGCTCTTATCATGGCAATCTCCATCTCCTTGTAGTACTCTTCAACGGACTTGGTACCTTGCTTGAGGAGTTGTAGCTTAAGTCATGGTTGTAGTGTGTTGGCACGAAACGTGCTCTCATGACTTCCTTCATTTGAGCCCAAGTAGTGATAGGAGGTTCGCCTTTTGCTTCTCTTCTTTCAATGATTTGCTCCCACCAAATGAGAACATAGTCTTGGAACTCAAGGGAGGCCATAGAAATTTTCTTCTCCTCATAAAAGTTGTGGAGGCGAAAGATTTTATCAACTTTCAATGCCCATGACAGGTACTCTTCGGGATCAATGCTTTCGGAAAACTTTGGCATAGTGAACTTGAGCTTGCCGTAGTGATGCTCTTCATTGGTCGCTTGCCTATTGGGAGGACGTTCTTGATTGGGATGGTTGTCAACCTCATGTTGCTCTTGACGTAGTAGATGTTCATTGTCATGGTGCACTTGCTGAGCTTGTGGTTCATGGTGAAGTTGTTTCTCTTGTCGCGCTTGAGGGTGTGCTTCATTTTGCATCCGTGATTGGTGGCACCTCTCTTGTATCTCATCGCGAAGGAAATCCTCTTCTTGACGAGTGTGTCGAGTGCGAGCTGCCACATTGCGATGTGCATCACGTAATGCTCATTGCGCCTCAAGAGCTTGAGCTTCTCGGCGTTGTTGTGCTTGACGATTAGCCTTGGCATCTTGTTCTTCTTGGTATTGGCGTGCTCGCTCTTGTTGTTGTTGGCGTAGTCGTTGCCGTTCTTGTGCTTGCTCAAGTGTGGCTTGGTTTTGGCGATGTCGACTTTCTTGCTCTTCAAATAGCTCTTGTGAACTCTTGTCATGAACTGGATTCCGGTTGTCATGTCGAGCTTGACGTGCGGCTTGACGAAGGGTGTTTGATGTAGGGGTACTTGAGCCATCCGTGGGGTCGGTATGTCGACTTGAGCGGCTCCGTCTTTGAGAAGATGTGGAAGAAGAACGTCGGTTGACTATCAAAGCCTGTAGCTCATTGAATTGAGTAGACATGTTGGTGTTGATGATGTCGAATTGTTCTCTTGTTCTTGCTTCAAATTGGTGCGCGTCGGCGGCGACTTGCTCAATGTACTCTCGCATAGCTTCACTTTCTTGATGGAGAGCTCGTTGCACACCGAAGAGATGTAGTTTGGTGACGTAGTTGTTCGACTCTTGAGGATCGTCGAAGATCGGGTTCGAAGATGTACTTGGCCTATCCATCATCACAAGCAAGTATGTGAGTGGGAGAAAGAAGAAGACAATACCAAATGTACCTTAACCAAAGTTGAAAATGGATCAATGATCACTCAATAATGTAACCCGGAAATAGCACTATTGGTACCAAGTCTTGTCGATTCTCACACCTACACAAGTAAACCTTTTAGAGGAGTTTGGTTAGGATGGTGGCAAAATTGAATGCAAAAAGTGAGTAAGATTCAATGATGTTGAAAATGATTCACAATTCGTTCATGCAACAAGTAGATCACAAGCAAAGGTAGCACACGGAACACACGCACGGATAGGTAAATGTGCTTGTGCAACCAAAAGTGAGCGAAAATGTGGAATCCACAAAAAATGCTCGTGTTGCACAACGCTAGAGAGACGCTAACCGATTGCTTAATAGGCGGATACACACTTGTGCACGACCTATAAGAGCAATGTAACGACTTCCTATCACAAGTATGCTATGAGTGTATGATGTGCCGTTGCTTTTAGCACAAGGTGAAGTATTGCTATCTCATATGATCTCTTTGGATGCAAGGCGTTTGATGCTATTGTGCTTTTGCGTATAAGCTTTGGATGGCTCTTTTGCATAAAAGCTTGTGAGCTCTTTCTTTGGCCACTTATGCATGCTTCTCGGATCAAGGTAGCTATTGTGTATGCGGAATACTCTTGTGTCACACGGGGATATGATGATGTAGTATGCACTGTCTATGACTATCACTAATGTGCACAAGTGTCGTGGGCCGGCAATACTCAAATGGCTAGTCTCGGTAGGAAAGCTACGCAAAATGGTCGATGAGGGTCTATCAATGCGATTGTGAGGTAGTAAACAAAGTGTCGTCGATGTTACCGTCCTTGTCGAGGTTGAGAGGTGGTCTTGTCTATGTCGTTCCGCTCCGAGATAGCCGAAACACAAACGGAAAAGGAGTAAACCACAACTCAAATGATCCAAGACACAAAGAGGTAAGACCGTAGTGATGTTGGTTAGGTAATGGTAGTGGGGATGGGTATGTTGAGGGTATATCGGAAGAGGTGGCTAGGGTTTTTGCGGTGGTGGAAACGGGAGTGCGAAAATCTGCAAAATGCAGTTTCGTCAGGGTTGCCCAGATGATCCGGGCGTCTGGCCGGATGATCCGGGCTCTGGCCGGATGATCCGGGTTTGTCAAACCTTGCGGCATGAGCTCGGGGAAGATGGGGAAAATGATTTTTCTCGGGTTTTTGGTGGTTTTTGAGGGTGGGAGGTGGGGAATATGGTAATCCACTTGTCACACAACTCAACCACGGATCACAAACAACAAAATCTCATCAAAACACACAAATCACAAAAAAATTGTGGGGCTCTTTTTGTGGGGACTTTCGAATTTGGATGAAAACAACAAAAACAAGCTAGAAAACAAGGTGTGGGGCTCCAAATTCGTGATCAACCAAGGCTCATGATACCATAGATGATGTAGGGTGGAACCCTAATCGGCAGATCATTCACGAGATGGAGGGGATCCCACGATGAACATGGAGAACACAAGGAAAACACGGGGAAATACACAAGAGGAAACGCTCAAATCAACACGAATACGGTCACACAGGTGCTAAATCCACGATACACATCAAGATACACGATCCATAGTCAACAACGGTGGTACAAGGATAGTCTTCTCCCGGAAGAGGTCTTGGGGTATCCCTTGGGATCTTCTCCGTGGTGGAGGTCTTGAATCCGAGGTGGATCTTCTCCGAAGAGGCCGCGGTCTCGTAGGAGAGGAACCACAAAGGTCTATGATGAGCTATCCCAAAGCTAACCCTAGATAGTTTAGGTAGAGTGCTATATATAGGCTAGGCGGGGCGAAGGGGTACATGGGCCTCGGCCCAACATCATGTGCGTAGGCACTGTCCGGATGATCCCGACGTTCGTCCGGATGATCCGGGGCGGCGTCCGGATGATCCAGACACGTCTGATCTGCTACGGGTGGCCCGGATGTTCGGGTCTTCGTCCGGATGTCCGGGGGTGTCCGGATGATCCGGGCCGGGGTCCGAATGATCCGGCTTCGGCGTGGAGCTTTGGGTGTCTTCGGGCACATTTGCCGGATCGTCCGGACTAATGTCCGGATCATCCGGGCCTCGGCCGGATCGTCCGGGACTTCGTCCGGATCGTCCGGGCAGGCTGAGTCCTCGTTGTTCTTCTCCTCCTTCTTCCTCCTTCGATTCTTCTTGTCCCTTGACTTCTCCATGGTTGCTCCCGAGGTGCCTGAGTATGCAAAGAGTCTCCGATGAGGGTAGCAGCCATGTCTCACGTGAATCAAAGTGACATAGAGAGAGGAGCGAAGTCACCTCGGCCTCGAGAGCTCGTGCTCGAGCACGTGTCATGTGTCCACTTGGCACCTGGTGAGTCGATGGTGGGTCCATGGCGATGACCTTGGGATGCTCCGCATCACTCACCCACCACAGTACGCACTCTCCAAGTAAGTCCGGACTACCACACATATATGACCTCACGTATATACGGCAGCGGTCCCAGGAAACAGTTCATCACTTCCGGGACAAATTCCTACTTATTAAAAACAAGATTAAGGACTGTTGCGACGATGATATGGTGCCAATATATCACAGCAATTGTACGGACAAGGGAGTCTTGAACGCCCTCAACCGCCATCGAATAGAACCTTTCGAGGAATCATCCCCAGCTGAGAAGCCCGGTGTTTAGGAAGCAATAAGTTCGATGTAGTATTCGGTATACCCGAGAACTACAGGTCAGAGAAACTGCTCTTCCACATTGTCCCCTTCAACAACGAATACCACGCCCTTCTAGGGCGGGACACTTTCTCACGCTTTCAGGCTATACCCCATTACGGGTACATGAAGCTTAAAATTCCAGGGCCCAATGGAATAATCACAGTTGCAAGTGATCCGGATAGATCACTCTGCGCCAAGAACAAAACCGCATCTTTAGTCCTAGAGGCATTATCTTAAGCCCTCGCGGCGGAAGAATTAACCACCTTACAATCTACACTGGACAGGGACGACGTAGTCCTTGACAAACGATCGAAATCTACCTCTTTTAAGCCAGCAGATGAAATTGTGAAATTCCAAGTGCACCCAACGGACCCTAATAAGACAGCATCCATCGGGCCACAGCTGGATCCGACAGTAGATAGCGCTTTGCACGCCTTCCTTCGCGAAAATTGGGACATATTCGCTTGGCATCCTTCAGATATGCCAGGAATCCCACTTAGTCTGGCCAAACACAGCCTCAACATTATCAAAGGGTTCAAACCAGTCAAGCAGTCATTATGACGATTTTCCGAATCCAAAAGACAGGCTATAGGGGAAGAGCTAGCAAAGCTATTGGAATTTGGGTTCATAAGGGAAATCAAACACCCGGACTGGCTCGCCAACCTGGTCATGGTGCTAAAGAAGGACAAATCCTGGCGCCTTTGTGTCGACTTCACGGACCTAAACAAGGCTTGCCCTACGGATCCCTTTCCTCTGCCCTGCATTGATCGAATTATCGATGCAACCGCAGGACATGACTCGTTATGTTTCCTCAACGCCTACTCCGGATACCATCAAGTAAAAATGAAGGAATCCGATCAGGCTGCTACAGCGTTCATCACTCCGTACGACCACTTTTGCTTTAACACTATGCCATTTGGGCTCAAAAATGTGGGTGCCACATACCAACGCATGATTCAAACGTGCTTAGAAAAACAAATTGGTAAGACAGTGGAGTCATATGTTGACGATGTAGTCATCAAGACTAAACTCGTCGAAACATTGGTAGATGATCTCCGCCTTACGTTCGATAACTTATGAACATATGACATGCGGCTCAATCCGGAAAAATGCGTCTTCGGCGTTCTGGTCGGAAAGCTATTAGGGTTCATCGTATCCCATAGAGGAATCGGAGCGAACCCAGCTAAAATTCGGGCCCTCTCACTGCTAACTACGCCAACCAATCTCAAACAAGTGCAAAAGCTAGTCGGTTGCGTAGCGGCCTTGAGCCGCTTTATCTCCATATTAGGAGAGAAAGCACTACCGCTTTATAGACTGCTGAGGCGCACAGACAACTTTGAATGGACGGATGCGGACATGGTCGGACTGGAGGAAATAAAAACCTTATTAGCAGGTAACCAAATCCTAGCCGCTCCAGGCGTGGGCGAGCCAATGCTGCTTTATATCTCCGCCACTCATTAGGTAGTGAGTGCGGTGCTCGTCGTCGAATGAGATGAAGAGGGACATAAATTACCAGTTCAAAAACCCGTATACTTGTCACACCCTGCATTTTGTAACATGTCATTTGCATCAATGAAACATGAAAATTTGGACCAGCAAATTTTTTTGGCATCATTTGGCTTTTATTTGAATTAAGCTTTTTGCCTCATGTGTTTTTCTTGTGCTCATTAAAGTCAACTATTACCTCTTGTAGAATTCATCTCCTTACCCAAAACTTCTGCCCAGTGATCATGCCAAGTGTTATATAGCAGTATAGTATTTTCTTATAAAATTAATCTGGCCAAAATGTATTTTTAAAATTTAGTATTCCAAAAACCCCTGAATTGAGGTTTGCACGGCAAGTGCTTGATTTAGGGTGAGAAAATTATTTCAAAAAGTGTATTTGAGACCTAGTAGTCATAGGACTCCCAGAAACCACAAAAGTATAATTTTAAAAGTTATTTTCCTATTTTATTTAAAAGCTTTTTCTTAAGGCCAGAAATGGTCTTCAATAGGGAAAAATTATTTAAGTATTTCAAAAATATTTGCCAAAATTCAGGGAGACTCATAGGACATATATTGTCCATATATAAGAGTTTCAACACTTGGTCATGTTAAAAATAATGGGCTAATCCCTCTAAAACCCTTTCTGGATATTTCAAGCTTTTGAAATATTTACAAAGGAAATAATGTCCAAAACTTCCAGGGAAATTCTATCATGTCATATATGACATATTTGATGATCTTGCCAAGCCCCATGCCCTGGGAAGCAAGAAAACATCCTCAAAACCCTTCAAAACCATTCTGTCCATATCTGAAGTTTGAGCAACATTACATTGCCAAACTTTTCCAAATGCTCTCAAACTTGGTGCACATGCTAGAATGGCCTAATAAGGCATCTAGACCAAATGTCACAAGATTTGGAGTAGGGTAACTTGATCAGAATACCCCAAAACCATTTATGTTCAAATGCAAATTTGAACAACTTTACATTACCAACTTTTTACCTGGAGCTTCAAACTTTGTGGGCATGATCTATACCCCAGATGATGAAACTACACCAAGTGGTGCATCAAGGGGAGATGATTAGCTTGACTTAAACAAGATGAAGCTATTTATGTTGTTTTCTAGGGTTCACCAAAGTTACATTGGCTAGTTTCTTCAAATGAGCCCAAATTTGGTGAAACACCCTATTTTCATATGACATTCAATCTTGTTAAGTGTCATGACTAGTGGAAATCATTTGCTTGTCCAAAACTTGATCAAACACCTTCTGCCAAATTACCAAAACCATCTTCTTGACCTCTTTTACTATTTACTTTTGCCTCAACTTTCTACCATAGCTTCATCTAGTTACATTCTACCTCCAGTAACTCCCCCATGTCCACAGCTCCATGATTGAGGGGTGAAACCCCCGATTCACCTTGCTGGACAGCCAAATTCTACCTATTTACCAGCTTCACTCCTCTCTCACTGATCTCCCAGAGCATCCAAAGCCCCAGCTAAGTTATCTACTTCGTGCTGGACCCCCCAGACACGGCGGACACGCCCAGAGGGCCAATGGAATACCATGGCATGCAATTAGCACGCTCCAGAGCGCGCTACAGTGCGCACCCGCACTGTAGCTTCGCCCAATCGCTCGCCCCCGACCACCTCGTGCTCCTTCCTCGCGCCTACCGATGCGCCTCGACGTCTGCGACCTCCCCCGGTGCTGTCCCCCTCCTCCTCCCTCCCTCTAGTGACCGCCCTCGCACGCGCGCCGGCCGCCCGCAAGCTCCACTCGTCGGCCTCACACGCGCGTGCTCTCTGGATGCTTCCCCGCTCCCCCTCTTCCTTCCCTCCGCCCTGGAATTCGTCCAGCAACGCCACAGATGCATCCCCATCGCCTCCCGTGCACTGTGGCGTCGAGCAGAAGCTCGCCGGCGCACAGGTCCACGGGACCTCGCCGCTCCCCTATAAATAGGGCCCCCGAGCCCCTCCTCTCTTCACCAACAGCCTCACCACACTCCCAGTAGCACGCCAGCACCACTCATTC
>LR738713.1:332095894-332250118 GCA_902687465.1 Secale cereale
AGACACGGCGGACACGCCCAGAGGGCCAATGGAATACCATGGCATGCAATTAGCACGCTCCAGAGCGCGCTACAGTGCGCACCCGCACTGTAGCTTCGCCCAATCGCTCGCCCCCGACCACCTCGTGCTCCTTCCTCGCGCCTACCGATGCGCCTCGACGTCTGCGACCTCCCCCGGTGCTGTCCCCCTCCTCCTCCCTCCCTCCAGTGACCGCCCTCGCACGCGCGCCGGCCGCCCGCAAGCTCCACTCGTCGGCCTCACACGCGCGTGCTCTCTGGATGCTTCCCCGCTCCCCCTCTTCCTTCCCTCCGCCCTGGAATTCGTCCAGCAACGCCACAGATGCATCCCCATCGCCTCCCGTGCACTGTGGCGTCGAGCAGAAGCTCGCCGGCGCACAGGTCCACGGGACCTCGCCGCTCCCCTATAAATAGGGCCCCCGAGCCCCTCCTCTCTTCACCAACAGCCTCACCACACTCCCAGTAGCACGCCAGCACCACTCATTCTCCCCCAGAGGGCGTCAGTGCTCGGGATCGACCGGAGCTCCGCCGCGTCGGGCAACCGGAGATCTCGCGGTACAGCCCCTCTCCGCCCCAACTTTTGCTCGATCTGGAGCCGCCGTACCTCACTGACCCGTTCCCCTCCTTCTCCCACTCCTATTGCAGCCCGGAGCGAGCCAGCTAGCAACCTCCCGACGCTCCTCCAACATCCCACCTCGCCGCCGACGAACCTGGCCCCTCCGGCGACCAACTCCAGCACCACTACATCCGCGACTCACTGCTGAGCCCGTTCCTACCCGCCGCTTGCCCCGCCGTGCCCGGAATCGCCGCCGGTGAGCTCGCCGTCGCTCTGGCCGTGAGGTTGAAGATGACAGGCGGGCCCCGCCTGTCATCCCCACCGCTCTCTCTCTCCCCTCGCAGCCACTGACCGCTGGGCCCCGCTCGTCAGGTTTGAAAACCCTGACGCGCGCGCTGGCGCCCGAGCGGTGGGCTATTCGCCCTGGCCGTGCACTGTGGCCGTTCTGGCCCAGTAGCACAGGGCCTTTTCTCTTTTTCTTTTTCAGTGACTATTTCAAATAATTTCACAGAAATAAATATATGTCCAAATGAATTAATTCCAACTCCTAAAATCTAGTAATATTCCAACCTATTTAATGGTGTCACTTTCACACATATCCATGAACCTTTTCTGTTCTGTTCAAATTTAAATTCAAATTTGAACAATAAAACTTCTGTTAAAAAATCCTTAGATTCCATTCTGCAACTCCCAAACTCCAACTAAGAATTTTTGCCATCTTAGTTTTCCCTCTAGTATTTAACAAAAATAAGTTGACATTTTTCTGAGCACTTTGATTTTTCTGTTTTTATTGTGGTCTTATTTTCCCGTTGTTATTTTGCGACGATTAGATACCGTATTTGACGAGGTTGCTGAAGAAGGAGAAGGGGAAGGATTTGAAGACTTTGAAGACCAAGCCAATCCAGGCAAGCAGCCCTTTGACCATGATACACTTGTGTTCTTCGGAACCCGTTTGTTTCCGAATGCATGATGATAGGAGTTACGGTGGTGACCTAGTTAAGAACCACCACATGATGCATGCTTACTCATGATCTTGCTATGTGCTAGATGTCATGCAAATGGTTAGTAGTGATGCTTAGTGATGCATGTGTGTCATGAAACCTTCGTGGTCAAAATCTTTTCATAAACCCCGTCGGGTGCCCCTAAAGCCCGAGGGTGATGTTGAGTTAGGTCATCACTTGAGGAAGAAGTGATGTGCCGGTAAAAATCTTGTGCATGGGTGAAATGATGGATTAGATTTATGTGTGACTACCGTCCCAACCAAACATGTGCAACTACTCTACCCCTTATGGGACGGGGCTTTATTGATTACTTAGACCGATACTAGCATGGTGCCCGCATTACTAGTGACGGGAAGACTTGAGGTCTTTCCGGGGATGTGGTCGTGCTTGGATAGACGACCATGACTGTTTTTACAGGGTACCGGACACACCGTTGGTCCCTTCGGGTATGCGTGACATTGAAATTAGGGCAAGTCCCATGATCTATTGTTTGTACTCGAGGGCCGTGTACCAACGAGTGGACTCTATGTTAGTATCGTCTAAGGAAAGATAATGACCGGATGCTTCCCCCGAGTACTTGAGGTACTACGGGATCGTGGGTGACACGAAAGCTTCCCAGATTTTGTGGGTAAAGTGCGGAACCTCTGCAGAGTGTAAAACTATTCGAATAGCCGTGTCCACGGTCATGGACAGTTGGGTGGTGCTACTTAAACTATGTCCAGAATTTTACTACGTCGGTGAAAGTATGTGTGTGTGATGAGTCAAGGTGGTGACTTGACTCGTTGTGTTGAATCATATTCATGTTGATATCGGTAACCTGATCTCGAGGTTACGTGAAGTCATTGATGCATATACTTGATGGTAGAATATTTATTCTAGCTTGTTGCTAGATTGCTCATTGTTGTTCAATTGCATTGTTACTTTGAATCAAATCATGGGTTGCTTGCGAGTACATTCAAAGTACTCATTGGCTTGCCACTGGTTATTTAATTGGCCAGGCATGGAGGAACAGGAATATGAAGAAGAGTTCTACGGAGACGAACATGCGAACTAGGACGCTATCCCAGTCAGAATGCCTGTAGGGTTAAGGCAGATGGCATGGGTTCTACTTATCATCGAAGACTTCCGCTATTTGAGTTATTTGCTATTCAGCCCGTGAGGCTTTATCCATGTAAGACTTGGCTATAATGGCCTTAATTTGTGTAAGACGGTATGTATGGATTTAAGACTCTTGTTATTCAGCTTCTGTGTGTTCAGTGAGCATTGATCTCTGGGATCACTGTACACGTGCATTCGGTGACCTCGACTTCTAAGTCGGGGTCCTCACAGAGCTGGTATCAGAGCCATCCTGACTGTAGGAAGCCTTAGTTAGCATGGGCGTTAGTTAGATGAGACCCCTTTTTCAAAAACCTTCTGAACCTCTCTTCTTTTCTAAACCTTACCAACCTGAGATTTCATCAGCTTATTAACCTCTCCTATTCCACCTTTGTAGATGGCCGCTGTACCTGAAGAGCACCTGACCACTGGGTTTCCCTTGCTTCTCGAGGATAGCCTCCAGGAGTGCCAGATCCACCGAGCGCCCATCCTCACCTACCTTGAGCATTGGGTTAGCGACACTGAGGTGGAGTACCATGTGGAAGTGATCGTAAAGGCAAACGATCCTCCCACAAGTTGGTTCTTTGAGGGGCCCCAGATGGCAACACTACCTCTCGCTGTCGAGGCTGCTGCACTCAAGGCACTAACCCGTCTCCGCGAGCTTCTTCCGGAGATGGCAGCCAAGATGACAACCCGCTTCTTGCCTTACCGGAAGGAAGGTGAAGATGAAAGCAGCGCACTAGCCCCTCCACTAAAGGAAGGACTCTCGCTTCGATTCCAGACCTACTTCAGTCTATGTGCCGACAGCCTGGCACAAGACTTGGCCTCGGAATCGATGAAGCTCCGATAAGAACTTCACAAGACCAAGGCACTTCTTCGTCGAGCTCAAGAGAAGACAAATAGGATCAAGAAAGAAGAAGCGCCTTCCGGACAGTCCGCTATCGCATATCGAGGCGGAAGGCCCTCCGGAGATGTATCTTCTAAGAATGAAGAACCACCTCGGCGACGCCGTATGACGGCAAGGGAATATCGCAAGCTTTTCCCTGCACCACCGACAAAGCACCGTCGTATCCAACTCCTCCACTCCCCCACACCCTCAAGTGACAAGGGGGCCTAGACAGATGAAGACATGGAGGAAGACCCCGAAGAGCCAGAATACGCGACCGAGCATTCCACCGCTTAGGCATTATTCGCTACTCGGATATGCCAGTTCGTGACCCCTATGGTAGGATAGGTCGTGTAACCCCTATGTGCA
Organism: Secale cereale; assembly: GCA_902687465.1. Taxonomy (NCBI): domain Eukaryota; kingdom Viridiplantae; phylum Streptophyta; class Magnoliopsida; order Poales; family Poaceae; genus Secale; species Secale cereale. The sequence continues at coordinate 332,099,819 of LR738713.1, forward strand.
GTCGAGTCCTTGTATGGTTCATAGGACACCATCTAGTGTTTGCTTTTGTTGTGTTTGGATGTATGTCGTATTCTTCCTTCAGGAATGTGTAAACGACTGCATCACCCGTTTGGATTTTAATGAGTGTGTTTGGCCTTTCGGCCCTTGCATGATTTGAATAGTGTCACACCCACCCCCTTACTAGGCACCCATCTATCTTGCTTTCCCTCTTCCAAGTCATGAGACCCTTTACCGCTCCAATAGGATGCCTGTTGTAACTCGTACTGGTACCTCTACCCAGCAGCCTGAAGCCGGAGCATCCGCTCAATCAGAGGCAGGCCACGACCAAACCAACGACCAAGCTCCACCACCACCACCTCCTTGATACGTCCAAAACGTATCTATAATTTCTGCTTGCTCCATGCCTCTTTTGGGTGATATTGCTATGATATTTATACACTTCCATACACTTTTGATCATATTTGGACTAACCTATTAACTCAGTGCACCCCAGTGCCAGTTTCTGTTTTCTGCTGTTTTTGTATTTCAGGTTTCCCCATCACGTAAACTGCCAGAAAAATCCCGGAAAAATTATATAAAAATCAGCGTTCCGAAAGCTTCCACACGGCCGAAGTAGGGCCGGAGGGGGGCCACCAGGGCTCCAGGCACCCTGGTGGCGCGGCCCCCCTCCTGGCTGCGCCGGGGGGGCGCCTGGGCCCCCCAGGTCTCTGCTGATGCCCCCCTTTGGCATATATTTACACCGCGTCCCGAAACCCTCGAGGACGGAACCCTTTTTCGCGATCTCATCTCTGTTCCGCCGCCGCCGCGCTTCCAAGATCGGGAGCGCCAGGAGAACTCTTCCCAGCACCCTGCCGGAGGGGAGAACCACCACCGGGAGCTTCTCCACCACCATGGACGCCTCCCGGATGAGTTGTGAGTAGTCTCCCTTGGACCATGGGTCCATGACCAGTAGCTATGTGATGTTCTCCTACCCTCTTTGTGCTTCACTAATTAGACCTCGTGAGCTGCCCTACATGATCGAGGCACATATGTAATCCTTATGCTGTTGCTATGTTGAGTTTGCTGGGATCCGATGGATTGTGAGATTATATTCAGATTGTGTGTGAGTAATATATTTGATTTACCTCTTTTATATTTATGTTCTTGAGTAATTCTTGCATGTTCTCCGTTGCTATTTATTGCTTTGGCCGAGTAGTAGGTAGTGACTCCAAGAGGGAACGTTATGCTTGATTGTGGGTTCATGCCCCTCGATGACTAGCTTGAGTGACAGAAACATGAGTCTAGGGGATGTGCCGTTGCCACAAGGGGGAAAACAACGGTGCTTGTACTCGCGGGTGCAAGGATTGTTTACTTTACGCAAAGTTCTTTTAATGCAGTTGCCTGTTGCTTTGAGTTTACACTTTGGGTGGGACTCGCAACTTAATACCAGCGAGATGTTCTGGATAGATATCTCAAGGTGGATGATTAGTAGTAGATGCAGATGGATTTCGGTCTACTTACCTTTGCGTACCGCCCATGCTTTTGAGCCTCAACCTTTCTTGCAGCATAGTTAGCATTGGTTTGCGCACATAATTCTGTCAATTGCCCAGCTGTAATTCGTTTACCTCACATAGCTGTTTTATCGTCTTTTGGGAGAGAGACATCACTAGTGAATATCATGGGACCCCGGTCCATATTACCATCACTGATCACATTCGCTATTTACTTTCTGCTTTTACTTACTAGTTGCAGCAATACCTATCACTATTATCTCTTGCGTTTGACCCTTTGTAAACGACAAAGCCGGAGGGATTGACAACTTCTCTGTACTCGTTGGGAGCAAAGTTATTTGTATCTGTGTGCAGGTCCAAGTTGATTGCTAAGTATCTGGCGCCGTTAGTAGTTGACACCTTCTTGTTGAACCTTGGAGTCTCAGGGGAATTCGATCCTTGGTATCTTTGCCAAGGGAAAACTTCCGCTACACTGCATCTCAAACCTTCCACTTGGGGTAACCAACGAGGGGCGAGAAGCCATCAAGCAAAGTTTTCTGGCGCCGTTGCCGGGGACTCCACTCTTCAAGATAGGGGAGTTGCATGCTATCTTTTACCTTTGCTTTTTAGTCTTGTTAGTTTACCTTTCAGTTTTTGCTTTAGTTTCCTTTATCGAAAATCACAAAAATAGTTATCTTGCTTGCTTGTTGCTATGGGTTCCACCGAGAACACCAAGTTGTGTGACTTCACTAGTCATAACAACGATGACTTTATTTGTATGCCTATCACTACACCTGCCACTTCAGCACCTTCCTATGAAATTAAACCTGCTTTACTGAACTTAGTTATGAAAGATCAATTCTCCGGTGCTGGAGATGATGCTGCTTTACACTTAAACAATTTTGTTGAACTCTGTGATATGCAAAAGTACCAAGAAATAGATGGTAATATTGTTAAGCTTAAGCTTTTTCCTTTCTCCTTGAGAGGAGGAGCTAAAATTTGGTTTCAATCCTTGCCTAGAAATAGCATAGATTCTTGGGACAAGTGCAAAGATGCTTTTATTGGAAAATACTATCCACCTGCTAAAATTATCCAACTAAGAAGTAACATAATGAATTTTAAACAATTGGATAATGAACACGTTGCCCAATCTTGGGAACGCATGAAATCTCTTGTCAAGAACTGCCCTACTCATGGTTTGACTACTTGGATGGTTATCCAAACTTTTTTATGTAGGCTTGAACTTTACCTCGCGGAACTTGTTAGATTCGGCCGCGGGAGGAACCTTTATGTCAACTACACTTGGTGCTGCCACGAAGCTTCTCAATGAGATGATGACCAATTATTCCCAATGGCACACCGAACGGGCTCCAACAGGTAGGAAGGTAAACTCTGTCGAGGAGATTTCCTCCCTAAATGAAAAAGTTGACTTGATCATGTCTCTACTTTCGAAGCAATCTTCTATTGATCCTCGTGATGTTCCTTTAAATTCTTTGATTGCTCAAGAACAAGTAGATGTGAACTTTATCTCTAGAAACAATTTCAATAACAATGTTTATAGGAGTAACTTTGGTATCAATCCTAGACCGTTCCCCTCTAATTCCTATGGGAACAACAATTCTTATCCTAGCACCAAGAACTCCACTTCTGAACTAGAGAGTATGCTTAAAGACTTCATCACTACCCAAAAAGCCTTCAATAAGAGTGTAGAAGAAAAACTAAACAAACTAGATAATCTCTCTTCGAAGGTAGACAATTTAGCCCATGAGGTAGAATTGCTTAAAATTAGAACTTCTCCTCTTGAGGAGAGGAAGGTCACTCCTATGAATGCTATTCAAGTGAAAATTAATGAAAACATTAGGATGTTGGCTAAACTTAAAGAGATATGGGCCAGAGAAAGGGAGGAAGAAGATAGAATTAAGAGCCTTCCTACCCACCACACTGTTGCTACTATCCAAGTTGTTGAGGATATTCAAACTCTTAGCACCCAATGCACTCCTGGTCCCGTTGGACCTATTAATGGTGATGCTATGACCATAGAAACTACCAAACAAGTGAGCCTAAAGGACACCACTACCACTTTACTTGATAGTAGTGACCTTGATTTTGATAATTGCACCCTTACCGAAGTTATTGATTTCCTTCATAAGATGTCTAGAGATCCCCGCACTAGCACGCTTAATCTTGCCTTCACAGAGCATATCACTAATGCTCTCATCAAAGCTAGGGAGGAGAAACTTAGAGTAGAAGCCTCCATACCTAGAAAGCTAGAAGATGGTTGGGATCCTATGATTAAAATTAAGTTGAATAACTTCTCTAGCTATGCTTTATGTGATGTTGGAGCTAGTACCTCCGTTATGCCCAAAAGAATATATGATATGCTTAAATTGAAACCTTTTGATTCTTGTTCTTTTGGTGTTCGTCTTGTTGATTCTTCCATAAAGAAACCTTTGGGGAGGATCGACGATGTTCTTATCATTGTCAATGACAACTACGTTCCCATTGATTTTACTATTATGGATATTGAATGTGAACCTTCTTGTTCAATTATTTTGGGACGTCCTTTTCTTCGCACCGTTGATGCCATCATTGACATGAAAGAGGGGAATATAAAATTCCAATTTCCTCTCAACAAAGGGATGGAACACTTCCCTAGAAAGAAGATTAAGTTACCTTTTGAGTCCGTTATACGGGCTAGCTATTCTTTTACTCTTGATAAAACTTGATCTCTATGCATTATGCCTAGCTTAAAGGCATAAAAGAAAGCGCTTTTGGGAGGCAGCCCACATGAATAAAATTTTATTTTGCTTTTGTTGTGTCTTGATGTTGTTACTACAGTAGCATCATTATTGTATCTTTACTTTTCAGCTTTGTGCCAAGTTTAGCCTCTGATTGCAAGAAAGTTCAAAAGTTGTGACGTGCTGTCCAGGAAACAGATTCTGTCCTTGGATAGAAAAATTTGTATAAAATCACCAAATCATTTTTTTGGTCTGAATTGTTTCGACAGCGTGCTCTATAGAATTGTCTTTCGGGCGTCTGTTCTGAGTTTTTTGATTAGAGTTGCAGAAGTGCCCCGAAAAAATCATTTACTACCTGCTGGTCTGTTTTTCACAGTTCTGTCCTGTTTTGCCTTTCCTTCATTTTGCAAACCTTGAGCTTGCTTTTTCTTTGCAAAAACCTTTTGGCAATCTTGAGAAACAGTAGACCTTCAAGAATATCCTTATTTCCAGCAAGGAACAATTATTTTATTAAGTGTACTAACCTCGCTAATCATATTATGATGAGTTATGTATGAAGGGAGTTTTCAAGTGTGCGAGGGAAGATGATAAAAAGATTCAGGAGTGTCAAACGCTCAAGCTTGGGGATGCCCCCGTGCACCCCCAAGAAATATTCAAGAAGACTCAAGCGTCTAAGCTTGGGGAAGCCCCCGTGCATCCCCTTCTCCATCAACATTATCAGTTCGTCTTTCGTTCCACTATATTTTTATCACTTCATGTGTTATGTGCTATGCTTGGAGCGTCTTGCTTTTAGTTTTCTTTAGCTTTGCTTGCTTTTCATAACGAGTTGGAACTCAGCTTTCTTTGTGTGGGAGAGAAACACGCTCCACTTAAACCTAGAACATAACATAGAATTTTCATGTCTATCTTTGCTGTGTGTGTTCTTTGTCTTTCAATAGCTACTATCATGTTTAGCTCTTAGTTCTCATGCTTATCTTTTTAAAGAGCTTTTGTTTAGTTGGTCGCTGGAACTCTCTTTAGTTATCATGCTTATCTTATTAAGAGAGTTGGCTTCTGTTGCACTGGTCGATATGTCTATGATAAGAATGCTATGTGCATAATGATGCTTAGTAGTTCATGTTTTCTTATGGTTAGTCTCAAATAGCTGGGGGGTTCTCAATGTGTTATTGAGGTACCAACATGATTTGTTTGCCTATGATGTGGTATGGTTTAGTGATATCTTCCTTCAAGAATTTATTTTGATTGACTTGGCGTATGCTCACGCATATTTAAGACTGTAAAGAAAGTATATCAAAGCCTTGATGATCTTTAGTTTCTGAGTAGCGATATAACTTCCATGCCTGATTCAATGTTGCTTTGTCGCTCTGCATGATTATGACCGTCATTGCTCTTTTAGTTGGTCACTCCCAGTCTTTTGCTAACCTTCGCCTGTACTAAGCGGACTGACTGCTTGTGCATCCAAATTCTTTTAAACCGGTTATGCCATATGAGTCCACCATACCTTCCTATACATGGTATTTACCTGCCATTCCTAACGAAGCTTTCATGTACCATCTCGAAATTATTCAAAAAAACATTTCTCTTTTGTGCCTCTGTTTTAGTTCATGAGGAAGTAGTAGTTAATTCATGATCTTTTTAAGTTGGACAAGCTTCACCCCGGGATTGCATGTCTAATGTGCAAACCAATAATACGAGAAGGAACTGGCAAAGAGTGTGCCCGGCTCAAAAATAATAGAACAAACAAACCCTCCTTCACGCTTTGTTCATGAGAAATCAGAAAACTTTGGCAGTGATAAACAAAGGAGATTAAGAGGATGTGATCGTCCTCATTCGTGAGCCGTTCCTCGAAACTTGTCCATCTCAAGAAGTGATTGAGTTATCTGCTAGTATTCGTTGACGGGACATGCATAATCTAAAAAAATAATTATTACCTCTGTTTTTAAAACCAAGAGCTCTAGTACATGTTTAGTTTTTGTTTCCGACCACGGGTTTTCAACCTTGCCATCAAAAGCCACGGTTCGAGAGTCTCCACCTTCTTTTAAAGCACCAACTATTAAGAGCATGATTGTCATTCTGAGTGTAATGTGCATTGTCCCAAAGTAGCATTGTCTTTTTGCATGATTGTGATATCGTTTATTCTGAAATCATTGTATCTAGTCGTCACTTAAACCTTGGAGGTGCCCCTGCATTTATGTTTTGCTTCACTAAAGGGGGCAAGCGAGATACCACTTTATCATATTTGCACACCATGCTCATTACAAATCTTTTGAGTATTTCAGTATCATATTGTAAAACTTTCAGTTCTTTGTGATTTTCTCATGAGGCAACTTAATTACTACAGATTCATTGTCTCAATAAGCACTTTTCATGTGACTATGAAAAGTTCCTATATGGTTAATAGCATGTCACCACAGAAATTATGCTTGTTATCATTTACCTACTCGAGGACGAGCAGGAATTAAGCTTGGGGATGTTGATACGTCCAAAACGTATCTATAATTTCTGCTTGCTCCATGCCTCTTTTGGGTGATATTGCTATGATATTTATACACTTCCATACACTTTTGATCATATTTGGACTAACCTATTAACTCAGTGCACCCCAGTGCCAGTTTCTGTTTTCTGCTATTTTTGTATTTCAGGTTTTCCCATCACGTAAACTGCCAGAAAAATCCCGGAAAAATTATATAAAAAATCAGCGTTCCGGAAGCTTCCACACGGCCGAAGTAGGGCCGGAGGGGGGCCACCAGGGCTCCAGGCGCCCTGGTGGCGCGGCCCCCTCCTGGCCGCGCCGGGGGGGCGCCTGGGCCCCCCAGGTCTCCGCTGATGCCCCCCTTTGGCATATATTTACACCGCGTCCCGAAACCCTCGAGGACGGAACCCTTTTTTGCGATCTCATCTCTGTTCCGCCGCCGCCGCGCTTCCAAGATCGGGAGCGCCAGGAGAACTCTTCCCGGCACCCTGCCGGAGGGGAGAACCACCACCGGGAGCCTCTCCACCACCATGGACGCCTCCCGGATAAGTTGTGAGTAGTCTCCCTTGGACCATGGGTCCATGACCAGTAGCTATGTGATGTTCTCCTCCCCTCTTTGTGCTTCACTAATTAGACCTCGTGAGCTGCCCTACATGATCGAGGCACATATGTAATCCTTATGTTGTTGCTATGTTGAGTTTGCTGGGATCCGATGGATTGTGAGATTATATTCAGATTTTGTGTGAGTAATATATATTATTTACCTCTTTTATATTTATGTTCTTGAGTAATTCTTGCATGTTCTCCGTTGCTATTTATTGCTTTGGCCGAGTAGTAGGTAGTGACTCCAAGAGGGAACGTTATGCTTGATTGTGGGTTCATGCCCCTCGATGACTAGCTTGAGTGACAGAAACATGAGTCTAGGGGATGTGTTGTTGCCACAAGGGGGAAAACAACGGTGCTTGTACTCGCGGGTGCAAGGATTGTTTACTTTACGCAAAGTTCTTTTAATGCAGTTGTCTGTTGCTTTGAGTTTACACTTTGGGTGGGACTCGCAACTTAATACCAGCGAGATGTTCTGGATAGATATCTCAAGGTGGATGATTAGTAGTAGATGCAGATGGATTTCGGTCTACTTACCTTGGCATACCGCCCATGCTTTTGAGCCTCAACCTTTCTTGCAGCATAGTTAGCATTGGTTTGCGCACATAATTCTGTCAATTGCCCAGCTGTAATTTGTTTACCTCACATAGCTGTTTTATCGTCTTTTGGGAGAGAGACATCACTAGTGAACATCATGGGACCCCGGTCCATATTACCATCACTGATCACATCCGCTATTTACTTTTTGCTTTTACTTACTAGTTGCAGCAATACCTATCACTATTATCTCTTATGTTTGACCCTTTGTAAATGACAAGGCCGGAGGGATTGACAACCTCTCTGTACTCGTTGGGAGCAAAGTTATTTGTATCTGTGTGCAGGTCCAAGTTGATTGCTAAGTATCTGGCGCCGTTAGCAGTTGACACCTTCTTGTTGAACCTTGGAGTCTCAGGGGAATTCGATCCTTGGTATCTTTGCCAAGGGAAAACTTCCGCTACACTACATCTCAAACCTTCCACTTGGGGTAACCAATGAGGGGCGAGAAGCCATCACTCCTCCGAACATGGACATGGCTCGGCTTCTCCAAGCTTTACGAGAGGAACGCCAAGCCAACACCGCAGCCCTTCAGTTGATTGCTCAAGCTGTCACCAACAACCGCCAGCCGGCAGGGAATGGCAATGGACGTTCCACGTTGTCAGAGTTCAAGAAGCATGCACCGGCAACTTTCATCGAGACGGTTGAACCCCTGGATGCAGACGACTAGGTCCGCACCATTGAGGACTTGCTGGAACTAGTCGGATGCACCGAAGACCGCGAGAAGGTGGCTTATGCAGCCCACTGCCTCGGGGGGGGGGGACTGCTAGAGCTTGGTGGGATGGATTCAAGGTCATGCATGCTAGGCAAGACATCACTTGGGACAACTTCAAGGCAGAATTCCGCAAAGCCCACATTCCTTCCGGGATCATGGCTATCAAAAAGCGTGAGTTCCGAGCCCTGAAGCAAGGAAGTGGCACTGTCAAGGAGTACATGCAAAAGTTCAGTGTTCTGTTAAGGTATGCCCCTGAAGATGTCAGCACTGATGCTGCAAAAAGGGAGCGCTTCATGGAAGGCCTCAATCAGACTCTGCAATACTCGCTTGTCGTGTGCGACTGCCCAACCTTCCCTGACCTGGTGAACAAAGCACTCATGCTTGAAGACAAGCGGCGTGCTTTGGAAGACACTCGCAAGCACAAGATGGTCAACAAGGGAAGTTCCAGCAACCAGAAGCCTCGTCCGTGGAAGTCAGCCCCGGCCAAGCCAACCTATCAGCAACCAAGAGCTCCTGCACCTCGCACCAACTATCAGCCTCAGCAGTATGCCAACCCAAGGCCAGCTTTCAACCCCAATAACAGTGGTGGCAACAAGATCAACAATCCAAATCAAGTCACTTGCTTTGGATGTGGTCAGTCAGGACACATCTCAAGGGTGTGCCCCAACAAGAAGCCTGATGCCCCGCGCCCCAATGCGCAGAACCCAGGACAAGGCCGCGGGATGCCACCAAGGAACCCAGCTCCTCGCAACCCGCCTAACCATGGGAAGGGGCGTGTGAATCACGTCACTGCTGAAGAAGCCCAGGAAGACCCGGACGTCGTGCTGGGTACGCTCCTTGTCAACTCAGCACCTGCAACTGTCTTGTTTGATTCTGGAGCAACACATTCATTTGTCACTCAAAGATTTGCATTAAAAAGTGGCATGACCCCTACACCCCTGAATAACCCCATGGTGGTACAAACCCCCGGAGCAGAGATGAGAGCCAAGATAGGCTATAAGGGATTCAGTATTACCATTAACGGTGTAGATTTCCTAGCAGACCTCATCGTCCTGAGATCACAAGGCTTGGATGTGATCCTAGGCATGAATTGGCTCAGCAAGCACCAAGGCTTGTTAGACTGTGCCAATCGGACTGTCACTGTGACCAATGACCAAGGAGTCGAAGTCAAGTTTGCTTCCAACTCCTCTTCCGCTCAAGCCGCTCAAGTCAACTGTTTGTCTGAAGTTGGGCTAGAGCAAGTACCGGTGGTATGCGAGTATCCTGATGTCTTTCCGGATGAGCTGTCGGGAATGCCCCCTGACCGTGACATTGAGTTCATCATCGAGCTCGTGCCCGGGGCAGGACCCATCTATAAGAAGCCTTATAGAATGGGGACGGAAGAATTAGCCGAGATGAAGAAGCAACTGGAAGAGCAGCTGAGGAAGGGATTTATCCGCCCAAGTGCCTCCCCTTGGGGATCACCTGTTCTGTTTGTGGCAAAGAGGTACGGTACCATCCGCTTATGCATTAACTATCGCTCCCTCAATGAAGTAACAATCAAGAACAAATATCCACTTCCCAAGATTGAAGATCTGTTTGATCAGCTCAGCGGAGCCAAGGTGTTCTCCAAGATCGACTCAGATCTGGGTACTACCAGCTGAAGATCAGACCGCAAGATATTCAGAAGACGGCATTCGTAACCCGATACGGCCTGTACGAGTGCACGGTCATGTCCTTTAGGTTAACCAATGCCCCAGCCTATTTCATGTATCTCATGAATAAAGTCTTCATGGAATATTTGGACAAGTTTGTTGTTGTCTTCATCGATGACATTCTTGTCTTTTCGAAGACGGAGGAAGAGCACGAGCAACATTTGAGGATGGTCCTAGACAAGCTTCGGGAGCACCAACTATATGCCAAATTCAGCAAGTGTGAGTTTTGGCTGCATAAAGTTGGATTCTTAGGTCATGTCTTGATCGAAGAAGGATTGTCAGTTGATCCCGCGAAGATCGAAGCTGTGACCCAATGGCAATCTCCAACGACCGTCAAGGAAGTCAGAAGCTTCCTCGGACTTGCGGGCTATTACCGCAAATTCGTGGAAGGATTCTCTAGCATTGCCCGGCCAATGACTCAGCTCCTCAAGAAGGACAAGAAGTTCGAGTGGACCCCAAAATGCGAAGAGAGCTTCCAAGAGCTCAAGAAGAGGTTGACCACCGCCCCAGTTCTGGCAACACCTGATATTCACAAGGAGTTCGTGATATATTGTGATGCCTCTCGAACCGGACTGGGAAGCGTTCTGATGCAAGAAGGCCGAGTCATAGCATACCTCTCCAGGCAGCTACGACCTCATGAAGAGAACTACGCTACTCATGATCTTGAGTTAGCGGCAGTGGTTCATGCCTTGAAGACGTGGCGGCATTACCTCCTAGGGAAACGGTGTGAGATATACACAGACCACAAAAGTCTGAAGTACATTTTCACCCAAAAGGAATTGAACATGAGGCAACGAAGATGGTTGGAACTCATCAAAGACTATGACCTCAGTGTTCAATATCACCCCGGGAAGGCTAACGTGGTGGCCGATGCCTTAAGAAGGAAGGCTTGCTCTTTGAATGCCATTATTCAAGAGAGGCAGCCAGCCTTGTTTAAGGAACTCGAATAATTCATTTTGGAATTTGTCACCCCTGGATTTCTGGATCATTTGGAAGTCAGACCGACCCTGATGGACGAAGTCAAGAAGGCACAAGGTGGACACACAAGCATTGAAGGCATCAAGAAGAAGATGAAGCTAGGCAAGGCCCCAGGATTCTCTGAAGACGAGCACGGGATTGTTTGGTACAAAGGCCGCATCTGCGTACCAAACAAGATGGAGCTGAAGAACCTGATCCTGCAAGAAGCCCACGACACACCGTATTCCATCCACCCTGGAGGAACCAAGATGTACCAAGACTTGAAGGAAAGATTCTGGTGGCACGGGATGAAAAGAGAGATTGCAACCTATGTTGCAAAGTGTGATGTGTGCCAAAGGGTCAAGGCTGAATATCAGCGACCCGCCAGATTGCTTCAACCACTCAAGGTTCCCGAGTGGAAGTGGGATAAAGTCAGAATGGACTTCATCACTGGATTACCAAGGTCGAATAGAGGACATGACTCCATCTGGGTCATTGTCGACCATTTGACCAAGGTGGCCCACCTCATTCCTGTCAAGACTACTTATGATGGCAACCGGCTGGCTGCTCTCTACATCGACAGAATCGTAAGCCTTCACGACGTTCCCAAGGAGATTGTGTCAGATCGAGGAACCCAGTTCACCTCAAGGTTCTGGAAGAAGTTCCAAGAAGCCTTGGGAACCAAATTGTCCTTCAGCACGGCTTTCCACCCACAGACCGGAGGTCAGACAGAACGAGTAAATCAAATTCTCGAAGACATGCTCCGAGCCTGTGTCTTGGCATATGGAGCCAAGTGGGAAGATTGTCTCCCTTTTGCCGAGTTCTCCTATAACAACAGTTATCAGTCAAGCCTTCAGATGGCACCATTTGAGGTGTTGTACGGACGCAGATGTCGCACACCCCTCAACTGGTCAGAGACTGGAGAAGGGCTAGTCTTTGGACCGGATATTCTCCGCGCAGCAGAAGAGCAAGTCCAACTAGTCAGAGAACGTTTGAAGGCAGCCAAGTCAAGGCAGAAGAGTTATGCTGACACTCACCGTCGGGACATGAGTTTCCATGTCGGGGACCATGTGTACCTGCGGGTAACTCCTCTCAAGGGAACCAAGCGTTTCCACGTCAAGGGGAAGCTCGCGCCAAGGATCATTGGACCCTTTGAGATCACTGCACGACGAGGAGAAGTGGCTTACCAGTTGGAACTACCACCAGAGCTATCCAATGTGCACAACGTATTCCACGTGTCACAACTCCAGAAATGTCTCCAAGTTCCGAACAAGCCTGATCTCTACAAGGATGTTGATCACCAAGCCATTGATCTCCAGCCTGATTTGACCTATCGCGAGAAGCACATTCGCATTCTGGATGAAGAAGAACGACGGACGCGAAGCCGCACCATCAGGTACTTCAAGGTCGAGTGGAGCAACAACACGGAAGCAGAAGCAACCTGGGAACGTGAAGACTATCTTAGATCCGAATATCCCGATCTCTTTTAAGACCTAGTTTAGGAATCTCGGGGACGAGATTCTTGTAAGGGGGTAGGTCTGTCACACCCTGCATTTTGTAACATGTCATTTGCATCAATGAAGCATGAAAATTTGGACCAGCAAATTTTTTTGGCATCATTTGGCTTTTATTTGAATTAAGCTTTTGCCTCATGTGTTTTTCTTGTGCTCATTAAAGTCAACTATTACCTCTTGTAGAATTCATCTCCTTCCAAAACTTCTGCCCAATGATCATGCCAAGTGTTATATACCAGTATAGTATTTTCTTATAAAATTAATTTGGCCAAAAGGTATTTTTAAAATTTAGTATTCCAAAAACCCCTGAATTGAGGTTTGCACGGCAAGTGCTTGATTTAGGGTGAGAAAATTATTTCAAAAAGTGTATTTGAGACCTAGTAGTCATAGGACTCCCAGAAACCACAAAAGTATAATTTTAAAAGTTATTTTCCTATTTTATTTAAAAGTTTTTTCTTCAGGCCAGAAATGGTCTTTAATAGGGAAAAATTATTTAAGTATTTCAAAAATATTTGCCAAAATTCAGGGAGACTCATAGGACATATATTGTCCATATATAAGAGTTTCAACACTTGGTCATGTTCAAAATAATGGGCCAATCCCTCTAAAACCCTTTCTGGATATTTCAAGCTTTTGAAATATTTACAAAGGAAATAATCTCCAAAAATTCCAGGGAAATTCTATCATGTCATATATGACTTATTTGATGATCTTGCCAAGCCCCATGCCCTGGGAAGCAAGAAAACATCCTCAAAACCCTTCAAAACCATTATGTCCATATCTGAAGTTTGAGCAACATTACATTGCCAAACTTGTCCAAATGCTCTCAAACTTGGTGCACATGCTAGAATGGCCTAATAAGGCATCTAGACCAAATGGCACAAGATTTGGAGTAGGGTAACTTGATCAGAATACCCCAAAACCATTTATGTTCAAATGCAAATTTGAACAACTTTACATTACCAACTTTTTACCTGGAGCTTCAAACTTTGTGGGCATGATCAATACCCCGGATGATGAAACTACACCAAGTGGTGCATCAAGGGGAGATGATTAGCTTGACTTAAACAAGATGAAGCTATTTCTGTTGTTTTCTAGGGTTCACCAAAGTTACATTGGCTAGTTTCTTCAAATGAGCCCAAATTTGGTGAAACACCCTATTTTCATATGACATTCAATCCTGTCAAGTGTCATGGCTAGTGGAAATCATTTGCAGGTCCAAAACTTGATCAAACACCTTCTGCCAAATTACCAAAACCATCTTATTGACCTCTTTTACTATTTACTTTTGCCTCAACTTTCTACCACGGCTTCATCTAGTTACATTCTACCTCCAGTAACTCCCCCATGTCCACAGCTCCATGATTGAGGGGTGAAAACGCCAATTCACCTTGCTAGACAGCCAAATTCTACCTATTTACCAGCCTCACTCCTCTCTCACTGATCTCCCAAAGCATCCAAAGCCCCAGCTGAGTTATCTACTTCGTGCTGGACCCCCCAGACACGGCGGACACTCCCAGAGGGCCAATGGCATGACATGGCATGCAATTAGCACGCTCCAGAGCGCGCTACAGTGCGCACCCGCACTGTAGCTTCGCCCAATCGCTCGCCCCCGACCACCTCGTGATCCTCCCTCGCGCCTACCAATGCGCCTCGACGTCTGCGACCTCCCCCGGCGTTGTCCCCCTCCTCCTCCTCCCTCCAGTGACCGCCCTCGCACGCGCGCCGGCCGCCCGCAAGCTCCACTCGTCGGCCTCACACGCGCGCGCTCTCTGGATGCTTCCCCGCTCCCCCTCTTCCTTCCCTCCGCCCTGGAATTCGTCCAGCAACGCCACAGATGCATCCCCATCGCCTCCCGTGCACTGTGGCGTCGAGCAGAAGCTCGCCGGCGCACAGGTCCACGGGACCTCGCCGCTCCCCTATAAATAGGGCCCCCGAGCCCCTCCTCTCTTCACCAACAGCCTCACCACACTCCCAGTAGCACGCCAGCACCACTCATTCGCACCCAGAGGGCCTCAGTGCTCGGGATCGACCGGAGCTCCGCCGCGTCGGGCAACCGGAGATCTCGCGGTACAGCCCCTCTCCGCCCCAACTTTTGCTCGATCTGGAGCCGCCGTACCTCACTGACCCGTTCCCCTCCTTCTCCCACTCCTATTGCAGCCCGGAGCGAGCCAGCCAGCAACCTCCTGACGCTCCTCCGCCGTCCCACCTCGTCGCCGACGAACCTGGCCCCTCCGGCGACCAACTCCAGCACCACTACATCCGCGACTCACTGCTGAGCCCGTTCCTACCCGCCGCTTGCCCCGCCGTGCCCGGAATCGCCGCCGATGAGCTCGCCGTCGCTCTGGCCGTGAGGTTGAAGATGATAGGCGGGCCCCGCCTGTCATCCCCATCGCTCTCTCTCTCTCCCCTCGCAGCCACTGACCGCCGGGCCCCGCCCGTCGGGTTTGAAAACCCTGACGCGCGCGCGCTGGCGCCCGAGCGGTGGGCTATTCGCCCTGGGCCGTGCAATGTGGCCGTTCTGGCCCAGTAGCACAGGGCCTTTTCTCTTTTTCTTTTTCTATGACTATTTCAAATTATTTCACAGAAATAAATATATGTCCAAATGAATTAATTCCAACTCTTAAAATCTTGAAATATTCCAACCTATTTAATGGTGTCACTTTCACACATATCCATGAACCTTTTCTGTTCTGTTCAAATTTAAATTCAAAGTTAAACAATAAAACTTCTGTTCAAAAATCCTTAGATTCCATTCTGCAACTCCAAAACTCCAACTAAGAATTTTTGCCATCTTAGTTTTCCCTCTAGTATTTAACAAAAATAAGTTGACATTTTTCTGAGCACTTTGATTTTTCTGTTTTTATTGTGGTCTTATTTTCCCGTTGTTATTTTGCGACGATTAGATACCGTATTTGACGAGGTTGCTGAAGAAGGAGAAGGGGAAGGATTTGAAGACTTTGAAGACCAAGCCAATCCAAGCAAGCAGCCCTTTGACCATGATACACTTGTGTTCTTCGGAACCCGTTTGTTTCCGAATGCATGATGATAGGAGTTATGATGGTGACCTAGTTAAGAACCACCACATGATGCATGCTTACTCATGATCTTGCTATGTGCTAGATGTCATGCAAATGGTTAGTAGTGATGCTTAGTGATGCATGTGTGTCTTGAAACCTTCGTGGTCGAAATCTTTTCATAAACCCCGTCGGGTGCCCCTAATGCCCGAGGGTGATGTTGAGTTAGGTCATCACTTGAGGAAGAAGTGATGTGCCGGTAAAAATCTTGTGCATGGGTGAAATGATGGATTAGATTTATGTGTGACTACCGTCCCAACCAAACATGTGCAACCACTCTACCCCTTATGGGACGGGGCTTTATTGATTACTTAGACCGATACTAGCATGGTGCCCGCATTACTAGTGACGGGAAGACTTGAGGTCTTTCCCGGGACGGGGTCGTGCTTGGATAGACGACCATGACTGTTTTTACAGGGCACCGGACACACCGTTGGTCCCTTCGGGTACGCGTGACATTGAAATTAGGGCAAGTCCCATGATCTATTGTTTGTACTCGAGGGCCGTGTACCAACGAGTGGACTCTATGTTAGTATCATCTAAGAAAAGATAATGACCGGGTGCTTCCCCCGAGTACTTGAGGTACTGCGGGATCGTGGGTGACACGAAAGCTTCCCGGATCTTGTGGGTAAAGTGCGCAACCTCTGCAGAGTGTAAAACTATTCGAATAGCCGTGTCCACGGTCATGGACAGTTGGGTGGTGCTACTTAAACTATGTCCAGAATTTTACTACATCGGTGAAAGTATGTGTGTGTGATGAGTCAAGGTGGTGACTTGACTCGTTGTGTTGAATCATATTCATGTTGATATCGGTAACCTGATCTCGAGGTTACGTGAAGTCATTGATGCATATACTTGATGGTAGAATATTTATTCTAGCTTGTTGCTAGATTGCTCATTGTTGTTCAATTGCATTGTTACTTTGAACCAAATCATGGGTTGCTTGCGAGTACATTCAAAGTACTCATTGGCTTGCCATTGGTTATTTAATTGGCCAGGCATGGAGGAACAGGAATATGAAGAAGAGTTCTACGGAGACGAACATGCGAACTAGGACGCTATCCCAGTCAGAATGCCTGTAGGGTTAAGGCAGATGGCATGGGTTCTACTTATCATCAAAGACTTCCGCTATTTGATTTATTTGCTATTCAGCCCGTGAGGCTTTATCTATGTAAGACTTGGCTATAATGGCCTTAATTTGTGTAAGACGGTATGTATGGATGTAAGACTCTTGTTATTCAGCTTCTGTGTGTTCAGTGAGCATTGATCTTTGGAATCACTGTACACGTGCATTCGGTGACCTCGACTTCTAAGTCGGGGTCCCCACAATACTATGTATCCGAGGTTCTCACACCGTGCAAGTCATGATACCCCCATTTCCAGAAAATTGCCTATACGGTATTCATGGCATCTCGGAAGCTTCGACACTACTTTTAACAGTGTTCGATCACAGTGGCATCCGAAGTACCACTCAATGATATCATAAACAATAAAGATGCCACTAGACGCATAGCCAAATGGGCCATCGAGCTATTACCATTCGAAATAACATACAAACCACGTCAGACTATTAAGTCCCAGGTGTTGGCCGACTTTGTCGCGGAATGGACGAAAGCCGAACTCCCTAAAGAGTACGGGTCATACTCCCACTAGACCATGTATTTTGATAGTTCCGAAAAGCTAGCCAGATTGGGGACCGGTGTCATCTTGATATCCCCAACAGGAGATACATTCAGCTACGTGTCGCAGATCATGTACACGAACTCAAACAACGCGACCGAATACGAGGCACTACTGCACGGTCTCCGCATGGTCGTATCCATGGGTATACGGTGCCTCGAGGTGCGCGGAGACTCAAACCTCACCATTTCTCAGGTAAACGGAGAGTTTGATGCGAAGGATTCAAAGATGGCAGCTTATCAAAACGCCATCTTAAAACTATCAACTCGATTTGAGGGGCTGGAATTTCACCATATAGCTCAGGACAATAACCAAGCAGTGGACATACTTGCTCGCATGGGCACCAAGCGCGACCCATTTCTGCCTAACACCTTTGTGGAGAGACTGTTCAAGCATCAGTAACATGGCAGGACGAGAGCAATGACGCCAATCCGGACCCGGACACGCCCCTAGACGAACTCAATACAGATGTCATCAGGGACCCCGACATGGAAATCACATTGTCGGCTCACGAGATCATGGTCGTTATAGGCCCCTAGATTGAGCCTTTCCTAGCCTACCTTAATATGCAAGAGCTCCCCGATGACCAAAATGAGGCCCGCTGCATAATTCGGTGCTCTTAAGCCTGTAAGGTCCACGAGGGTGAACTATACAAGAAAAGCATTACTGGTATTCTCCAACGGTGCATCTCTGAAGAGGAGGGACGGCAACTTATAGCCGAAATACACGCTGGCATGGGCGGCCATCATGCTGCGGCCCAAGCTCTCGTAAGCAAGGCCTTCCGAGCTGGTTTCTTCTGGCCAACTATGTGCCTAGACGCACAGACCTTAGTCTAACATTGTGTTGGATGCCAGCTTTTCGCAAACCAAAGTCATATGCCTCCCACAGCTCTCAGAACCATCCCCATTACCTGACCCTTTGCGGTATGTGGGCTGGATATGGTCGGACCTCTTAAAGGTGGAAGCCATAAAAAGAAATATTTACTGGTCATGGTGGATAAATTCACTAAATGGATAGAAGCCAAGCCAGTCCGAACAGCTGAGGCAGGGCCAGTGATAGATTTTATATCCAGCGTCGTACACAATTATGGTGTCCCGCACAGTATTATCACAGATAATAGCTCCAACTTCACAGCTGACGAGGTGAAAAATTAGTGCGCAAAGTTAGGCATTAAGCTTGATTATGCCTCTGTGTACCACCCTCAAACAAACGGTCAGGTAGAAAGAGCCAATGGCATGATAATGAATGGAATTAAACCCCGACTAGTGCGCTCCCTTCAGGAGTCAGATAAACACTGGGTGGAGGAACTCGGTTCCGTACTTTGGGGGTGATACGTCTCCAACGTATCTATAATTTTTTATTGTTCCATGCTATTATTTATGATATTTTGGATGTTTAATGGGCTTTGTTATACACTTTTATATTATTTTTGGGACTAACCTATTAACCCAAAGGCCCAGTCCAGATTGCTGTTGTTTTTGCCTGTTTTAGGGTTTTACAGAAATGGAATATCAAACGGAGTCCAAACGGAATGAAACCTTCGGGAGAGATATTTTTGGAGCAAAATACGCACAGGGGACTTGAGAACCACGGAGTAGGGCTGACGTGGCGTCCACGAGGGTGGGGGGCGCCCCCCCCCCATAAGGCGCGGCCCCTGCCTCGTGGGCACCCCTTCTGGCCCCCGGTGCCCTCCTTCCTCCTATATATACCTACGTACCCCGAAAATATCAAACGAACAGAGAAAACCCTAGTTCCACCGCCGCAACCTTCTATTCCAGTGAGCTCCCATCTTGGGGCCTGTTCCGGAGCTCCGTCGAAGGGGGATCTTCTACGGAGTGCTTCTACATCATCATCATCGCCTCACCATGAGCTGTGAGTAGTTTACCACATACCTTCGGGCCCATAGCTAGTATCTAGTTGGCTTCTTCTCTCTCTTTGGATCTCAATACAAAGTTCTCCTCGGTCTTCGAGGAGATCTATTCGATGTAATCTCTTTTTGCGGTGTGTTTGTCGAGATCCGATGAATGTGGTTTATGATCAAGATTATCTATGAGAAATATTTGGTTCTTCTCTGAACTCTTTATGTCTGATTATAATATCCTTGCAGGTCTCTTCAAATTATTGGTTTGGTTTGGCCTACTAGATCTATAGTTCTTGCAATGGGAGAAGTGTTTGGCTTTGGGTTCAATCTTGCGGTGTCCTTTCCCAGTGACAGTAGGGGCAGCAAGACACGTATTGTATTGTTGCCATCGAGGATAAAATGATGGGGTTTATATCATTATGTTTGATTTTATCCCTCTACATCATGTCATCTTGCTTAAGGCGTTACTCTGTTCTTATGAACTTAATACACTAGATACATGCTGGATAGCAGTCGATGTGTGGACTAATAGTAGTAGATGCGGAATCGTTTCGGTCTACTTGTCTCGGACGTGATGCCTATATATAATGATCATGCCTAGATAGTCTCATAATTATTCGCTTTTCTATCAATTGCTTGACAGTAATTTGTTTACCCGCCGTAGAATATCGCTATCATGAGAGAAGCCACTAGAGAACACTATGGCCCCCAGGTCTATTCTCAACATATCAATCAACAATCTACTTTACTTTTCCGCTTTTACTTTCTGTTCTTATATCCAAAAATACCAAAAATATCAAACTATCATCTCTATCAGATCTCACTTTCGTAAGTGACCGTAAAGGGATCGACAACCCCTTATCGCGTTGGCTGCGAAGTTCTTATTTGTTTGTGCAGGTGTGAGGGACTCGCGCGTGGTCTCCTACTGGATTGATACCTTGATCTCCTACTATGCTGCATCTCCCTTTCCTCTTCGAGGGAATACAACGCAAACTCGAGAAGTAGCAAGAAGAATTTCTGGCGCTGTTGCCGGGGAGGCTTACGCAAAAGTCATATACCAAGTACCTATCAGAAACCCTTATCCTTCGCATTAAATTTTTGCCTCTCATTTTCCTCTCCCCCACTTCACCTTTGCCGTTTTATTTGCCCTTCTTCTGCCGTGTGCTTATTGTTCGCTTGCCCTCATGTCTGAAATGTGAGGGTGGCTCTATTCTCCACAGAACTAGTAGCCTTGCGGATGCTATATCTATGCTTATAGTTGAAATTGAAAGGCAATTTATCCATATGCATCCCTGTATTCAGAGAATCTTTCTAGAATTTTCCAGTATTGAGAATTCTTCTGTTAAGCGTGCAGCTACTATCTTTTTGGCTCATGAATTTAGATTTATCCTGAAAGAGGCCAAAGAAATCTTTGCTCATTACGGGGTAGATGCTGGCCGACCTCCCATAGAGGCTATCATATTCAATCAAGAAGACATAATGCGGTTACGATCTCCTGCTCATGTTGCTTTTAATGAAAACCTTAGAAAAAAGGTTCCTACTGATGTCTTGGTTGATAGAATTTCTGAGTTGAACGATGAATTTGCTATTCAAAACAATGGGTTAGGCTTCTCCCTTGAGCGAAGGCTCATGACCTTCTGCCAAAAGAATGCCTATAATGATGAGTTGGTTGTTCACTATAAAGGGCCAAAAGAGGAACCTATCCCTCCTGAGCTTGATGTGGGGGACTTTTGTCCCATTAAATTTAGCCCTTTTCATTACTTTTGCTTGCCACAAAGGAAACTTGTTGCTGAACGTAGGGAATATGAGATGAGTTTTCGCGATATATCGTATCATTATGGCATTCCCTAGATCTATCCATGTATCCTGCCTAGCTAGGGGCGTAAAACAATATCACTTGTTGGGAGACAACCCAATTTTATATTTTTTTGGTTTTGCTTCTGTTTAGGAATAAATATTGCATCTAGATTCGGTTTAGATGTGGTTTTGTGTTTTAATTAGTGTTTGTGCCAAGTAGAACCTTTGGGAACACTTGTGTGAAGTTTATATGATCCTGCTGTAAAAAAACAGAATCGTTAGCGCTCGCTAGAATGATCACCAGATTTTACTGGAGGGTGCTAGTTAGTTGATTATTTTTGCAGATGATTAATAGACAAATTCCTCACGTTTACCAATTTAGTTTAATTTTTTTTGGAGTTACAGAAGTATGTGAAAACTGCAGATTACTACAGATTGTTCTGTTTTTGACAGATTCTGTTTTTCGTGTGTTGTTTGCTTATTTCAAGGCATCTATGAGTATTATTGGGAAGTATGAATCATAGAGAAGTTGGAATACAGTAGGTTTAACACCAATATAAACAAAGAATGAGTTCATTACAGTGCCTTTGAGTGGCGATTTGTTTTCTTATACTAACGGAGCTCACGAGATTTTTTGTCTAAGTTTTGTGTTGTGAAGTTTTCAAGTTTTGAGTATTGCTTTGATGGATTTTGGAACAAAGAGTGGCAAGAGCCTAAGCTTGGGGATGCCCAAGGAACCCCAAGGTAAAATTCAAGGACAACCAAAAGCCTAAGCTTGGGGATGCCCCGGAAGGCATCCCCTCTTTCGTTTCATCTATCGGTAACTATACTCGGAGCTATATTTTTATTCAACACATGATATGTGTTTTACTTGGAGCGTCCTGTATAATTTGAGTCTTTGCTTGTTAATTTTGCCACAATAATCCTTGCTGGACACACCTATTTTAGAGAGTTAAATATGGCCTAGGAATTGATAGAACACTCTATGTGCTTCACTTATATCTTTTGAGTTGAATAGTTTTTGCTCTAGTGCTTCACTTATATCTTTTAGAGCACGGTGGTGATAATATTTTGAAGAAATTGTTGATATCTCATGCTTCACTTAGATCCATTAGAGAGTCTATTAAAACAACATGGTAATGTGCTTAGGCTATAAAACTAGTCTTCACATGATAGACATTCAATATCAATGTAGTAAAAACTTTCACACTAAGTGCATTGAATATGATGAGAAGTTGGATGCTTGATAATCGTTTTGAGATATGAGGATAGTGATATTAGAGTCATGCTAGTGGAGTTATTATGAAATTGAGAAATGATTGTGTTAAAGTTAGTGATTCCAGTAGCATGCACGTATGGTGAACCGCTATGTGACGAAGTTAGAGCATGAGGTATTGGTAAAGTGTCAACCTTTGTGCGGAGGTCGGGGGCGCGCGATGGTTAACTCCTACCAACCTTCCCCCTAGGAGCATGCGTTGATTGCTTTGTTTTGATGACTCGTAAACTTTTGCAATAAGTACATGAGTTCTTATGACTAATGTTGAGTCCATGGATTATACGCACTCTCACCCTTCCACCATTGCTACCCTCTCTTGTATCGCGCAACTTTCGCCGATACCATACACCCACTATATATCCTTCCTCAAAACAGCCACCACATATATTCCTCAAACCAGCCACCATAGCTACCTATCATGGCATTTCCATAGCCATTCTGAGATATATTGCCATGCAACTTTCCACCGTTCCATTCATATGACACGCATCATATTGTCATACTGCCATGCATGATCTTGTAGTTGACATAGTAGTTGTGGCAAAGCCACCATGCATAATTTTTCATACATGTCACTATTAGTTCATTGCACATCCCGGTACACCGCCAGAGGCATTCATATAGAGTCATACTTTGTTCTAGTATCGAGTTGTAATATCGAGTTGTAATTCAATAAAAGTGTGATGATCATCATTATTAGAGCATTGTCCCATGTGAGAAAAGGCCAATAAGAAAAGAGATGGCCCAAAAAAATAGAGAGGGGCTAAAAAAAGAGAAAGCCCCTCCAAAAAAATTTGAGAAATGAGAGAAGGGACAATTCCTACAATCCTTTTCCACACTTGTGCTTCAAAGTAGCACCATGTTATTCATGATAGAGAGTCTCATGTTTAGTCACTTTCATATACTAGTGGGAAATTTCATTATAGAACTTGGCTTGTATATTCCAACGATGGGCTTCCTCAAATGCCCTAGGTCTTCATGAGCAAGCAAGTTGGATGCACACCCACTAGTTTCTTTTGTCGAGCTTTCATACATTTTAGCTCTAGTGCATCTGTTGCATGGCAATCCCTACTCACTCACATTGATATCTATTGATGGGCATTTCCATAGCCCGTTGATATGCCTAGTTGATGTGAGACTATCTCCCTCCTTTTTGTCTTCTCCACAACCACCTCTCAATTCCACCCATAGTACTATGTCCATGGCTCACGCTCATGTATTGCGTGAAAGTTGAAAGGTTTGAAAGAGTAGAGTATGAAAACAAGTGCTTGGCTGAAACCAGGGTTGTGCATGATATGAATATTTTGTGTGATGAAGAGGGAGCATAGCTAGACTATATGATTTCATAGAGATAACTTTCTTTAGCCATAGTATTTTGAGAAGACATGATTGCTTTGTTAGTATGCTTGAAGTATTATTATTTCTTATGTTAATATAGACTTTTGTCTTGAATCTTTCAGATCTGAACATTCATGCCACAATTAAGAGAATTACATTGAAAAACTATGTTGGTTAGCATTCCACATCAAAAGTTCTGTTTTTATCATTTACCTACTCGAGGACGAGCAGGAATTAAGCTTGGGGATGCTTGATACGTCTCCAACGTATCTATAATTTTTTATTGTTCCATGCTATTATTTATGATCTGTCGTGGAATTAACAAATCAGATGTCCGGTTTAAGGGACTTAGGTGTAGAGCCATCGCGCGGGTTAGCTTGAAGAGGTTAAAAGCACACAGAGGACACAGAGGGTTTATACTAGTTCTGCCCCTTCGATGAAGGTAAAAGCCTACGTCTAGTTTGGTTTGGTATTGCTTGGGCGTTGATGAACAGGGAGCAGATTGCTTGCCTGTCTCTCGTCGGATTGTTGCTTGTCCTTGAACTGTCGCTGGGTCGTCCCTTTATATAGGAGGCGACGCCCGGTCCGGTTTACAGAGTCCCGAGGCCGGCTCATAATCGTGTCTGCCTCGGTCTCTACTCTTTCTTCCTTGTACCTCAAGTTACATAATAAGACGGTTTATAAACCGTAAACATTACACATGGGCCTTAAGCCTTCATGGGCCGTAACCTCTACTGAGTTTATAACTACACAGCTATATTACCATAATCCGGATCTCCCTAGCGGTTTATACCTGCTAGTAATATCCCTGACATTAGGCCCCAGAATGATTTGAACTTGTTCATATCAGTCTTTGTAGCGACCAGACCTCAAACAGTCTGATCTCCATGCATCAGTGTCATCCCTGGATCAGTAATGCTGACACGCATGGTACTCGAAGGATTTATAACAGAGTAGCAATCACACACTTATTACATCGATAGTCCAACGATGAATTTATTACAAAAACCATGGCTGAAGGCCATCTAATACGATAACAGCGGAAGGCTTGGAAGATAAGTGAGTCCATCAACTCTAGCGGCATCACTGAGTATAGAACCACGACCTAAAAGGGCATCTTACTCGTTGTCTGAAAAGTCTGCAACATAAAACGTTGCAGCCCGAAAAAAAGGGTCAGCACATGGAATATGCTGGCAAGGTAACACAAGAGATGCAATGAAAGTAAAGCTATACTATATGCAATATGGCTGGTGGAAAGCTCTATGGTTAAGTTTTTGCGTAAAGCCAATTTTTCCCTACTTCAAAGGAATGTATTTTAATTAACTATCATGCTAGTTGAAACATCGTTGAGAAGATAGACATCCTCTCAACCCCAATTAAAAGTAATTCATTAAACCCAACAAAATTAAATTAGAGTAACATGTTGAGATGCACATGATAATCCAAATACCAGATACTCAAGTTGTCCATAACCGGGGACACGGCTAATCATGATCAGTTTGTACACTCTGTAGAGGTTTGTGCACTTTCCCCACAAGACTCGATCGCCTTCGTTTGGTTTCTCGCACTGCATGGTGTTTGAGAAACGGATGACCGAGACACAGTCTTCCTGAAGAGGTCCCCTTAACCAGATAGATAGGCCGGTACACCTACAAAACCCAACTACATCTGCTAGCCCATCATGGAAAGGTTTCCCACAACTTACTCAACTATGCCAGAGCCCATATTGGCATGTGGCTGCACACGGAAGCTTCTAGCATGAAAAATCTCATGATCCCTTTGAGCCTGGGTGGCGGTCCAAAAGAAAAACAGGTAATCCTGGGATACCCAGATGCCTCAATCCACCCAGATGTGTATTAAAGTTGCCACCTTAAGTTGAACCATTAATTAACAACTCACATCTGTCATGGATTTCACTCAAACCCAAACCACGTCTACGAGCATAGCATGTCCTGACAGCAAATGTAGAAGTAACTCCCAAGGGTTTGAATGTAATGCAGGTAATAGGTACTACCTCAATCTACTTCCCAATCCCACAAATTAATTGATCCTACTCATGCAATGTGTGAGGGTTTTGACTAATGCAATGAAAACTGGGTAATTGGAAAGCATGATCAAAGTGTTACTTGCCTTGCTGATGATCCGCAAAACCTAGAGACTCAAAGTAGCAAGCGGCGCACTCCGGGTACTCTATCGCAATCAAACAACAAGCATACAATAAGTACTTAACTAATGCACGGGTAAAACTCAAATAAGAGATCTAACCAGAAAGTTCAACTTAAGAACTCCGGTTGGCAAAAAGAATCAACTCGAAAGAAGCAACGAAACTCAAACTGCAAAAGAAACGAGGTCCGAATTACTAGTTGGCCTAAAGTCAAATTTTACAGTAGCCAAAACTTTGTTCAAGTTGGTTAAACGTAAAGAGGGCTTCGAGACGAAGATCTGGGATTTTGAATCACCTGATTCCGACTCTCGAGCGAAAAGAAAAACGAAAAACAAGATCAGGGCAGAAATCTCGATCGGAAAAATCGCGGATAAAATACCCCGAAAAAGAAAAACGACGAACAGGCTAACGAACGAACGTTCGCTGTCTGCGATTAACTAACGAAAACCGTTCGTTAAAACGAACGTACGGACGAAACGTCCTCTATTTAACTAAACCGACGAAAAACCGATCTAAACCGAAAAAACAGATCTAGGGTTCTTTTAAAAAAAACCAATCGGATCTAAAAAAGAAAAAAACCGATGCGGCATCTACCTCAACTCTGGCGGGGCGGCGGCATCAGGCGGGCGGCGGGGTCCGGCGGGCTGGCGGGCGGGGCGGCGGCATTCGGCGGCGGCGGCGGCTTCCGGCGGCACGGCGACGGGCGGCGCGGGCGGCGAGCGGCGGGCGGCGGCGGGAGGCTGCGGCGGCTGCGACGAGAGGCGGCGACGGCGGCGGCTTCCGGCGGCGGCGGCGGCTTCCGGCGGCGCGGCGGCTTCAGGCTAGGGTTAGGGCGACGGGGCGAGATCGGCCGGCCTGGGCAACTTATAAAGCCCAGAGTCCTGGTCCTTTACTAGTCCTAGTCGGTTTCCGTTTTTTTTAAATAGAGTCCCAGCGCAGTAAAACTAACGAAATAAATATCAAGCGGACCCCAAAATTCCCGAAATAAATTTTCACCATCCTCTAATAATATTTAGGGCAAAGTGAACATTTTCCCGGTCCTAAATGCAATTTTGATAAACGCGTATTTTTCCTATGCAAATAAATCCGAAAATAAATCCAGAAAATACCAAAAGTGATTTTAATATTTTACCTCCAATATTTCTATTATTTTGGAGAAGTCATATTATCTCCGCTCATTTATTTTATTTAGAAATATTTTTAGGAGGGAAAAATAATTAGAATCACACTGTCCTCGTACCGGTATTCGAGCGAACTCAAATACGAAAACGGTAAAATCCCCAACTCTCTCCGTAGGTCCTTGAGTTGCTTAGAATTTCGAGGAACTCCACGAATCGAAATGCAAAAATATGCAAATGCAATTATGATCTATGTATAACATTCCAAATTGAAAATTTGTGATGTTACAAACCTACCCCCTTAGAATGAATCTCGCCCTCGAGATTCGGCTTGGCTAGAGAACAGGTGTGGGTGGTCCTTGCGTAGATCATCTTCTCGTTCCTAGGTGGCTTCTTCCTCGGTGTGGTGACTCCACTGAACTTTGCAAAACTTGATAACCTTGCTACGGGTAACTCTACTCGAATATTCGAGAATCTTAACGGGCTTATCCTCGTAGGTCAGGTCACTGTCCAACTGAATTGCTTCCAGGGGTACTGTGTCTCTAAGTGGTATATCGGCCATCTCCGCGTGGCACTTCTTCAGTTGCGAAACGTGAAACACGTCGTGCACTCCTGACAATCCTTCGGGCAACTCCAACTTATAGGCAACCTCTCCCATGCGTTCCAAAACACGGTAAGTTCCAACAAATCTCGGGGCTAACTTCCCTTTAACTCCGAAATGTTTAACTCCTCGCAGAGGCGATACCCTCAAGTACGCTCTGTCCCCGATCTCATAGTCTATCTCCTTGCACTTCGAGTCGGCGTAACTCTTCTGCCTGGACTGAGCTACCTTCAGTCTATCTCGGATTAACTTCACTTTCTCCTCAGACTCTTTGATTAAGTCTGGTCCAAACAACTGTCGGTCTCCAACTTCATCCCACGACAACGGTGTTCGGCATCTCCTTCCATATAATGCCTCGAACGGCGCCATCTTCAAACTGGCCTGGTAACTATTGTTGTATGAGAACTCCGCGTAAGGCAAGTTGTCATCCCAACTAGATCCATAATCTAATGCACAGGCTCTCAACATATCCTCCAGAATCTGATTGACTCTTTCCGTCCGTCCATCGGTCTGAGGATGAAACGCTGTGCTAAACTCTAGCCTGGTACCCAAGGTTTCATGTAACTGATTCCAGAACTTTGAGGTAAACTAGGTTCCTCTATCAGATATAATACTCCTCGGAACTCGATGCAGACATATAATTCTGGTCATGTATATCTTAGCCAACTTCGCACTGGTATATGTGGTTTTCACCGAGATAAAGTGGGCTACCTTAGTCAATCGGTCTACTACTACCCAGATTGAATCATACCCTGCTTTGGTCCTGGGCAATCCGGTGACAAAATCCATACCAAGTTTCTCCCACTTTCATTCGGGAATTAGCATAGGTTGTAGCAATCCTGCTGGCTTCTGATGTTCTGCCTTTATTCTTTGGCATACATCGCAAACTGCTACATACTCCGCAATATCCTTCTTCATACCGGTCCACCAGACAATATCCTTCAAATCCAAATACATCTTAGTATTTCCTGGGTGAATCGAATATGGTGAATCATGGGCCTCCTGTAAAATGAACTTCCTAATCATCGGGTCATTGGGCACATAGATTCGATCCTCAAACAATAAGGTGTCGTGCTCATCCTCACGAAAACCTTTAGATTTTCCTTCGCTCATCCTCTCCTTTATAGCGACAATCTCCTTGTCAGCTTTCTAAGCTTCTCTGATTTTATCCATCAAGGTAGAGTGGATTTCTAGTGTTGCTACATAGCCTCTCGGAACTATCTCCAAACGTAGTTCTCGTAGGTCCTCGGCTAGCTCCTTTGGAAACTCTTCCATCATTAGGGTATTGACATGGCTCTTACGGCTTAGCGCATCAGCTACTACGTTAGCCTTTCCAGGATGATAATGCAATCTCATGTCATAATCCTTAATGAGTTCCAGCCATCTCCTTTGCCTAAGATTCAACTCCTTTTGAGTGAATATATACTTCAGACTCTTATGATCCATATATACTTCACAATGGTTTCCTATGAGAAAATGTCTCCATGTCTTCAATGCATGCACTACGGCTGCTAACTCCAAATCGTGGGTGGCATAGTTCATCTCATGAGGTTTTAGTTGTCGTGAAGCATACGAAACAACTCTTCCTTCCTGCATAAGAACTGCTCCAAGTCCTCGACGTGAAGCGTCGCAGTACACCTCATAATCCTTATGTTGATCTGGCAGAATCAACACAGGGGATGATACCAACCTATTCTTCAACTCTTGGAAACTAGTCTCACATTCTTCGGTCCAACTAAACATGGTTTCCTTCTTCAACAACTCCGTCATTAGCTTTGCAATCTTCGAGAAATTCTCGATAAATCTCCGGTAGTATCCTGCGAGTCCAAGAAAACTCCGGATCTCTCCAACGGTCGTCGGTGCTTCCCAATTGGTCACAGTCTCCACCTTGGCGGGATCTACTGCTATTCCTTCTCCGGATATAACATGTCCGGGGAATCCGACTTCCTTCAACCAAAACTCACATTTGCTAAACTTGGCATACAACTGGTGCTCTCTGAGCTTCTCCAATACCAATCGCAAATGCTTTTCATGCTCCTCTTCATCCTTCGAGAAGATCAAAATATCATCTATGAACACTACGACGAACTTATCCAAATACTCCATAAACACTTTGTTCATCAGGTTCATAAAGTATGCCGGTGCGTTTGTCAGACCAAACGACATAACGGTGTACTCATACAACCCATACCTAGTGGTAAAGGTCGTCTTAGGGATATCTTGCTCTCGAATCTTCAATTGATGGTACCCTGATCGTAGATCGATCTTCGAAAATACCTTAGCTCCTTGCAATCTATCGAACAGATCATTGATCATTGGCAATGGGTACTTGTTATTGATCGTTACTTCATTCAA
Organism: Secale cereale; assembly: GCA_902687465.1. Taxonomy (NCBI): domain Eukaryota; kingdom Viridiplantae; phylum Streptophyta; class Magnoliopsida; order Poales; family Poaceae; genus Secale; species Secale cereale. The sequence goes on from LR738713.1 coordinate 332,129,843, forward strand.
TCCTCGGTAATCAACAACCATTCTTAACGATCCATCCTTCTTCTCCACTAGAAGTACTGGCGAACCCCAAGGCGAAGAACTTGGGCCTATGAATCCTTTATCCAGTAACTCCTTAATCTGCTTCTTAATTTCCTCCAAATCCTTTGCGGGCATCCTATATGGTCTCTTTGAAATTGGCCCGGTGCCTGGCAAAAGTTCAATCAAAAACTCTATATCTCTATCCGGTGGCATGCCAGGTAACTCCTCTGGAAACACATCCGGATAATCCTTCACTACTGGCACTTCCTCCTGAACAACTCCCGTGAGAGAATATACTTGAGTCCTTATAGGCGAATGCCTAGATACATACTTAATCCTTTTTCCCTCCGGGGTGGTGAGCAAAATAGACTTACTGGCACAGTCAATATTACCTCCATACTGCGATAGCCAATCCATACCTAATATCACATCCAATCCTTGTGACTCCAGAACTATTAGGTCAGAGGGGAAAGTATGGCGTCCTATGGTCAATGGCGTCTGAAAACATCCTTGGTGTGCCATATAATCTGCTCCAGGTGAACTTACTAACATGGGGGTCTTTAAAACTCAGGTGGACATCCTATGTTTATTCACGAAACCCCTTGAAATATATGAATGCGATGCACCAGTATCGAAAAGAACTATTGCGGTAAAGGTCTTAACCAAAAACTTACCGACAACAGCGTCTGGTTGCTCTTCTACCTCCTCCACGGTCACGTGGTTCACTTGTCCTTTGTTGAACGGGTTGGGCTTCTTCCCGGCGCTTCCATTGCCGTTCCCATTCTTAACTTCTGGGCATTCATTGGCATAATGTCCAGTCTTCCCGCACTTGTAACAAGTGACATGGCTAAAATCCCTCTTGGTGGGTGTGGACGGTGCAGGGCGGTTCTGGTTTCCATTGGCTCCATTCCCATTCCCATTACCATTGCCATTCTTGGTGCCATTGTGGTTGTGTGAGCTACTTCCTCCATGGGTATGCTGAAACTGTCCTACTGCTTTAGGGGTAAAGCGAGGCTTCTGCTGAGCTCCAGAATTATACTTCCCTTGCCCATACTTCCTCTTGCGACTCTCAATCTGTTGATGCTTCCTTTCAATCATCAGGGCTCGGTCAACCAACTGCTCATAGTTATTGAAAGTTGCCACCATCAGTTGTACACTCATCTCATCATTCAGCCCTTCCATAAATCTCTCCTGCTTCTTGGCATCTGTAGCCACATCATCTGGGGCATAACGAGATAGGGTACTAAACTCATCCACGTACTGGGCTACTATACGGTTCCCTTGGCGCAAGTTGCGAAACTCCTGCTTCTTCATACTCATGGCTCCAGTTGAGACGTGGGAGGTACGAAAAGCTTGCTGAAACTGATCCCAAGTCACATTGGCTACGGGGTAAGTGGCTGTGTAATTCTCCCACCATGCTGCGGCTGGTCCAGACAACTGGTGTGCGGCAAATCGCACCTTCTCCGCATCCGAGCAATTGGCGGTGGTCAAATCCCTTCCAATCTTGCGTAGCCAGTCATCAGCCACAATTGGTTTGATGCTGCTAGCAAACACAGGTGGTTGCAACCTTAAGAAACGTGTCAGGTTATCCACAGGTGGTGGTGGTGGAGGGTTGTTGTTGTTGTTGTTCTGGTTGTTCTGGGTGTTCTGGACAAGAAGTTGCATCAGGGTGTTCTGCTGCTGGATCAACTGGGTGAGCTCAGGGGGAAACTCGAATTCACGTCTTGGAGGCATCTGATGGGTGTAGAGGGAAGAGATTAGAATAGAATAGAGGTCTAAGGGAAAATCACTACCCATATGCACATGAGGCATACACACAATCATATCACACCAATCAATTTCAAACAAGGTCTTACAAATCTAACGATCGTTTACAAAGTGCTCTAAATCTAATACTTGGTGGTAAACTACTAGTCATAGGGTGGTCATCTAAAAATATTGGTCGGCAGAGGATTCCATAATATCTGCTCCAGCCTCATCTTCATAATCTTCATCCTTGCTATCTTCAGCTTCCGAATCCGTATCATCTATGATGATAAAATCTTCCGGTGGAATCTCCTTGGGTTCTTCTTCCTCGTCTTCTTCTCCCATGAGTATTCCTAACTTCCGGGTCAAATCATCATTCTTCTCCACAAGTATCTTCATCTCCTCCTCATATCCGTCGCGTGTAGACTTGAGTTCTTCTTCTAGCTCCATGTTCCTATTTAGGGCCTTCTTCAAATCTATCATCCCAGCACACATTTGGTGCTCTTGGCGACGAATGTGGTGGTTCAACTCCTGGATGAATGCTGCAATGGATATACCCTTCCTAGTGCTGATCATATCCCAGTTCTCATCTCGGCGTCCAAAAATCTGGTAGATGGTGTCCTTTAACTCCTGCTTGTAGACTTCTCCAATCCTTCCCATAGCAATGTGGGCTGCCATACTCCTTCCTAGGCTCCATGTGGGTGCATTAAAGGAAAATGCTATGAGTGGGGTGACGGGTGCATACGTCCTTCCTGGAACTTGGGCTTGAATCAACCAGCGCTCCTCCTCAGGTAGAGTGGCATTGTAGATTCCAGTGAAACTTGGTAATCCAATGTGTAGATATCTGGTGACCTCCTTTAGGTGTCGTCCAAAAGGTGTATCATCATCCGGTTGCATGAACTTGTGCTTTGCTTCCACCATCCTAAAGAATAGAAAAAATGAGGAGTCAGAAGAGAGAAGAGTTGATAGTGTTCTAGGGCTTGTCTGAGTGGTCGTGTCCTACAGTCAGCGTGTGCTCTGATACCATCTTTGTAGCGACCAAACCTCAAACAGTCTGATCTCCATGCATCAGTGTCATCCCTGGATCAGTAATGCTGACACGCATGGTACTCAAAGGATTTATAACAGAGTAGCAATCACACACTTATTACATCAATAGTCCAACGATGAATTTATTACAAAAACCATGGCTGAAGGCCATCTAATACGATAACAGCGGAAGGCTTGGAAGATAAGTGAGTCCATCAACTCCAGCGGCATCACTGAGTATAGAACCACGACCTAAAAGGGCATCTTACTCGTCGTCTGAAAAGTCTGCAACATAAAACGTTGCAGCCCGAAAAAACGGGTCAGCACATGGAATATGCTGGCAAGGTAACACAAGAGATGCAATGAACGTAAAGCTATACTATATGCAATATGGCTGGTGGAAAGCTCTATGGTTAAGTTTTTGCGTAAAGCCGATTTTTCCCTACTTCAAAGGAATGTATTTTAATTAACTATCATGGTACTTGAAACATCGTTGAAAAGATAGACATCCTCTCAACCCCAATTAAAAGTAATTCATTAAACCCAACCAAATTAAATTAGAGTAACATGTTGAGATGCACATGATAATTCAAATACCAGATACTCAAGTTGTCCATAACCGGGGACACGGCTAATCATGATCAGTTTGTACACTCTATAGAGGTTTGTGCACTTTCCCCACAAGACTCGATCGCCTCCGTTTGGTTTCTCGCACTGCATGGTGTTTGAGAAACGGATGACCGAGACACAGTCTTTCCGAAGAGGTCCCCTTAACCAGATAGATAGGCCGGTACACCTACAAAACCCAACTACATCTGCTAGCCCATCATGGAAAGGTTTCCCACAACTTACTCAACTATGCCAGAGCCCATATTGGCATGTGGCTGCACACGGAAGTTTCTAGCATGAAAAATCTCATGACCCCTTTGAGCCTGGGTGGCGGTCCAAAAGAAAAACAGGTAATCATGGGATACCCAGATGCCTCAATCCACCCAGATGTGTATTAAAGTTGCCACCTTAAGTTGAACCATTAATTAACAACTCACATCTGTCATGGATTTCACTCAAACCCAAACCACGTCTACGAGCATAGCATGTCCTGACAGCAAACGTAGAAGTAACTCCCAAGGGTTTGAATGTAATGCAGGTAATAGGTACTACCTCAATCTACTTCCCAATCCCACAAATTAATTGATCCTACTCATGCAATGTGTGAGGGTTTTGACTAATGCAATGAAAACTGGGTAATTGGAAAGCATGATCAAAGTGTTACTTGCCTTGCTGATGATCCGCAAAACCTAGAGACTCAAAGTAGCAAGCGGCGCACTCCGGGTACTCTATCGCAATCAAACAACAAGCATACAATAAGTACTTAACTAATGCACGGGTAAAATTCAAATAAGAGATCTAACCAGAAAGTTCAACTTAAGAACTCCGGTTGGCAAAAAGAATCAACTCGAAAGAAGCAACGAAACTCAAACTGCAAAAGAAACGAGCTCCGAATTACTAATTGGCCTAAAGTCAAATTTTACAGTAGCCAAAACTTTGTTCAAGTTGGTTAAGCGTAAAGTGGGCTTCAAGACGAAGATCTGGGATTTTCAATCACCTGATTCCGACTCTCGAGCGAAAAGAAAAACGAAAAACAAGATCAGGGCAGAAATCGCGATCGGAAAAATCGCGGATAAAATACCCCAAAAAAGAAAAACGACGAACAGGCTAACGAACGAACGTTCACTGTCTGCGATTAACTAATGAAAACCGTTCGTTAAAACGAACGTACAGACGAACGTCCTCTATTTAACTAAACCGGCGAAAAACCGATCTAAACCGAAAAAAACAGATCTAGGGTTCTTTTAAAAAAACCGATCGGATCTAAAAAAGAAAAAAACCGATGCGGCATCTACCTCAACTCTGGCGGGGCGGCGGCGTCAGGCGGGCTGCGGGGTCCGGCGGGCCGGCGGGCAGGGCGGCGGCGTTCGGCGGCGGCGGCGGCTTCCGGCGACGCGGCGGCGGGGTCCGGCGGCGGGCGGCGCGGGCGGCGAGCGGCGGCCGGAGGCAGCGGCGGCTGCGGCGAGAGGCGGCGGTGGCGGCTTCCGGCGGCGCGGCGGCTTCGGGCTAGGGTTAGGGCGACGGGGCGAAACGGGCCGGCCTGGGCAGTTTATAAAGCCCACAGTCCTGGTCCTTTACTAGTCCTAGTCGGTTTCCGTTTTTTTCTAAATAGAGTCCCGGCGCAGTAAAACTAACGAAATAAATATCAAACGGACTCCAAAATTCCCGAAATAAATTTTCACCGTCCTCTAATAATATTTAGGAAAAAGTGAACATTTTTCCCGGTTCTAAATGCAATTTTGAAAAACACGTATTTTTCCTATGCAAATAAATCCGAAAATAAATCCAGAAAAATACCAAAAGTGATTTTAATATTTTACCTCCAATATTTCTATTATTTTGGAGAAGTCATATTATCTCTGCTCATTTATTTTATTTAGAAATATTTTTAGGAGAGAAAAATAATTAGAATCACATTGTCCTCGTACCGGTATTCGAGCGAACTCAAATACGAAAACGGTAAAATCCCCAACTCTCTCCGTAGGTCCTTGAGTTGCTTAGAATTTCGAGGAACTCCACGAATCAAAATGCAAAAATATGCAAATGCAATTATGATCTATGTATAACATTCCAAATTGAAAATTTGGGATGTTACAGTCTTCTAAATCTTGCATAAACTTCTTCCATGTGTCTTCTCTACTTTGTAAACTGGCTATGACGTCATCTCCAGAAATCATTTTATTCAATCATGACATCACCTCCGTATTTATTGCTCACAGCTGTTTGTTACCTTTATTTAAAGGCGATCCCGAAAATCGAGGCGACAGTAGAATCTTTATCCAATCTCTGACCTCCTCAAATCCCGCGCTTGCCGTTTCATCTCTTAGCCTTTATAAATACCGCCGAGCCTTTACTCTTTCTTCCTTCCGCTCTTCTTCTTCCTCTGTTGCCTGAAGCTCCGCTGTCGCCCTCGAGCTCGTCGCCATCGTCAACCAGTCCGCTGCATCACTCTGAAACGCGTCCAAAGCCACTCCGCCGCCATCTCCTTCTGTCTCAGGTATTCCCCTTCTCTTGCTGCAGATCCATGATCTAGGGTTCCTCCATTGCTTCCGCCATTAGACCTCGAAGCTTTTGCTGTTCATCCTATACGCCATGTCTGCAGTAGATTCCAATCTTGGATTAGCTTTGAACTCGCTCCGGCTCCGTAGTTTTAGACTTAGATTCAGATTTCCAAGTTCGCCCTTAGATTCGCTGCTCTGTAGAAAAACCTTCGCAGTTCTTCTGTGATAGACTTGAGTAAATTTCGTCTTTTTCTTACTGCTCTGATCTATTTTACTTTAGCCTATTGTAGAAACCTATTTCTTCGTCTTGATAAATCTGCAAGTTACTTGCCGGTTTAATCGATCATATATTGCTCCTGCGACGCATCAACCATGAATCCGACGGTTTAGCTTCGTCTTTTTTATTATCATAACCCGGTAGCAACTCGTTTCCCATCTGCTCTCGGGTTGTCAATGCCATTAGTCCCTTGTCTAAACCGTCGATGTAATTTGATAACACAACCCGGTTTATGCTTCAGTACTTGAATAATCCGGATTTTGCACTTTACTTTTTCAGCACTTTCCCTTAGCCCATATGTCTGCCAAGCAGTTTGTTTCTTGCAACTGGGTTCCTTCCCGCATTACGGAAGAGGACTTAGTCAATGCTGCTTCGATTGGTATTCTGGGCCCTCAAGCAGTTCTGAAATGGCGGGCCCCAGGGGATGAGTGTCCTCCTACCCCTAAAGAAGGAGAAATTATTGTTTTCTTTGATCATATGGCCCGGGGTTTCAGCCCTCCCGGTTCAAAAAAATTCCGGGATGTGCTGGCCGCTTTTCAACTCCATCCTCAGGATATAGGCCCAAATTCCGTATCAAATGTCTGCAACTTCCAAGTTTTCTCTGAGGTGTACCTTCAAGAAGAGCCGTCAGTGGACTTGTTCCGGGATTTTTTCCACTTAAACCGGCGGACAGAGTTTACTGCCGGACCACATCAAGAGCTGGGTGGTGTCAGTATTCAAAAGAGAAGAGACGTAGTTTTTCCTCATGCTGCTCTCCATACACACCCCAAGGACTGGAACCAATCTTGGTTTTACTGCAAGGATACCTCGCCTGAAGGAGAAAACCCACTGCCGGGTTACCGCGAACATCGCCTTCCGGAAGATCATCCCCTGCCGCAACGTCTTAGTTTCTCAGAGCGGGCCCGGTTTGCCCCTCAGCTTGCCAAACTTAAGGCCTTTATGGCCAACAGTTTAACCGGAGTGGACTTCGTCCGTTGTTGGCTTGCTTGGAGCATCCTTCCTCTAAGCCGGCGCTCCGGTTTAATGTGTCAATATAGCGGAAAGACGGATGACCCTCAATGCCACATCGACATAATGCTTCCTGAGAAGGAAGTTATTGAATCTGCTAAGAAAATGCTCAATATCTCTCTGGAGGAATGCAGCCAAACCGGATTGGCTCCATATTATAAGAAGAACAAACTGCCAGCAGTAAGTTTTAATCTCTTCTGTTTGCTTCTAACCCGTCCATATAAATTATCTTCCATTTATCTTTCATCTTCTACACAGGCCGATGATCCTTTTTGGAAAAGAAAATCTCAGGACAAGTCAGGTAAACAGCAACGCCGGAAAACGTGCGCTATTAAGAAGAAGAAGGCAGCTGCTGGCTCCGGTTCACATCTTAAGGAAGATGATCCGGATTCTGAGGTATGATTTGATCTTGGTATGTTTTGATCTCTTTTATCCAGATTTATGTTAACAGTGCCCTTTCACAGGATTTGGCTGAAGGTGATAAAGCGGAAGAAACTGAGGTAATCACTCTTTCTTCAGATTCTGAACCTTCGGTGCCCAAAACTCGTCGGGCATCTCGGAAATACCTTTTTTCTCATCCTTATGCTCAACTGGACCCTAAATTTCTTTTGAAGAAGCGGCAACATGAAGCCCGCCGGACTACACGCCATAGTGGCCATGTAGTAGAGTCTTCCGGAATATCTCTCACTCCGGCTCGAAGGCGCCGCTCTGAGGTTTTACTTTTTCCAACTCCTCTTCATCCCAAGGCCGGACTTATACGCAAACCACTTAAACCGTCTGATCCTAACTATCAGGAGACGCCTTTATCATCTTCCGGTGAATCGACTGCCACACAGGTCCCATTGCTGAAAACTGTCCCTGGGTAAGTCCTTTACCTCATCCGGTTTACCTTTGTATTTGCCCTTTATAACTCTGATTACCTCTTTCAATTTCTTTCAGCAAGCCTAAACCTAGCAAAAAGGAAAAGGCCAGTAAAACGGCTGTTGAAACTGCTGCAGCTGATCCGGTGGCTGATCCGGATGAAGTCATCCCTCCAGAGGGCGAGTCTGCAATTCAGCTTGACGATCCTGCTCCCATGGACCATGAATACACTGCCGCTCCTGAAGATACCCATGTAGAAGATGTTCTTGAACTGGCAAGTCCTGTCTGGACTAACCCTCCTCGGACTAGCCCGGCTCCAGCTAGTCCGGCTCATACTGCTGCTCCTTCACAGCCGGCCGCTACTTCTCCCCCGGATATTCAGATAACCGGGACAGGTTTTACTGCTCCTGCTGAGCCTATCGTTTTAGCCAAGCATACTGCTAAAGCGGAGAAGCTTCAACAAGAGAAGGGCAAATGGAGCACAGACTTGTCCAATTATGCTGAGCTGAGTGCCCAGGAACTTTATTCCGGGTATTTGAACCGCCTTCATACCAGCCGGGACTATGAAGCGGGCTTGGTTAATATGATGAAGGACAAATACGAGGTACCTTACTTGTCTTTGCTTTTGCCTTCTTTGTATTTCTGTCTATGTCATGGTAGCCCCCAAGTTCTGGTTTAGCTTTGTTGGAGGTGAAACGGTAGGTCCAAATGTATGAAAATGATCTTACATTAGCCCCCAAGTGTCAAGTAGATAACTTGCTTATGTGCTTGAGACTTGTCTTTAATTGTCACCTTTTGGTACTTCAACTGCCCATTAGCCCTCAAGTGTCAAGTGGATAACTTGGTTATGTGCTTGAGACTTGTCTTTAATTGTCATCTTTTGATACTTCAACTGCCCATTAGCCCCCAAGTGTCAAGTGGATAACTTGGTTATGTGCTTGAGACTTGTCTGAACTGTTATTTATTCCACTTGATTTTCTTGCAGGCTGACTTGACCCGGAGGGCTGCAGAAATCACTGAGCTCCGGAATAGACTTGCTGTGACTGAGACTGCTGCTGCCAAGGCCAAGGGTGATCTGGCGTTGAGTTTAACCACTGCTGAACAATTGAAAAAGTATTTTGAAGCGGAGCGCACAACCTAGGAAGTGCAGAAGAATGCTCTTGAAAAAAGAGCAAAAGATGCCGAGGAGGCCCTTAACCCGATGACGCAAGAGCTGGCCGGTTTAAAGCAGCAAATAGAGCTTATGACATCTGCCGTCTTTGGTAAATACTTAACTTGCATGTGCTTTCATCTTCTGCAATCTTTATTCCGCTTCGGTTTAACTGTGATAATCATATACAAGACGACGCGTCACCCATCTTGGGGATGACCTCCGGAAGAAACTCAAAGCCTCTTATACTTTGGTTGAGCAGCTGTATTCCGGCGCTCAAAGGGTTATAAGTGCAATGTATTTTCATAAAGCGGCCCCCACCACTATCCAAGGTACTTTGGAGAAGCTTTCTATATTGCATGTATGCTTGGAAGAGGTGAAGAAATCTGCTGCACGGGCCGGTTCTCTTGTAGCGCTGACCAGAGCTAAGGCGTGGGTTCCGGACTTTGATCCGGAAGAAGCTATGAACGGGTACCCCAGCACCAAGGAAGATGGATCGGCCTTCTCTGGCAAAGACCTTCATGCTTTGACTAAAGAAATGCGTCCCCTTGCCAGCAAGCTTGTTGATGAATCAGATTTGACTAGGTATCATCCGGCGTATGACTTAAAGAATGAGCGGGTGGATCAGCCGGTTTATGACACCGAAAATCTAATCCCACAAGTGCGCCCCCATACTTTCGCCCCAGATGTTGATCCGTCCGACCTTATTACTGATGAGATGTACTTTCGTGCTTTATCCAAGATCGACTAGCGCGTTCCTGATTTTCAGCTGCTTCAAGAGAACGAAGAGGTTCCGGAATAAGTCGATCCTCAGCCTTCGCGTCAGGAAGAAGCATAAGTCACTTCATTTTATCGGTTGTAATCCGTTGCTGAAAAACTTTAATCCGTCCAGGCTTTCAAGTGCCTTGTAATAGGATAGCTCGAAACATTTTCTGCCTTAATCCGGATGTCAGATGTTTGATTATGCATCTGCCAATCTTAATCCCTTGTCTGCTATGGTTGATCTTTTATATTATCTGTATCTGCATAGATAACACTGAAAAGATGTCCTAGCGGTTTACCGCCGGACCGATTAAATCGCTCTCATATATATCAAACGAGTGTCTGTTTTATACCAAAAATAACTTCATACCTTTGATTAAGTATACTTGATATCCTTAATCCGGCGAACCTTGTAGTTTTGTAGGAAGCTCTTGGCTCTGTTGGGGTGGACCCAATAATTGCTCCGGGTTATAATAACTACCGGTTTAAATAATGCTGGAGCTCTATGTCCAGACTTTTGAAAATATGTGGTCAACTTTGAAGTTGTCCAGCTCCGGATCAAAAAACCATAGAAAACACATGAAAAATCACAAACACAAAAACACAGGTTTGCAAATAAGACCATGTGATACGTCCAAACGTATCCATAATTTTTGCTTGTGCCATGTTTGTTTTGCATCATTGTCTCATGTTTCTATCAAAGTTTTCTATCTTTTTAAGCATTTATTGGACTAACTTACTAATGGTTGCAAAAGTGCACAATGTTCTTGTTTTACACTTTATTGTGTAGGAATTACTTGGAAATTGACAAAAACGCAAAAGGAGTCGTATTGGAGTAGGACTCTGACTTTCCTGAAATCTGTCTGAGAAAGTTGTTAGAAGATGGTCACGTTCCGGCACGAAGACGACGTCAAACGGAAAAAGCCTAGTTGCGAAAGTTGTGGGGAATTTCGAGAGGATGCTTCTGGATATAAAATTCGTCCAAATTAGAGTCCGGACGGCCGAGAAAAGCCCGTTTTACTGAAGCCCAAAATCTGATGACGGGAATCCGAGAGTCTACATAAAGAGAGGAAACCTAGGTCACCAAGGGCCACGAATTTTCCTCCTACCAGACCGCCGTCTTGGAGGGGAGGACCAGCACCATTGCAGCACCATCCACAAGGAAAAAGGGGGGCCAAGGAGCCGCTGCCCCCTAGGGCCGCCGCCGCCACGGCTGCCGCCGGCCGCCTCCTCCTCTCCGGGCTGCACCTCTCCATCAACACCACCATCAATCTCTTGCTCACCATGGCCATGTGTGAGTAGTCTTCTCTGGGGCTGAGGGCTTGTACGTGTAGCTATGTGGTTATCTCTCTCTCCCATGATGTGATCTTCATTGTGATCATAGGCTATGTTAATCTAGGGTGATCCCATGATATTTCCCCTTCCTCTATGTATTGAATTGATGTACTCACTTGTCTTTATCTAGTATAATCCTCGAGACCAAGGTGACAGCGGTCTATGGTCTATTGGACATGGATTAGAAGAATATTTTCATGAGTGATTTCCTCTTTTGTGTGTTGATTGAAGATTGAGAGTCTCTTGGTGCTTGTCTTTGACTATCCTGGAGATATGTTGTGGTGATTGTGGTACTCTCTTTGGATGGCCGTGGTGACATTGGAAAATCCATAGATTGAGAACTATGAACTTTGAGGTGTGCTTTTGTAGCCCTACATAATTCTCGTCCTCTCTTGACCACAAAGGAATGACCTCCGAGTGCGTCTCCATTGCATGTTTTATGGGAAATATCATGTGATTAGACTATGTCAATGTTGTTGGGAGTTGCCACTAGTGAAAGTATGAAGCCTAGGCCTTGTTTCCACCATTGCAATACCATTTGTGCTCATGTTTACCACTTGTTTGCTTGCTGCACTTTTTATTTCAGATTTACAAATACATCTTTTGCCATCCATATCACATGTCATTTAACATCTCTTCGCCGAACTAGTGCACATATACATCTGCCAAGTGTATTAGGTGTGTTGGGGACACAAGAGACTTCTTGTATCTTGATTGCAGGGTTGCTTGAAAGGGGTACGTTCAACCTCCACTTCCCTGAGTTCGATAAACCTTGGGTTACTCACTTAAGAGAAATTTGCTGCTGTCCTACAAACCTCTGCTCTTGGAGGCCCAACACTGTCTACAGGAATAGAAGCGTGTAGTAGACATCAAGCTATTTCTGGCGCCGTTGCCGGGGAAGTGAGGTAAGTGAAGGTACCTTCTCTAGATCTTGCAATTAAATCTTTTTGTTTCTTGTTTTTAGTTTCACTAGTTATGTTTATGGAAAACCGCACTCTTAGTTCGCTGCTTGGGGAAGGCCGCTTTACCACATCCGTGGTAGAGAAGTTTCCTCCACCTACTGAATGTAACCCGTTCCAAATACCACTTGGGATAATTGAAATAATTAGGAATGATTGTTATGATGGGACAGTCAATCCTAGTATTCATTTGTTGAAACTTACAGAACTTTGTGAGTTGTTTAAGATTTCAGGTTTGACAAGAGATGGAGTCATGAGGAAATTATTTGCCTTGTCACTGAAAGGAAAAGCATTGGAATGGTATAGGCTACTAGATGACTCTCACCTGCTAGATTGGGAAGAGATCCAGTCTCTCTTTTACTCCAAGTTTTATCCTCTTCTTGAAGTCCATGAGAATAGGAATTATGTTTATAATTTCTATCCTCATGACGGAGAGAGCATAGCTCAAGCTTGGGGGAGACTGAAAACGTTAATGCTAAAATGTCCTAACCATGGGCTCCCCAAAGATATGATTATTACTAATTTCTATGCGAGGCTCTCTCGACAAGATAAAGATTTGCTCGATGCTTCCTCTATGGGTTCTTTCACAAACGAAAAGATTGATGCTAAATAGGAACTCCTTGAAAGAATTCAACGCAACACTGAATATTGGGAGATCGACAAAGGTAAAGAGTCGGGTATAATTTATGAGTATGATTGCATTAAGTCATTTGTTGAAACTACAAGTTTTAATAAGTTTAGTGCTAAGTTTGGGCTTGATTCTCAACTCCTTGTTGATTTCCTCAAATCTTTTGCTTCACATCTTAATATGCCTAAGGAGGATTGGATCAAGCATCATGAACCTTTTAAAGAGATTTGCAAAGAAAATGAAATTGTTCATGATGATTGCAACATGCATGATCCAATTCCTAAAAATGAAGTTTTATATAAGCATGTTATTTTTTGTGGAGTGGATAGACCTTGTGAAAGGCCTGTGATTGAAGAAGAGAAGTATTGTAAGCAACATAAGCATGAAAGAACAATCACTTGGGTCAAAGATTTAAATAAATTGCTAGAGAATTGTGTGACCTTTATCCTTTTACTTGTGAACTTTGTTGTATACAGGGTCACTTTAATTTTCAATGCATGCACTTTCAAAACATAACTGTTAACCAGTTGTGTGATAACATGATCACCCCTGATCTTTATGATGAGCTTATGTTATTTTTGATGTGTGAAGAGTTATCAGAAAAAACTTCTTGGCTAGATGTTAATGCCATAGGAATAAAAAACACTTTGCAAAATTCCCATCTCTATTGTGTTGTTAATTGCCATAAAAATGATTACATAAGTAAGATTAGAAAGGAGGGAACTTTACCAAAGTATAAAAATGTCTCTTATATTTCTGCTAATAAAAAGGAGAGTTTCTCCCAAGTTTCCCCTATTGTTTTTAACGATAAACCAGGATATGTGGAGAAGCTTCATCTCCAACCACTCCCTCCTAAGGTGAAGAAGAAGAAAAAGAAGAGGAGGAGGAAGAGGAGCAAGAAGGAAGAAGAATGGGTATCAACCTGGCCTGAGCATATTCCTCCCATCAACTTTTGTCCTAACGGCTGTAAGTTTAAAGAAGAAGGTGAAGTTTATTGCCTTAATTATCATCTTGATGATACGTCCGTAGGTACTATTGAAGATGATTTTGATTATGATATGCATGTTACTTATTGTGATTGGGAAAATGATGATAATGCTACTTATGATCTTGAAAATCTTTTTGGTACCAACTCTGAAAGTGATGATATGGAAAGCTCTAAGCTTGGGGATGATAGGATTGCAAATCCTTTACCCACTAGTGATGTGATAATTGATAATTCTTTTGCTAGTAAGAATAAAGACAACATGTTTACAAATATAGTTGCTAGCAATGATAATGCTCTTCTCTACTATGATGATGTTATAACTCCAATCTATAGTGATTATAAAGGTACCTATGACATAAGGAGAAATTATCCTTATGGAACTTGTCATAATCATGGAGGGAATTACTCCCTTGTTGAACACCATCTTCCTAATACACAATTAATCTATAGTGTTCAAGTTGTTTATGATAGTCTTACTCCCACTATTACCAATGAGAAAGATTATGCTTATGTGGAGAGTAAGAGTACCTTTTTGCATGTGGATCATGGTAACAATGCTTTATGTGATGCTTATATTGTTGAGTTTATTCGTGATCCCACTGAAAATTATTATGAGAAGGGAACACATGCTTATAGATATTTCAATAATATCAAGTTCCCTCTCTTTATGTTGAAGGTTTTGAAGCTGCACTTGTTTTGTCTTCCTATGCTTATTGCTTTGTGCTTCAATGAATTATTCTATTGCAATATTCCTATGCATAGGAAGCATGTTAGGCTTAAATGTGTTTGGTATTTGCTTCTTGATGCTCTCCTTTGTTCTTCAACTCTTATTCCTACGAGAGCATCATTAAAGTCTTAAGCCTATTTTTATGGCTATAAAGAAAGAGCTCTAGGGAGACAACCCTTGTTATCTTTGCTTTCAGTTTGTTCTTTCAGTTTTTAGTGGTCTTGATGTTTGTTACTACAGTAGCATCATCATTGTATCTTTTCTTTTCAGCTTTGTGCCAAGTTTAGCCTCCGATTGCAAGAAAGTTCAAAAGTTGTGACGTGCTGTCCAGAAAACAGATTCTGTCCTTGAACAGAAAAATTCGAATAAAATCACCAGATCATCTTTTTGATCTGAATTTTTTTGACAGCATGCTCTATACAATTGGCTTTCGGGCGTCTGTTCTGAGTTTTTTGATTTGAGTTGCAGAAGTGCCCCGAAAAAATTATTTACTACCTGTTGGACTATTTTTCACAGATTCTGTCCTGTTTTGCCTTTTCTTCGTTTTGCAAACCTTGAGCTTGCTTTTTCTTTGCAAAAACATTTTGGCATTCTTGAGAAACAGTAGACCTTCAAGAATATCTTTGTTTCCAGTAGAGAAAAATTATTTTATTGTGGGTACTAACCTCTCTAATCAGATTATGATGAGTTATGTATGAAGGGAGTTTTCAAGTGTGCGAGGGAAGATGATAAAAGAAGATTCAGGAGTGTCAAACGCTCAAGCTTGGGGATGCCCCCATGCACCCCCAAGAAATATTCAAGAAGACTCAAGCATCTAAGCTTGGGGATGCCCCCATGCATCCCCTTCTCCATCAACAATTATCAGTTCGTCTTTCGTTCCACTATAATTATCACTTCATGTGTTATGTGCTATGCTTGGAGCGTCTTGCTCTTAGTTTCCTTTTTAGTTTTCTTTAGCTTTGCTTGCTGTTCATAACAAGTTAGAACCCAACATTCTTTGTGTGGGAGAGAGACACGCTCCGTTTTTTCATGAAACACTCATGTTCTTCACTTATATCTTTTTGAGTGTTTTAGCTACCTTGTTATATGCTTCTAGCTCTTGTTTTTTATTTCATATCATGTTCAGAGCTATTAGTTCTTTTATAGAAAGTACTCTCTTGATTCACTTATATCTTTTTGGAGAGTTGAATTGGTTTGAATTGCTAAATAATATGTTGGTAAAGTAAATGCCAAGTGTGGCTGTGTTGCAAAGAATAAAAAGCTTGCATAGTTTTGAAGATCATTGAGTAACTTGATCCCTATCAATTGTTTTGAGAAATTAAGTAGTGATGCCTAAACATGTAGATCATTTAATAAAGTCTTATTAGTGAAGAAATACCTTTGAAGTTTGCAATTGTTTAGTTTTTCACCATTGGTAGTTTTAAAGTTCTTGTTCTCTTTTTAGAAGTAAGATGGTTGACAAGGAAAACAGTGTAGAAGTCTTATAATTATGCTGAAAGGATGTTATAATTCTCTTGTACCGGTTAACATGTGCTTGCTAAAAACTTGCTAAACCAAAAACTCTGTACTGAGCGGGAATGCTGCTCGTGCATCCAAATTCCATAGCCAAAATTCTGTCATATGTGTCCACCATACCTACATATGCATGGTATTTAATAGCCATTCCAAGTAAATTGCTCATGTGCTACCTTTAAAACCTTCAAAATTTATCCTTATTTGTGTCTCTGTTTTAGCTCATGAGGAAGTGGTAGATAGTTCATTATTACTTGTGTTGGACAGAACGACCCCTGACGTGCATGAATAATGTGCATGTCCTTAATTTTGCAAAAAGAGCTGGCAAAAGGGTATGCCCAGCCCACTTTACATGTCATCAATATCAATATCAAAAACCTCCTTCACACATCGTACCTGAGAAATCAGACAAACTTTGGCTAGTGATAAACAAAGAAGAAAGGGGAGTGTTATCATTCCTCTATGGGAGCCGCTCTTAAGTCCTGTTTGGCATGAGTAGTAGTGCATTGTTTATTACCATTCGTTGACATAAGCATACATATCTCAAAATTGCTTTTATATCTCTATGTTTTCAAAAATAAAAAGCTCTAGCACATGAGTAATCCTTGCTTCCCTCTGCGAAGGGCCTATCTTTTACTTTTAAATGTTGAGTCAGTTTTCCTATGTTCTAATCTTCTTCCTCCACCATAAGCAAGCATCTAGTGTTAACCCTGGGTTCAAGTTGATTATGTTCAAAATTTCTGCTTAGTTATATATAATCCTTGTGCATTGAACTTATCCATGAGATAAATATGTTGAAAAGTGGAAAGCATTGTTGAAACTTTATCTTTCTTTGTGTTGGATAGAATGCTTTTGATGAGAGAACTCCTTTGGGGCTAACAGTTATGCTAAACTTCATAGTTTCATGTCTTCAAATTTAATATTCATGAAAGGAATTTACTTAGATGATTTTCTTTGTTATTCATTGTTTACTTGCTTCCAACTACAGACAATTGGTTTGGTTCACTTTATTTCAGTTCATATGCTTTACTGTATTACTTGATAAAGATTGTGTTAGTAGCATGTCACCTCACAAATTATCTATGTTATCATTCTACCTACTCGAGGACGAGTAGGAATTAAGCTTGGGGATGTTGATACGTTCCAAACGTATCCATAATTTTTGCTTGTGCCATGCTTGTTTTGCATCATTGTCTCATTTTTCTATCAAAGTTTTCTATCTTTTAAGCATTTATTGGACTAACTTACTAATAGTTGCAAAGCTGCACAATGATCTTGTTTTACACTTTATTGTGTAGGAATTACTTGGAAATTGACAAAAACGCAAAAGGAGTCGTATTGAAGTAGGACTCTGACTTTCCTGAAATCTGTCTGAGAACGTTTTTAGAAGATGATCACGTTCCGGCCCGAAGACGACGTCAAACGGAAAAAGCCTAGTTGCGAAAGTTGTGGGGAATTTTGAGAGGATACTTCTGGATATAAAATTCGTCCAAATCGGAGTCCGGACGGCCGAGAAAAGCCCGTTTTACTGAAGCCCAAAATCTGATGACAGGAATCCGAGAGTCTATATAAAGAGAGGAAACCTAGGTCACCAAGGGCCACGAATTTTCCTCCTCCCAAGCCGCCGTCTTGGAGGGGAGGACCAGCACCATTGCAGCACCATCCACAAGGAAAAAGGGGGGCCAAGGAGCCGCTGCCCCCTAGGGCCGCCGCCGCCACGGCTGCCGCCGGCCGCCTCCTCCTCTCCGGGCTGCACCTCTCCATCAACACCACCATCAATCTCTTGCTCACCATGGCCATGTGTGAGTAGTCTTCTCCGGGGCTGAGGGCTTGTACGTGTAGCTATGTGGTTATCTCTCTCTCCCATGATGTGATCTTCGTTGTGATCATAGGCTATGTTAATCTAGGGTGATCCCATGATATTTCCCCTTCCTCTATGTATTGAATTGATGTACTCACTTGTCTTTATCTAGTATAATCCCCGAGACCAAGGTGACAGCGGTCTATTGGACATGGATTAGAAGAATATTTTCATGAGTGATTTCCTCTTTTGTGTGTTGATTGAAGATTGAGAGTCTCTTGGTGCTTGTCTTTGACTATCCTGGAGATATCTTGTGGTGATTGTGGTACTCTCTTTGGATGGCCGCGGTGACATTGGGAAATCCATAGATTGAGAACTACGAACTTTGAGGTGTGCTTTTGTAGCCCTACATAATTCTCGTCCTCTCTTGACCACAAAGGAATGACCTCCGAGTGCGTCTCCATTGCATGTTTTATGGGAAATATCATGTGATTAGACTATGTCAATGTTGTTGGGAGTTGCCACTAGTGAAAGTATGAAGCCTAGGCCTTGTTTCCACCATTGCAATACCATTTGTGCTCACGTTTACCACTTGTTTGCTTGCTGCACTTTTTATTTCAGATTTACAAATACATCTTTTGCCATCCATATCACTTGCCATTTAACATCTCTTCGCCGAACTAGTGCACCTATACATCTGACAAGTGTATTAGGTGTGTTGGGGACACAAGAGACTTCTTGTATCTTGATTGCAGGGTTGCTTGAAAGGGGTACGTTCAACCTCCACTTCCCTGAGTTCGATCAACCTTGGGTTACTCACTTAAGGGAAATTTGCTGCTGTCCTACAAACCTCTGCTCTTGGAGGCCCAACACTGTCTACAGGAATAGAAGCGTGTAGTAGACATCACCATGTAGTCGAGGCTTTTTGCGAGCTGTCAGGCTCCATATGTGCCAATCAAAGGGTGCGACCCAAAGGGCTATGACTCTTTTTCTTTTGCCATCAAAGGATGTACTCCAAGGGGCAAGAAATATGGCATTTGCCATCAAAGGAAGTACTCCTAGGGACAAGAACTTTTCTTTTGCCATCAAAGGAAGTACTCCTAGGGACAAGAACTTTTCTTTTGCCATCAAAGGGATGTATCTTCCAAGGGGCAAGAAATATTGCATTTGCCATCAAAGGAAGTACCCTAGGGACAAGAACAGATTTTCTTTTGCCATCAAAGGGAATGATCAACCAAGGGGCAGGAAATATTGCTTCTGCCATCAAAGGAAGGTTCGCTAGGGACAAGAACTGTTTTTTCTTTTGCCATCAAAGGGAATGATCAACCAAGGGGCAGGAAATATTGCATCTGCCATCAAAGGAAGGTTCCCTAGGGACAAGAACATGTTTTTATTTTGCCATCAAAGGGAACGATCAACCAAGGGATAGGAAATATTGCATCTGCCATCAAAGGAAGGTTCCCTAGGGACAAGAACAGGTTTTTTATTTTGCCATCAAAGGGAATGATCAACCAAGGGGCAGGAAATATTGCATCTGCCATCAAAGGAAGGTTCCCTAGGGACAAGAACATGTTTTTTCTTTTGCCATCAAAGGGAATGATCAACCAAGGGGCAGGAAATATTGCATCTGCCATCAAAGGAAGGTTCCCTAGGGACAAGAAAAGTTTTTTGCCAATCGATGGAGTTTATCCAAAGGGCGCTTGATGTGAAGATAATCATGTAGACCAGACCAGAAAAAGGCTTTTAGCGAGGATTCACATGTGATCCGTTGCCCCCTAGTTTGGTCCCTTCTGCATAAAATAGTTTGTTTCGAAATATCTGTAATAATTTTCATAGGACATATATTTAGAAGAAAAAAGGCTGATCCCCCTGTTTACCAAGGGTGTCGGTTTATTTATTAATCATAATATATACATAGGATACAGCAGAGCTCATGGCTCAGGTGTAGTAGGGCCGCAGGAGAGCGATGTTCCACGGCCTCTTCGTCTCTTCTTCTGATGTCCGTGAGTCTTTGTGCTCTCGAACGTCCACCAGGTAATATGAACCATTGTGTAGATTCTTGCTGACCACAAAGGGCCCTTCCCAAGGTGGGGATAGCTTGTGCATATCTGTTTGGTCCTGGATGAGCCGGAGTACCAAGTCCCCCTCCTGGAACGTCCTGGTTTTAACCCGGCGGCTGTGATATCTGCGCAAGTCCTGCTGATAAATCGTGGATCGTGCTGCTGCTATGTCATGCTCTTCATCTAGCCGGTCTAAACTGTCCTGTCTTGCCTGCTCATTGGCTGCTTCAACATAAGCCGTCACCCGTGGTGAATCATGGCGGATATCGCTTGGAAGAACCGCTTCAGCACCGTACACCATGAAGAAAGGTGTGTAACATGTGGACCTGTTCGGCGTGGTATTGATGCTCCAGAGGACAGAGGGCAATTCCTCAACCTAGCACCCTGGTGTTCTTTGTAAGGGAGTCATAAGCCGGGGCTTGATACCTCGCAAAATTTCTTGATTGGCCCTTTCAGCTTGACCTTTGAATTGAGGGTGAGCTACAGAAGACACATCTAGGCGAATATGCTCCCTTTGACAAAACTCTTCCATCTCTCCTTTAGATAAATTGGTGCCATTGTCTGTGATGATGCTGTGTGGAAAACCAAACCGGAAAATTACCTTTTTCATGAATTTAACCGTTGTTGCCGCATCACACTTGCTCACAGGCTCTGCCTCAATCCACTTTGTAAACTTATCCACAGCAACCAGCAGATGAGTTTTTTGATCTTGGGATCGTTAAAAAGGCCCAACCATATCAAGCCCCCAAGTCGCAAACGGCCAAGTAATTGGTATCATCTGCAGCTCCTATGCCGGAATAAGAGCACGTCGTGAAAATTTCTGGCAAGCATCGCACTTCCGGACTCCGCATCAGCATGGACTGTCAGCCAATAGAACCCATGTCGAAAAGCTTTAGCAACCAAGGATTTTGAACCGGCGTGATGACCACAATCCCCTTCATGAATCTCTCGAAGGATGTCACAGCCTTCCTCGGACGATACACATCGCTGAAATGCTCCAGACACACTGCGATGGTGAAGTTCCCCGTTTACAATTGTCATGGATTTTGATCGCCGGATTACCTGCCTTGCTTCAATCTCATCATCTCACAACTCTCCACGGCTTAGATATGCCAAGTAAGGGAGTGTCCAATCCGGAATAACATGAAGTGCCGCAACCAGCTGCGCTTCCGGATCAAGAATAGCCAAATCTTCCTCCCATGGTATCTGAACTGATGGACTGTGTAGCTCATCCAAAAAGGTATTCGGTGGCACCAGTTTACGCTGAGAACCCAGCCGGCTTAGAGCATCGGCCGCTTCATTTTTTCGCCGGTCTATGTGATCCACCTGATATCCTTTGAAATATCATGCGAATGCTTCAACTTCTCGTCTGTAAGCTGCCATGAGAGGGTCTTTAGAATCCCACTTGCCGGATACTTGCTGTGCCACTAAATCTGAATCACCAAAACACTTGAACCGGCTCAAGTTCATCTCCTTAGCCATCCGCAGGCCATGAAGCAATGCCTCATATTCTGCTGCATTGTTAGTACAAGGAAACATTAGACGGAGGACATAACAAAATTTGTCACCTCGCGGGGAAGTTAACACAACTCCAGCCCCGGAGCCCTCTAATTGCCTTGAACCGTCAAAGTGAATAGTCCAGTATGTATGATCCGGCTTCTCCTCTGGTGCTTGTAATTCTGTCCAATCATTGATAAAATCCACCAATGCTTGGGATTTGATAGCGGTGCGTGGCACATACTTCAATCCGTGTGGGCTAAGCTCAATGGCCCACTTCGCCACTCTGCCAGTGGCTTCCCTATTCTGGATTATATCCCCCAATGGAGCTGAACTGACAACAGTTATTGGGTGGCCTTGGAAATAATGCTTCAACTTCCGGTTTGCCATGAACACGCCATATACCAGCTTCTGCCAATGCGGGTACCTTTGTTTCGATTCAATGAGAACCTCACTGACATAATAAACCAGACGTTGAACCGGATACTCCTTTCCTGCTTCTTTGCGCTCGACTACGATTGCCACGCTAACTGCCCGTGCATTGGCGGCTACATATAACAGCAGCGGCTCCTTATCAACGGGGGCAGCAAGGACCGGTGGTTCTACCAGTTGCCGCTTTAAATCCTCAAACGTAGCATTTGCCTCATCGCTCCATATAAACCGGTCTGTCTTTTTTAGAATCTAATAAAGCGAGATTGCCTTCTCCCCCAGACGACTGATGAATCGGCTCAACGCTGTAATCCGGCCGGCGATACGCTGAACATCATTGATGCAAGCTGGTTTAGTCAGGGACGTGATTGTCTTGATCTTGTCGGGATTGGCTTCTATTCCTCTGTTTGACACCAAAAATCCAAGGAGCTTGCCCGCCGGAACACCGAAAGCACACTTCTCCGGATTAAGCATCATTTTATAGGCCCGAAGGTTATCAAAGGTTTCCTTGAGGTCCTCTATCAATGTCTCCTTCTTCCTTGACTTCACCATGATGTCATCCACATAAGCATGAACATTTTTCCCTATCTGCCCCTTAAGACAGTTCTGTACGCAATGCTGGTAAGTTGCTTGGGCACTCTTGAGCCCACAAGGCATAGACACATAGCAAAAAGCACCAAAAGAAGTTATGAAGGCTGTCTTCTCCTGGTCCTTAACTGCCATCTTGATCTGGTGATATCTTGAATATGCATCCAAAAAACTTAGCCGCTCACATCCCGCCATAGCATCAATGATCTTATCAATACGAGGGAGAGCAAAAGGATCGGTTGGACAAGCTTTGTTTAGGTCTGTGTAATCCACACACATTCTCCACTTTCTATTTTTCTTTAACACCAGCACCGGATTAGCCAACCACTCCGGGTGGAATACTTCAACTATGAATCCTGCGGCCAACAGCCTGGCCACTTCTTCACCTATAGCCTTGCACCTTTCTTCGTTGAAGCGGCGCAGATATTGCTTGACTGGTTTGAACTTCGGATCAATATTAAGACTGTGCTCAGCGAGTTCCCTCGGTATACCTGGCATGTCAGAAGGTTTCCATGCAAAGATATCCCGGTTCTCACGGATGAACTCGATGAGCACGCTTTCCTATTTAGGGTCAAGGTTAGCGCTGATAGTGAACTGCTTGGATGGATCGCCTGGCACAAAGTCGACTTGCTTGGTTTCCTCTGCCGATTTAAACTTCAACGCCGGATCATGCTCTGTAGTTGGCTTCTACAATGGGGACATATCCGCCGGATCAACATTGTCTTTATAAAACTTCAATTCCTCCGTAGCACATACTGCCTCTGCATAAGCAGTGTCTCCTTCCTCGCATTCCAATGCGATTTTGCGACTTCCATGAACCGTGATGGTTCCCTTGTGACCCGGCATCTTGAGCTGTAAATAAACATAGCACGATCTGGCCATAAACTTAGCGTAAACCGGCCGTCCAAATAGCGCATGGTATGGGCTCCAGATCTTTACCACTTCAAAGGTTATCGTCTCTGACCTGGAATCCTGTTCATCTCCAAAGGTAACTTATAGGTCAATTTTCCCAACTGGGTAAGCTGATTTACCTGGCACTACTCCATGGAATACCGTGTTTGACTGTCTTAGCTTCTTATCCGTCAGCCCCATGCGATGGAAAGTCTCGTAATATAAGATATTGATGCTGCTGCCGCCGTCCATGAGAACCTTGGTAAATTTGTAGCCACCCACCTGTGGTGCCACTACTAAAGCCAATTGGCCCGGATTATCGACCCGCGGCGGGTGATCCTCTCTGCTCCACATGATAGGTTGTTCCGACCAGCGCAGGAATCGTGGTATTGCCGGTTCAACTGTGTGGACCACCCGCTTTAAAACTTTTTGATCTCGTTTGCACAAACTCGTAGTGAACACATGATATTGTCCACTACTCAGTTCTTTCGGATTACTCTGATATCCGGATTGCTGCTGCTGCTGACGCTGCTGATTGCCTTGGTTGTTGTGATTACCCTGACCCTGCTGTTGGTTGCCTTGGTTATTGTAACCGCCCTGAACATACTGATGATTGCCTTGGTTATTGTAACCGTCCTGACCATGCTAATGATTGCCTTGGTTGTAACCATTGTTGCCGCCATGATATCCTGATCCAGAGCCATTACCCTGGTGACCCAGACCATGAAACCCGGGGCCTGAACCGCCGCCCGGCGGTCCATTGTTGAATCTGGCCCGGTTCATGGCCTCCATCATGACCCGGCATTCCCCCCATGTGTGTTTAGCTGGGCGTTCCTCTGTGTTGTGCTTCGGGCAAGGCTCGTTCAACTGTCGCTCTAGATTAATGAACCCTCCGCCGCTCTGTGGAGGCGGTCTACCCTTGTTGCGTTGAAAGTTTCGTTGAACTTTGGTATTGGCCACAAAATCAGAGCCACCCTCTGCCTTTCACTTACCGTTGAAGCTTGTTCTGACCGGACTAGCATGCGTCGGTTTACCAGGCTTATTTGCTTTTCCGGACTTATCCCCATCCGCTTCTGGGTACTTAGTGTTGTCAGAGTCCCCATATTTTACCAAAGCGCTCATGAGAGTTCCCATGTCATTACAATCCCGCTTGAGCCGTCCCAGCTTCAGCTTCAGAGACTCAAACCGAAAATTGTTTTCCAGTGTTACTATCGCCGTACTGGGACTGATACCGTTCAAAGAGTGTAAGATTACTGACACTCGCCGCACCCATGCACTCGTAGGCTCCTGCTCTCCTTGTATACATGCCGCTAGGTCTACCACTGACATCGGCTGTTTGTACGTGTCCTTGAAATTTTTAAAAAACTGGCGGCGCAACTCACCCCATGATCCGATGGAGTTAGGCGGTAAGCCCTTTAACCAGGTCCGGGCTGTACCCTCAAGCATCATGGTAAAATACTTTGCGCATGCCGCTTCATCTACGTCCATCATCTCCATAGCCATGTCATAGCTCTCGATCCAAGCCTCTGGAGCCAAATCTGCTGTGTAGTTAGGCACCTTACGTGGACCCTTGAAGTCCTTGGGTAACTTTACGCTTCATAAAGCGGGAATGAGACACTGCACTCCAAAGGAACTCGCTGTGACTCCCGTCTCAGCTATGGTTGTGTGAACCGGCGTCGTCTGGCGGACGTCCTCACGAGCCGTAGGTCTGGCCCGGTTTATTGCCTCCTAGGCTTGCGCCTCTGCTCCTGCCGGATTATCTTGTCTGTGACGGTGACGCCTCCGCTCACTGCTGGACACATCTGGTTCATCCCAATGCCTAGTATAACTCCGGCTGTGACGGGGTGTTGAATGAAGTCTCTCCCTGCTGTAAGAGTACGTCTGCTGCCGTGTCAATGCCGTGTCGAGCAGATCCTTGACTCTGCGTGCTTCCATCGCTACGGGGGATGTTCCCTCAATGGGTAAAGCGGCCAAGCGTGAAGCAGCGGCGACAAATGTTATCCAGAGGGTTTGAGTAATGGCCAGGGGGAGTGGGGACGTGAGGCGTGGGTATAACCCGACGATCTTGCTCTGCAGTAGGTTGCTGAACCGGCGCTCCTGTCGCTGGGGCTCCCCTCCGGTTTACTTCCAGATTATTGCTGGCTCCCGCTCCTGGTGTGCCAAAGAGATTCATCGCCTCATAGACCGGCGGTAGACGAGTCTGATACCTTCTGTTCCTCACTCCCTGCGCAGAGACCTGATCCATCCTGAGCTGGTAAGCCTGAGAATCTAGCTATGCCTGTCTTGTTGCTATCGCAGCTTTTTCCGCATTTAGATCTTGTCTGGCTTGTTCAATCCGGCCCTTCAGCTGAAGGATTTCTGCATCATGCTGCGCCTTGTCAGCAGGAGCCACCACTGCTACTGCCCATGTTGTCAACTCCTCGACTAGGGCGGATAGAGCGTTAGAGGGCGAGGGGGCTTGGCCGCTCCCCCCTGCACCAGTTGTGAACGCCCCGGTCACCGTGGGCTACGGCGCAGGTTGTGATCCGGCCATAAAGACAGCCACCCGGTTTGGCGGATCAAAAGGGTCCGGAATACTGTCACCATCGGACATACCCTCGGATCGGCCATCCCGCAATAGATACAGGGATTCGGTTTCTCCGGATGATGATTCATCGTCGGAATAGACAACTGTCTCGCCACCAGAATCCGATCCGTCCTCGGTTTGGACTCCATGTATTGCTCCAATGAAAACGCGCTTCACGGCAGGCTGAATCCGGGCCGATCTCGCACGCTGAGCCGACTCGACGATGTTAGGGAAGATATCCGGCTCAGGTCCCGGTTCACCAATCTTGCCAATGAAGACATGGATACCGCCGAAAGGAACCCGGTACCCGTATTCGATTGAATCGGCCTCCGGGCCCCAGCCTGCGTCGTCGATGTAGATCCGGCCGCGGCGACTCTTGGTCATCCGGCCGACCACGTAGCCCTTGAGTCCTTCAAAGCTGCCCTTCAAGAACTCAAAACCGTCGTGCGATAGCCCCACGGTGGGCGCCAACTGTCGTGGAATTAACACGTCAGATGTCCGGTTTAAGGGACTTAGGTGTGGAGCCATCGCGCGGGTTAGCTTGAAGAAGTTAAAAGCACACAGAGGACACAGAGGGTTTATACTAGTTCGGCCCCTTCAATGAAGGTAAAAGCCTACGTCTAGTTTGGTTTGGTATTGCTTGGGCATCAAAGAACAGGGAGCAGATTGCTTGCCTGTCTCTCGACGGATTGTTGCTTGTTCTTGAACCGTCGCCGGGTCGTCCCCTTATATAGGAGGCGACGCCCGGTCCGGTTTACAGAGTCCCGAGGCCGGCTCATAATCGTGTCCGCCTCGGTCTCTACTCTTTCTTCCTTGTACCTCAAGTTACATAATAAGACGGTTTATAAACCGTAAACATTACACATGGGCCTTAAGCCTTCATGCGCCGTAACCTTTACTGAGTTTATAACTACACAGCTATATTACCATAATCCGGATCTCCCTAGCCGGTTTATACCTGCTAGTAATATCCCTCACATCATGTTTTGGATGTTTAATGGGCTTTGTTATACACTTTTATATTATTTTTGGTACTAACCAACTAACCCAAAGGCCCAGTCCAGATTGCTGTTTTTTTGCTTGTTTTAGGGTTTTATAGAAAAGGAATATCAAACGGAGTCCAAACGGAATGAAACCTTCGGGAGAGATATTTTTGGAGGAAAATACGCACGGGAGACTTGAGAACCACATAGTAGGGCTGACGTGGCGTCCACGAGGGTGGGGGTGTGCCCCCCTATAGGGTGCGCCCCCTGCCTCGTGGGCACCCCATCTGGCCCCCGGTGCCCTCTTCCTCCTATATATACCTACGTACCCCGAAACTATCAGACGAACTGAGAAAACCCGAGTTCCACCACCGCAACCTTCTGTTCCCGTGAGATCCCATCTTGGGGCCTGTTCCGGAGCTCCGCCGGAGGGGGGATCTTCCATGGAGTGCTTCTACATCATCATCATCGCCTCACCATGACTTGTGAGTAGTTTACCACAGACCTTCGGGTCCATAGCTAGTATCTTGATGGCTTCTTCTCTCTCTTTGGATCTCAATACCAAGTTCTCCTCGGTCTTCGAGGAGACCTATTTGATGTAATCTCTTTTTGTGGTGTGTTTGTCGAGATCGATGAATTGTGGGTTTATGATCAAGATTATCTATGAGAAATATTTGGTTCTTCTCTGAACTCTTTATGTATGATTATAATATCCTTGCAAGTCTCTTCGAATTATTGGTTTGGTTTGGCCTACTAGATCTATAGTTCTTGCAATGGGAGAAGTGCTTGGCTTTGGGTTCAATCTTGCGGTGTCCTTTCCCAGTGACAGTAGGGGCAGCAAGGCACGTATTGTATTGTTGCCATCGAGGATAAAAAGATGGGGTGTATATCATTATGTTTGAGTTTATCCCTCTACATCATGTCATCTTGCTTAAGGTGTTACTCTGTTCTTATGAACTTAATAGACTAGATGCATGCTGGATAGCGGTCGATGTGTGGAGTAATAGTAGTATATGAAGAATCGTTTCGGTCTACTTGTCTCGGACGTGATGCCTATATATAATGATCATACCTAGATAGTCTCATAATTATTCGCTTTTCTATCAATTGCTCGACAGTAATTTGTTTACCCGCCGTAGAATATCGCTATCATGAGAGAAGCCACTAGAATACTATGGCCCCCGGGTCTATTCTCAACATATCAATCTACAATCTACTTTATTTTCCCGCTTTTACTTTCTGTTCTTATATCAAAAAATACCAAAAATATCAAACTATCATCTCTATCAGATCTCACTTTCGTAAGTGACCGTAAAGGGATTGACAACCCCCTTATCACGTTGGCTGCGAAGTTCTTATTTGTTTGTGCAAGTGTGAGGGACTCGCGCGTGGTCTCCTACTGGATTGATACCTTGGTTCTCAAAAACTGAGGGAAATACTTACACTACTGTGTTGCATCTCCCTTTCCTCTCCGAGGGAACACAACGCAAGCTCGAGAAGTAGCAGAGGGCTGCGAACTACACCTAACAAGACAACCGGATACACACCTTTTTTCATGGTGTACGGCGCAGAGGCTATCTTGCCCTGCGATATTATTCATGACTCACCTCGAGTGCACATGTACGAAGAGAGAGAGAGGCCGAGCTCGATCGGCAGGATGACCTAGACGGCTTCCAAGAGGAGCGCGATATTGCGCAAGTTCGTTCCGCATTTTATTAACAACAGGCCAGGCAATACCAGAGCAGAGAAGTGCGGGCCAAGACATACAATGTTGGCAAACTCGTCTTACGCCTCACAGAGAAGAAAAAGGACAAACTCAAACCAAGATGGGAGGGCCCCTTCATTATTGATGAAGTACTCACCGGTGGGTCTATCGCCTTTGAAATGCATCAGACAATCGCCTTGAGCTAAACCCATGGAACGCTGCCAGGCTCCGACGATTCTACGGATAGTTCAGTAGCGCATGTTTTCTTTTCAGTCTATGTCTTGTTCCTTGTTTTTTATTTCTTAAGCTCTCCTCTTCTTTTTCTTAGTTTTTATCATCGATAAGTTTTCGGCTCAACCGAACTATCACAAGGTAGAACATCCTTAAATGTATATACCTCAAAAATACTTGGGGGCTTCTATAATGAAGCCCATTATAAAAAAGCATATTGCTCAAAATATTTATGTCGTCTGTTTCGTACAGTCTCCATGCCATTATATGCACCTTTATGACTTCAGTTTTTGCCAAGCTGGGTTGCTTGGCTCCTGTGTTTATACCCTACGTTCCCGATTGTTCAGCTAGGGTGTAAAGGGAGCACCTCTGCGATTGTTACAACCGGGTAATCCAGACCCATACCTCAGACGGGTGAAGCCGAAAGCTAGCGTTCTTAAGGGAATAATCGGTCGGTGGATACACGATGTATTGCTTTTAAAAGCACCTAAACTTTACAATCTAATAGGACACGACATCCTCCAATCCTTTTTACAGGATCAAAGCCTAGGCACGCATATATACGCATGCTGACCTAGGGAAAGGAACCCTTAACGGAACTATTCTCTCTGGAAGATGTTTCTTACGTTAAATAGTAATAAAACATAGCTCCCCGAACATAGTTTGTCTGTTCAAGCAATTATGACTGGATTGCCTGGTTACCGAACATACCACGTGTTCACCATAGGTATAGTATTCAGAAGCACTCCAGCCCTCAGGTTTTCGGAGGTTAAAGTAGAAGGTCGGCCATGACAAACTTTTAATTCATTTCAGCCGGAGATAAGTTTGATGATAAAGTACATTGTTACATAGAATCAAACGCTTATTCTTCATCTATACCATCTATAAGCCTGTCTAATTTACAGTCTTGTTGGGAATACTTGGCGGCTGTCTTTACTTGGTCGTACACCAAGCTTACAGGGATTTTTAGTCCGTCAGGCCCTCAAGGTCCGAACCGAGCCATATGGTTTGGATCTATCCTGGTATAACGTGTCTTCACCATAGCCCAGGCTTCCCGGGCACCTTCTCGACACGCTGATGCTTTCCATAATTCAAAGCAGCGCCGGGCCCCTTTGAATAGACTCGCCAGTTCCTCCATAATTTCTGGAGGAGAATCGGTCGGCCATAAAGCCTTTGTCGTATTCTTCATGGTCTTTCAAGCTCGCTCATGTACCTTGGAAAGCTCTTGCAGCAGATCACCTTGAAATCCGAACACCTCTCCTTCGGGTCACCCAGTTAACAAACCTGCAGGAACAGTTTTCGTAAAGAAACTTCGAATCAAGGGACTATAATGAAAGCTAGATTCATTGTCATACTAAATATGCCGCCTTTAAGCTTCTTGTTCTCTTTTAAGGCATCAGAGAGTTGGGCTCGCACATCCTTTAGCTCTTCGGCTAGCTTCATGTTTGTATCCTGCAGCTTGTTTTTGTCATTTATGGTCCACATCAGTACGCAGTGACCAATAGCCGTCTGTGATAGCCTGGCTTAATAGGGATGATAGACTACTCATATCAATAAGGAATTTCTTCTTTTCCGGGAGCCCATTCAGACAGAACTCCAAAGTTAAGCGTGCTCGGCTTGGAGTAGTTTCAGGATGGGTGATCGACCGGGAAGTTGCTCCCGGGTGTGCACGAGTGAGGACAAAGTGCGCAGAAAAGACTAGTATTGATATGTGGGGCCAGTCTAGATCCCGTCAGGAGTAACGATCATCGACGGGTGTGTCCGGGGCATTACAAGTTGGTATCAGGCCCGACCCTCGCGGTTACATGGATGTTTGCGGACAGGTGCGAGGTCATGTTGTGTATGACGTTTGTGACCCGTCGTGGCACACGACATGTCACATGTGCCGGACTAGAAGCACAGACGTATGTGCCAAGAGGGAACGTTCCTGTGGCCCCACGAGGACGTCGGTTCCTCTGAGTGAGGGTGTATGTGATAGCCTGACTTAATAGGGATGATAGACTACTCATATCAATAAGGAATTCCTTCTTTTCCGGGAGCCCATTCAGACAGAACTCCAAAGTTAAGCGTGCTCAGCTTGGAGTAGTTTCAGGATGGGTGACCGACCGGGAAGTTGCTCCCGGGTGTGCACGAGTGAGGACAAAGTGCGCAGAAAATACTAGTATTGATATGTGGGGCCATTCTAGATCATGTTAGGAGTAACGATCACCGGCGGGTGTGTCCGGGGCATTACACCGTCTCCCCTTCGGCTTGTCCTTTCATTGCCAGAGCAGCCCTTAGCTTTTCCTCCGGCTGGTTTATTGGTCCTGTTGCTGCAGTCCAAACAATGTATACTTAAAGATCATTGATTGGTACATGATCATACTATTCAGACACTATTGTTCTTACCTTCAGAGCCATCCCTGGACTTCTTTGAATTTTCCAATTCGATGGTGACAGTAGCAAGCTTGGTTTGGCATTCTTCCAGTTCCTTGGATAATGTGTTATTCTTTTCCTTGAGTACCTACAAAACACAACGATCCTTAAATCATCTGGTCCAACTGCTTTAAGTTTCCAATTCGATGGTGACAGTAGCAAGCTTGGTTTTGCATTCTTCCAGTTCCTTGGATAATGCGTTATTCTTTTCCTTGAGTACCTACAAAACACAACGATCCTTAAATCAGTTGGGCCAACTGCTTTAAGTCTCGGGGGCTACTGGCATATGAACATTGAATTAACACTCACCCGCATATCTTTGGAAAGCTGGTGAGTGGCTCTGGCAAGTCCGTCTCGAGCGGCTCAGATATATGCATCCGCAGAGCTAAAGGCGTTAAACGCCTCCTCAGTGAACGCTGGGTCACGCATGGCTGCTTTGCGCCGTCGATGATTCATCGCGCTCTCCACTTTAGAATTGGTAACTGATACCTCATCTGAGTCCTCTTGAAGAGGACAATCCAGCATTACACCCGCATCCGCCCTAGTTCCTGTGGATGGGTCGGGGCTGGATTGGTTGGAGCATGACCAGCAGGATCCCCGAACACAGTCATGCATATACTCTTCCTAAAAAGAAAAAATAAAGCAAAAAATTATGATTCGGCTCCACCACCAGACATATGTTAAAGAGTCATACCTCTTCGATAAAGGAGGAGATTCGGTGGTGTCTTCGGTCCCATTTCGTTTCAGAGACCCGCCCTACGCAGGCGTCGCCCTCTGGGAAGACACTCTTGATGCAGTTTGGCGGGATGAGCGCCGCCCCTTTTGAGTATGATATAGTACGGTGGGTGAGGCGCGCTGGGAGTATTCTCTTTGAAGAGGAGTCTCCTGGGCATTTACCTGAGAGGAAGGAAGAAGGCCAGGATAGTCGGCTATAATAGCCACTTCGGTGCCGTCATGGCTTGTTTGGTAAAAGACTTCGTCTTTAAGATCTATGCCAATGTTCGGATCCTTCTCGAATCCGGGATCCATGTCCCGAATGTGGTCCTCTGGCTGTGGGATAGGACTGCTAATCTTTTCGACCACCTTCCTCTACTCCTGTTAAAAGCAACCGAACTCAGTTCGGTTAATAAATCTCAAAATGAAAATTGAGTAAAAGTAGCGATCGGGGAAAGGCTTACCCAATCGATGGGGTTATACATAGAGAAACACTCTTGACACTTCAAGCAAAGAAAATCCTCCTTCTCCCCTTTGTAGAGATCAGCTAGGATAGCAGCTAGACCGGCGGGGTTGTCTAGACCCTGGCATAGACAGCGTGAGACATCATTCTGGACATTATAGTGCCACATGGGAAATCCTATGGCCTGGAGCGGCTGCACGCATCGCGTTATCGAAATTGTCATCACTTCGATTATCGTCGGCTTGAGGTGGGCAAGTAGTCTGATCTTGCTGGCAAGTATTTTAACCTCCACACTGTCCTCCTCCTTGAGACTACGAGGACACCAGTTGAAATGCTTCTTTAAAGGAGCGCTGGAGTATTTGGGTAGGCCTTGCAAGATTGGGTCTGACAAGACCACATCCTCGATATAGAACCACTCCGAGGGCCATTATTTGGATGCTTTCTTCGAAGTGCTGGGCAGATAGCCTGTCCCTGCTATGCGCCACACTTCGGCACCTCCTACCTCGAATATAGATCCCTTCTGGGAGCGAGGGACGATGCAGAAGAACTTTCCCCATAGCTTGAAATGAGCCTCGCAGCCCAGAAATAGCTCAAAATCAGGGGGCTCCTAGGTTGGAGAAGGCTCTGAATACCTACTTGTAATGCCCAGGATGCGACTATATCTCCTACGTGTCGAGGCACGACTTAGAGACATAAGCGCATTCTGGAATGATCTCAAGTGTGGTATCTTTGCACATCTCATGTAAAAGTTCAGGGATGAAAGTGTAGAAGATATTTGGCTTACACTCGCCACGTCACACAATGATTACCATATCATACATTCATCCAAATAACACAGGGTCCATCTAAGGATGAAAACAAACGATAAAAGATACCACAAATCACAAGGCCTGATCGCCCCTAGTAGGAACCACTACTGATCGTCGGGATAAGATACGTAGTAACGACCACGCTCTTCATCGAACTCCTAGTGAAGTTCTGATCCATCTCCTGCATCGTACTCGGTTGTACCTGCATCTGGTGTGTGTAGTAATCCATGAGCCACAAGGACTCAGCAATCTCATTCCCGGGTATCAAGACTAAAAAAGCCTTAGGTGTGGAAAGGTAATAAAGTGTTTGCAGCAAGCACTAAGCAACTAGCATACCAATTCAGAGCGAGAAGAGAATATGTGCCAACGGTCGCCAAGTTGATCAAGAAGTGATCCTAACTACTCACGGTCATACATAACCCCGCTGTGTTCACTTCCCGAAGCCCTTCGGAAAGAGACCATCGCAGTTACTCACACAGGTAGTGTATTCTTATGGATATGGTGTCAAGTTATCTACAACTGGATATTAACAAATTCCCATCTGCCACATAACCGTGGGTACGGCTTTTGACAGTTCAAACGCTGCAGGGGTGTCCCAACTTAGCCTATCTCAAGCTCACGATCTGCGGGGTCACAACTCCAAAGTGGGAAGACCCGAGTATTCTCGGAATCCCATGCTCAAGATATTTTGACAAAGGTAAAACTAATCCAGCAAGACCTCCCAGCGTGCCGACACCCTGATAGTAGCCACGCGTATCTCGTCTCAGGCCATGACTGGATGGGACATCCTACATGTATATACCAATCCTCGAATTTCCTCATGGTGGCCCCGCAATCCGCCCAGTTTGGACCAACACTCATGAGGAGCACTGGCCCGGGTTGTTGATTTAAGAACTCGGGTTTATAACTCCATGTGCAAGTTTTAGTTGTTAGGCAAATGTAGAACCAATGTTACGTCTTGCTGGAAAAGCTTTAAGCAGAGCGAATTATCAAGGGGGGGCCCATAAACCCCAACCGTGTTAGGAACACAAAATCAAGGAACATAACACCGGTTTATCGGGTCCTAAGGTGGCATAAGTGGAACAAAACACCAAGTAGAAGGCCAAGCGTTCCACCCATTGCCAATATATATGTGCATTAATTTACTTAAGAGATATATTGTTTTATCCCAATAAACAAGTCCAAACTTGGAGCAATCTGCAAACTTCACCTGCAACTAGCAATGCTATAAGAGGGGCTGAGCAAAAGCGTACTTAACCAAACAACGGTTTGCTAGGAAGGCGGTTAGAGTGTCTCATGGCAACAATAGGAGGCTGACAAACGGGAATAGGCACCGAGGCATAGCTAAAGAGCGAGACAATTAGCATAGGCAAAGATAGAGGTGATATCGGGGAACGATCATCTTGCCTGGTAAGTCGTCGGTGGGATGGTAAGACGGCTCCTCAAACTCAGTCTCGACAAGATCCTCGAACTCGGTATCGGCTCTCGGCTCTACCCAACACAAGAAGACAACAACGGCACAATATCAAACATGGTGCAATGCACAATCAACATGATGCAAGACATGTCATGGGATGCAAGTATGATGTGCGTATGCATGAGGATGCTCTCGAGCCTAAGGAGAAGGTGATGGAAATGGCCTAATCTTGGGTAACCAAGCAAGCCACTGGATAGATGTGAATATTTCAGTCGAAATCGATATAAAGATCATGGAAAACGGATGCATGGTTTGCAAATGGCAAGGAAAACAAGATGCAATGCAAAACTGCAGTTAACAGCAACATGGCATCTTTGCAGCAAGATATAATTATGCTACATCACCCAAATATAAAGACAAAAGGCATGGATGTGAAATAGACATGATTCTTAACAAGCATGAACTTAGAGCACACCCAAAAACTTGCTGGAACACAATTAAACAAGCATGGCAAGATTCAATAAGTTTACATATTTCTCAGACTTAGTGACAATTACAAGGCATGGCAGAAACGACGACAAGTAGGCATGTTTGCAAGCTTGTGCAACTCATCTCAAAGCATAGCATGGCATGTGAATGTAACTAACAGCAGGAAGACATGTTTTTAAAGCTACTCAGGGCAAGAACATGGTCATAGGATGCATAGAACACTAGCTATTCACGTGGCAAAACAGAACTTGTAGATAACAGGCTGATAGATACATTTTATAGCCACTTGGGAGCATGAAAACAACAAGCTACAGCAAGCCATCATGCAATCAAAAGGCATGGCAATAACATACATAACATACTCTTCAAGAATAACCACATGGCTACTTGTACAACATACTAGAACATGTCTCAAACATCATGGGAAAAGTGCAAAAGTTTATCCAGACTTAGCAAAATCTGGGCATGCGGAGAGAAACATTTTGAAGCAACTAGAGGGCCTCAAAAGAACAAGTTACAGCATGGCATCATGGCAAACAAGAGCATGGATAGCTAGAACATAACATATACATCAAGGAACACCCACTGGACAACTCTAACCATGCACAACAATGACGGTGGCATCATGGAAACATGGCATAAAAATTAACAGATTCACCCTTAGCAGAAATTTAACATCACAATGACATGTTAACAAGCTTGATGCACTCATCTCAAGACATATCATGGCATGAAAATAAATCTATCATGTAGAGCACATTCCAATGAGCAAAACTCATGTTGACACCTAGCTCATATGCCACATGGATCAATATACACAAACAAGACAAAACATCAACTCATAACAAGTTCAGAAACTTATCAGCCACATGCACTTTTGCAATAGAGATAAACATGGTATAATGCAACCTAACATGTATGCAAATGCCTCCATCATGAAGAGCATCACAAGACGAACATCTGGACATAGCATACACTCCATTTGGACCAACATGCACAAAGTTACTAGCTCACAAACATACCAACAAAATTATTCAGACAATAAGTGCTGAAACAGTTACATCATGAAGCACTCTTGCCATGAATATTAAGACATCTATATGAACTCTAATATGCATGAAACTGATGCTAACATGTAGAGCATGTCGAGACGAACATATCGATATATCGTATGCGCAAAACGGAGCTACGAGCACAAAGTTACCACATGATGAAGGAGGCAACAAAATTAACAGATCCGGGGACTTAGGAGAAATTTACCCCTCCGAAAGTCAACGGGATGGGGATATCCCGGGACGAGTCGATGCGGGACGGGCTGAGGCATTTGGATCCCGAGCGGGTGGATCTGATCCCACACGGATCTGGATCGGATCGGCTGGAGCTCAGGCGGCGGCTCGCCGGAGTTGGCCGCGGCGGCGGCAGGCGGCTCGCGACGCGGTGGTACGCCGGCGCGGGGAGGTGAGGCCGAAGGTGGCGGAGGTCGGCGCGGAGATGGGCGGTGGCGGTCGGCGGAGATCCGCAGGAGACGGCGGGCGACGGAGATGGCGCCGGCGGCAGCGTTGTCGGCGGGAGGCGGTGGCCGGCCGCGGCGTGGCGGCGCAATTTCGTCCGGTGGATCCGGACGTGTCCGACGGCGGAGGACGAAAATTTTAGGGTTTGGATCCGTGAATCTCGGGGGTGGGATTTATTTATAGATTCTAGGAGCTAGGAATGTCCAAATGAGGTGCGGTTTTCGCCCACACGATCACGGTCCAACGACCGAGAGGATGGAGGTGGTTGTGTTGGGCTAGTGGGCTGTTGTGGAGGGGTGTTGGGCCAAAAGAGAGAGGATCTTTTAGCCCACGAGGTTAACCGTTGGAGTATCAAACGACCTCCAAACACGACGAAACTTGACAGGCGGCCTACACGTACTAAAACAACAACGTACGACAAGTCTCACCTCATTCCGAGAACGTCCTATGGCCACATACGACAGAAGGATTCGGAGGTGCCACGGGCACGTGCGTGAGTGTCGGAACTCAAAACGGACAATGGGAAGAGACGAGCATGACCGGGTGCAAGTGACAACACGAATGCAATGCAATGCACATGATGACATGACAAGGATGATATGCACACACGCACACGGCAAAACAAAGAAACCTGAAATGAAGGAAGAGCCCATAATGGCATTGATTAAGTCAACGAAGATTATGTTGCCATAAATGGAATTGTTACATCCAGGGCGTTACAAACTCTCCTCCACTACAAAAAGATCTCGTCCCGAGATCTAGGACTGAAAGAAAGCGGGATACTCGGAACGGATAAGATCTTCTCGTTCCCATGTAGCTTCTCGGTCGGTATGGTGTGACCACTTCACTTTCAAGACTTTGATGGACTTGTTGCGGGCCTTGCGCTCAGTTTCTTCAAGGATAGCAATGGGGTGCTCATGATAAGACAAGTCTTGCTGAAGACCAATCTCTTGGAAAGGAATGGTGCCTACACGCGTCTTGAAGCACTTGCGGAGTTGTGACACGTGAAACACATCGTGCACATTTGCAAAGTTGGAGGGAGGCTCGAGTTGGTAGGCTAGATCGCCTCTCTTTCCAAGAATCTTGAAAGGGCCCACGTATCTTGGAG
The DNA here is from genome assembly GCA_902687465.1 of Secale cereale. Taxonomy (NCBI): domain Eukaryota; kingdom Viridiplantae; phylum Streptophyta; class Magnoliopsida; order Poales; family Poaceae; genus Secale; species Secale cereale. The sequence goes on from LR738713.1 coordinate 332,167,630, forward strand.
AAATCTTGCGCTTGATACCGAACCTCTGAGTGCCCTTCATGGGAGAAACACGGAGATAGACATGATCTCCAATGTCGAAAGCCAAATCACGATGCTTGCCGTCATAGTAGCTCTTTTGGCACGATTGTGCGGCTTTGAGATTCTCACGTATGACTTTGCACATTTCTTCGGCCTCTGAGATCAAATCATTTCCAAGTAGTTGACGTTCACTAGTCTCGGACCAGTTGAGAGGGGTACGACACTTTCTACCATAGAGAATTTCAAACGGTGCTTTACCTGCACTTGCTTGGAAGCTATTGTTGTAGGAGAATTCGGCAAATGGAAGGCAATCTTCCCATTTCATACCGAAGGAGATTACACAAGCTCTGAGCATATCTTCGAGAATTTGGTTCACTCTTTCGACTTGACCACTAGTCTGAGGGTGAAAAGCTGTGCTGAAGCGAATCTTGGTGCCCATAGCTGACTGAAAGGAATCCCAGAACTTGGAAGTGAACAAGCTTCCATGATCTGAGGAGATCGCTTGAGGGATGCCATGCAAAGAGACAATGATGGAGGTGTACAGCTCTGCCAGTTGTGCTGCGTTGATGGATTCTTTGACTGGATGAAAATGAGCCACTTTAATGAGCTTGTCAATCACCACAAAGATAGCATCATTTCCTCGCTTGGACTTGGGAAAACCGGTGAAAAAATCCATCTCAATGTGATCGAATTTCCACTCGGGAATAGGTAGAGGCTGAAGGACTCCGGCTCGACATTGATGCTCTGCCTTCACTCTTCTGCAGACATCACACTCGTTCACGAATTGAGCAATCTCTCTTTTCATGCGACTCCACCAATAGGATTGCTTGAGTTCACGGTACATCTTGGAGCTTCCTGGATGTATCGAGAGGAGTGAGTCATGTGCTTCGTTAATTATGAGCTTCCTGAGATCACCTTTGGGAACCACAATTATGTCCTCAAAGAACGAAGTGTATGTCATCAATCGATAGCACTTGTACTTGGGAGTACCCTTAGCAATACCATGTTTCACTTTCAACACCATAGCATCACTGAGTTGGGCCTCACGGATTTGATCTTCCAAGGTAGGAGCGACTTGAAGGTTGTCAAGAAATCCTTGCGGAACAACTTGGAGGTTGAGACTCCTGAATGACTCACAAAGTTCAGGTTGGAACGGTTTGAGGAGGAGAATGTTGCAGTAAACCTTTCTGCTCAAGGCATCTGCAATGACATTGGCCTTGCCAGGAGTATACTCAATGCTTGGATCGTACTCTTGAATTAGTTCAACCCAACGAGTCTGGCGGAGGTTAAGGTTTGGTTGGGTGAAGATGTACTTCAGGCTCTTGTGATCGGTGAAGATGTCCACTTTTCTGCCCAACAGGAGGTGTCTCCACGTGATCAAGGCATGAAGAACTGCTGCTAGCTCAAGATCATGTGTGGGGTAATTCTTCTCATTTGGTTTAAGCTGACGTGAAGTGTATGCAACGATCTTCTTGTCTTGCATGAGGACACCGCCAAGACCTTGCAATGAAGCATCACGGAACACTTCATAAGGCTTGGACTCATCCGGAGGAGTAAGAACCAGAGCAGAAATGAGCTTCTGTTTGAGGGTATTGAATGCCACATCACAATCAGGAGTCCACGAGTACTTGACATTCTTTTGCAATAGGTTGGAAAGAGGCTTGGCAATCTTGGAGAAGTTCTCAACGAACCTTCTGCAATAGCTTGCGAGATCGAGGAAACTTCGGAGTTGCTTGACATTCTAAGGAGGTTCCCAGTTCACAATAGCTTCAACCTTCTCGGGGTTAACAGAAATGCTCTCGGCAGAGATAATATGGCCAAGATAGAGGACTTTATCAAGCTAGAATTCACACTTGGAGAACTTCGCATAGAAACGGTGCTCACGGAGCCTGTCAAGGACCAAACGGAGGTGCTTGGCATGGTCTTCTTCATTCTTGGAGAATACCAAGATATCATCGAGGTACACAAGCACAAATTCATTGGTGTAGGGGTTGCATATGAAGTGCATCATCCGAGAGAAGGTGGGTGGAGCATTTTCAAGCCCGAAAGACATGACCGTGTATTCATAGGAGCCATGACTCATTTTGAATGCGGTCTTGGGAATATCCTCTTCACGGATACGATTCTGATGGTAACCCATCCGGAGATCGAGCTTCGAGAAAACCTTGGCTCCTTTGAGTTGCTCGAACAATTCATTGATATTGGGGAGCGGGTACTTATTCTTAATTGTCTTCTTGTTCAATAGACGGTAATCAACGCACAATCATTCCGTGCCATCCTTTTTCTTGACAAAAAGAACACGACAGCCCCAAGGAGAAGTACTTGGTCTGATCAGACCCATTCATTCTTGCTCATCAAGTTGTTTCTTCAATTCCTTCAACTCATCAGGAGAAAGCTTGTACGGACGCCGACAGGCTGGCTCGGTACCAGGTTCAAGTTCAATGACGAATTCAACTGGACGGTTGGGAGGCATGTGTGGAAGCTCTTCAGGGAATACATCCTCATATTCACGAACCACCGGAATCTCGGATATGGCATTAATCTCGCCCTTGTCATTGAGAGAGAATAGCCTGATTGTGTTATCTCGAGATGCGAAGATAATCACGTCTTCGGAAGGATGAGTTAGATTGACCTCCTTGTTTGCACAATCAATAATAGCATCATGCTTAGAAAGCCAATCCATCTCAAGAATAAGATCAATGTCTGAGTTACCGAGAATAACCGGGGAAATCAGAAAACTGTAATCACCCATATGAATAGATATATCCGGAGCCATCAAATTAGAAGTCATGTGTTTTCCCGGAGAAATAATTTGCAACTCCCTTGGCAAAACCACTGTGTCCACATTGTGCTTAGATGCAAATGGATATGACATGAAGGAATGTGATGCACCAGAATCAAACAAGACTTTTGCAGGTTTAGAGTTAACTGGAAGATTACCAATTATCACATCAGAAGAGTTATCGGCTTGAGCTGCATTCATCAGGTTCACTCTTGCATACTTGGGATTGTGCTTGACAATAGTATTGCTGACAGGTGGAGTAGGCGGAAGGCGCCTTTGAGTACACTTGTTTGCATAGTGACCCTTCTAACCACACTTGTTGCACGTAACCTCTGAAAGTGGCTGATGATAAGGACCGCTTGGTCTTGGAACTTGAAACTGAGACTTGGACTGGTTGCTTCGGTTGGGTGGATGGGAGAATCCACGACCACCTGAGTGCTTGTTGTTCCTTGGAGGACGGAGCACTGGAGGAGGAGGTAGCCAGAACTTCTGTTGCTTGGCAACCACTTGAGAAGAAGAGGAGGAGTGAACAACATCTCGTATCCTCCTTTTGGAAGCTTCACACTTGATCTGAGCTGCTTCTTGCTTGAGAGCCATATTGTAGAATTGGTAAAATTCATCCGGCTCGAACAAAGTGAGTGCAAGCTGGAGTTCATCTTTCAGACCACCTCGGAACTGGTAGATTCTTCTCTTGGCATCGGGGATGTCTTGCTTCGCATAACGGGCAAGATTCTGGAACTTGACATTGTATTGATAGACGGACATGGTGCCTTGCTTCAGGTTGCGGAATTGCTCATGCATGCCTTCAATGACACTGGTTGGAATGTGATGAGAACGGAAATCGCGGCAGAAATCAGTCCACGAGATCTCACGACCACCTCTGGAGTCTTTGTATTGTTGCCACCAATCTACAGCTTGATCTTTGAGTTGGAAGGCGGCAAACTTGACATAATCTTCAGTTCTGACGTTACTGCATTCAAAGTGCTTTTTGATGTCTGTGATCCAATCTTCAGCATCTAGCGGGTCCACACAGTAACTGAAAGACTTTGGTTGGTTTGCCAAGAATTGGTTGAGAGTCGCAAAGTGAGGTTGATTGAACAGATTTCCTTGGCCTTGGTTCCCTTGATTGCCTTGATTTGCTTGATTGGCTTGGAAACTCTGCATCATTTGCAAGAGCATCTGAGTGTTCTGATTGGTTGCCTGCATAATCACTCTCCATTCCTTAGACAGAGGAGGAGGGGAGGGAGGACGCTCTTCTTCACCCTCTGGGTTCTGGTTGGGAACTTTCTTAGGTGCCATCCTGAAGATGATGACAACCGTTAGCCATTGATACAATAAATAGATAAGCTGAATCAACGGCTAGATATTTGCAACATATAGTCTTCACAATGAACATTCGATCAAAATTGAACGAATGAATTCCATAGCTTAATGGTACAACAACTTGTTGAGAAGCCACTTGGTAGAACAAAAAGATAGAATAAAAACAACAAGGTACAGATGGAACAAATACATAATAGAGGTTTTGTCCCACATGTTTGTGTTGAATGCCCCATGGCACGTGTTACAAAGGGCCATGCAATCCCCGGATCAGCATAGCCAAGGATCCTTTAAGATGCAACTCCCAATTGGAACAACGCCCATGAAACCTCTTCACCAGATGTTGAACCCCAAACCTCATACCATGCACCTGTAGGAAGATTACCAAAGAGCTACTTGAAACCCACCTATTAATTCTCGAAGCTTTCCGGTTATGCAATCTGGTGTTGGGGATACAGGGGAAGCACCACGCACTCAACTCTAAACCTACATCCAGCTGTATCCATCCGTCAACACATAGCCAGTCATCTTCGGAAACTGTTTACCTCGGACCTTCGAAACGCATCCGCTATACTAGCTGTGGCAATACTCCCGAACTATCTCCAAAGCACTGGGTGACGTCGGGGTTATCTCACCACCAGACATGCATAGAAGAGTTTTTGATGTCGGCCGCCTTTGGTATTCTAGAACCGCAACGATACATTTGTGACGACAACACCTCGGAGCTCAACTCCCCGGGACACTGCCACAACCCCTAAATGACAGGAGACATCGAGAACAATGTTCTTGTCACAAAGATATCGAAACAATCCAAACAATACCCGCGTGATCCTAAAAAACAATTTGGTGAAATTTTGAGAGTAGAGGAGATAGAACAATGTCAAGAGTCCTCACCAGAGCGATGAAGGGGATGAGGAGTAAAAGTAAATCCTACTCTCCGATATATATATAGGACTCAAAACATTTTTGTGTGTGTGTCTAGACTCAACCATCAGCGATTCGATCAATCAGGGGGCTCCTAGGTTGGAGAAGGCTCTGAATACCAACTTTTAATGCCCAGGATGCGACTATATCTCCTATGTGTCGAGGCACGACTTAGAGACATAAGCGCATTCTGGAATGATCTCAAGCGTGGTATCTTTGCACATCTCATGTAAAAGTTCAGGGATGAAAGTGTAAAAGATAGTTCGCTTACACTCGCCACGTCACACAATCATTACCATATCATACATTCATCCAAATAACACATGGTCCATCTAAGGACGAAAACAAACGATAAAAGATACCACAAATCACAAGGCCTGATCGCCCCTAGTAGGAACCACTACTGATCGTCGGGATAAAATACGTAGTAACGACCAGGCTCTTCATTGAACTCACAGTGAAGTTCTGATCCATCTCCTGCATCGTACTCGGTTGTACCTACATCTAGTGTGTGTACTAATCTGTGAGCCACAAGGACTCAGCAATCCCATTCCCGGGTATCAATACTAACAAAGCCTTAGGTGTGGAAAGGTAATAAAGTGTTTGCAGCAAGCACTAAGCAACTAGCATACGAGTTCAGAGCGAGAAGAGAATATGTGCAAACGGTTGCCAAGTTGATCAAGAAGTGATCCTAACTACTCCCGGTCATATATAACCCCACCGTGTTCACTTCCTGAAGCCCTTCGGAAAGAGACCATCACGGTTACTCACACATGTAGTGTATTCTTGTGGACATGGTGTCAAGTTATCTACAACCGGATATTAACAAATTCCCATCAGCCACATAACTGCGGGCACGGCTTTCGAAAGTTCAAACCCGGCAGGGGTGTCCTGATACATCTCCAACGAATCTATAATTTTGATTGTTCCATGCTATTATTTATGATGTTTTGGATGTTTAATGGGCTTTGTTATACACTTTTATATTATTTTTGGGACTAACCTATTAACCCAAAGGCCCAATCCAGATTGCAGTTTTTTGCCTATTTCAGGGTTTTCCAGAAAAGGAATATCAAACGGAGTCCAAACGGAATGATACCTTCGGGAGAGATATTTTTGGAGCAAAATACGCACGGGAGACTTGAGAACCATGGAGTAGGGCTCACGTGGCGTCCACGAGGGTGGGGGCGCCCCCCCTATAGGGCGTGCCCCCTGCCTCGTGGGCACCCCGTCTGGCCCCCGGTGCCCTCCTTCCTCCTATATATACCTATGTACCCCGAAACCATCTGAACAATAGAGAAAACCCTAGTTCCACTGCCGCAACCTTCTGTTCCTGTGAGACCCCATCTTGGGGCCTGTTCCGGAGCTCCGCCGGAGGGGGGATCTACCACGGAGTGCTTCTACATCATCATCTTCGCCTCACCATGAGTTGTGAGTAGTTTACCACAGACCTTCGGGTCCATAGATAGTATCTAGATGGCTTCTTCTCTCTCTTTGGATCTCAATACCAAGTTCTCCACGATCTTCGAGGAGATCTATTCGATGTAATCTCTTTTTGCGGTGTGTTTGTCGAGATTTGATGAATTGTGGGTTTATGATCAAGATTATCTATGAGAAATATTTGGTTCTTTTTTGAACTCTTTATGTATGATTATAATATCCTTGCAAGTCTCTTTAGATTATTGGTTTGGTTTGGCCTGTTAGATATATAGTTCTTGCAATGGGAGAAGTGCTTGGCTTTGGGTTCAATCTTGCGGTGTCCTTTCCCAGTGATAGTAGGGGAAGCAAGGCATGTATTGTATTGTTGCCATCGAGGATAAAAAGATGGGGTTTATATCACTATGTTTGAGTTTATCCCTCTACATCATGTCATCTTGCTTAAGGCGTTACTCTGTTCTTATGAACTTAATACTCTAGATGCATGCTGGATAGCGGTCGATGTGTGGAGTAATAGTAGTAGATGCAGAATCGCTTCGGTCTACTTGTCACGGACGTGATGCCTATATATAATGATCATGCCTAGATTGTCTCATAATTATTCGCTTTTCTATCAATTGTTCAACAGTAATTTGTTTACCCGCCGTAGAATATCGCTATTATGAGAGAAGCCACTAGAGAAAACTATGGCCCCCGGGTCTATTCTCAACATATCAATCTACATCTACTTTACTTTTCAGCTTTTATTGTCTGTTCTTATATCCAAAAATATCAAACTATCATCTCTATCAGATCTCACTTTCGTAAGTGACCGTAAAGGTATTGACAACCCCTTATCACGTTGGCTGCAAAGTTCTTATTTGTTTGTGCAAGTGCGGGGGACTCGCGCGTGGTCTCCTACTGGATTGATACCTTGGTTCTCAAAAACTAAGGGAAATACTTACGCTATTGTGTTGCATCACCCTTTCCTCTTCGAGGGAATACAACACAAGCTCGAGAAGTAGCAAGAAGAATTTCTGGCGCCGTTGCCGGGGAGGCTTATGCAAAAGTCATATACCAAGTACCTACCACAAACCCATATCCTTCGCATTACATTTATTTGCCGCTCGTTTTCCTCTCCCCCACTTCACCCTTGCCATTTTATTTGCCCTTCTTCTAACGTGTGTTTATCGTTCGCTTGCTTCTTGTTTGCTTGTGTGTGTTGGATTGCTTGCTTGTCACTATGGCTCAGAACAATACCAAATTGGGTGACTTCTCCAATACCAACAATAATGATTTTAGTAGCACTCTGATTTCTCCTATTACCGATGCTGAATCCTGTGAGATCGATGCTCCTCTGTTGAATCTTGTTATGAAAGATCAATTTTTCGGAATTCCTAGTGAAGATGCCGCTACCCATCTAAACAACTTTGTTGATTTGTGTGATATGCAAAAGAAAAGGGATACGGATAATGATATTGTTAAATTGAAGTTATTTCCGTTTTTACTTAGAGATCGTGCTAAAACTTGGTTTTCTTCTTTGCCTAGAAATAGTATTGATTCGTGGAATAAGTGCAAAGATGCTTTTTTCTCTAAGTATTTCCCTCCTCCTAAGATCATCTCTCTTAGAAACGATATTATGAATTTTAAGAAACTAGATCATGAGCATGTTGCACAAGCTTGGGAGAGAATGAAATTAATGATGCGTAATTGCCCTACACATGGTTTGAACTTATGGATGATTATCCAAAATTTTATGCTGGCTTGAATTTTGCTTCTAGAAATCTTTTAGATTCGACCACTCGAGGCACTTTCATGGAAACTACCCTAGGAGAAGCTACCAAACTCCCAGATAATATTATGGTTAATTATTCTCAATGGCACACCGAAAGATCTACTAGTAAAAAAAAGTGCATGATATTGAAGAGATTAGTGTTTTGAGTGGAAATATGGATGAACTTATGAAACTATTTGCTGCAAAGAGTGCTTTTTCTGATCCTAATGATATGCCTTTGTCCACTTTGATTGAAAATAATAATGAATCTTTGGATATGAATTTTTTTGGTAGGAATAATTTTGGTAATAATGCTTATAGAGGGAACTTTAATCCTAGGCCTTTTCCTAGTAATTCCTCTAACAATTATGGAAATTCCTACAGCAACTCTTATAGAAAGATGCCTTCTGAATTTGAAACTAGTTTTAAGGAGTTTATGAATTCGCAAAAGAATTTCAATTCTATGCTTGAAGAAAAATTGCTTAAGATTGATGAATTGGCTAGAAGTGTGGATAGAATTACTCTTGATATTGATTCTTTGAAACTTAGATCTATCCTACCTAAGCATGATATCAATGAGTCTCTCAAAGCCATGAGAATTTCCATTGATGAATGCAAGGAAAGAACCGCTAGGATGCGTGCTAAAAGAGAGAATTATATAAAAGCGTGTTCTTCTAGTTATCATGAAAATAAACATGAAGATCTGAAAGTTATTGATGTGTCTCCTATTAGATCCTTGTTTTCTAGTATGAATCTTGATAAAGATGGGATTGGAGATGAGTCTACTTTAAGGTGTCCCAATGATTTGGAGTTTTTAGATCTTGATGCTAAAATCGTTAAAAGTGGGAGTGAAGAGATTAAACCTTTGTATAGTGATGAACCCACTACTTTGGATTTCAAGGGATTCAATTATGATAATTGCTCTTTGATTGATCGTATTTCCTTGTTGCAATCCGTACTAAACTCTCCGCATGCTTATAGTCAAAATAAAGCTTTTACCAAGCACATAGTTGATGCTTTGATGCAATCTTATGAAGAAAAACTTGAATTGGAAGTTTCTATCCCTGGAAAGCTTTATGATGAGTGGGAACCTACTATTAAAATTAAAATAAAAGATCATGAGTGCTTTGCTTTGTGTGATTTGGGTGCAAGTGTCTCCACTATCCCAAAAACTTTGTGTGATTTGCTAGGTTTCCATGAGCTTGATGATTGTTCTTTAAATTTGCATCTTGCGGATTCCACTATTAAGAAACCTACGGGAAGGATTAATGATGTTCTTATTGTTGCCAATAGGAATTATGTGCCTGTATATTTCATTGTCCTTGATATAGATTGCAATCCTTCATGTCCTATTATTCTTGGTAGACCTTTCCTTAGAACGACTGGTGCAATTATTGATATGAAGGAAGGAAATATTAGATTCCCTTTTCTGTTAAGGAAAGGCATGGAACACTTTCCTAGAAATAAAATAAAATTACCATATGAATCTATGATGAGAGCCACTTATGGATTGCCTTCCAAAGATGGCAATACCTAGATCTATCCATGTATCGTGCCTAGCTGGGGGCGTAAAATGATAGCGCTTGTTGGGAGGCAACCCAATTTTATATTGTTTTTGTTTTTGCTTCTGTTTAGGAATAAATATTGCATCTAGCTTCTGTTTAGATGTGGTTTTGTGTTTTAATTAGTGTTTGTGCCAAGTAGAACCTTTGGGAAGACTTGTGTGAAGTTTATATGATCTTGCTGTGAAAAATAGAATCGTTAGCGCTGGCTAGAATGGTCACCAGATTTTACTCGAGCGTACTATTTAGTTGAATCTTTTTGCAGATGATTAATAGACAAATTCCTCACGTTTACCAATTTATTTCAAAAAATTGGAGTTACAGAAGTATGCGAAAGTTACAAATTACTATAAATTGTTCTGTTTTTGACAGATTCTGTTTTTCGTGTGTTGTTTGCTTATTTCAATGCATCTATGAGTAGTATTGGGAAGTATGAATCATAGAGAAGTTGGAATACAGTATGTTTAACACCAATATAAACAAAGAATGAATTCATTGCAGTACCGGTGGGTAGTGGTTTGTTTTCTTATACTAACGGAGCTCGCGTGCTTTTTGTCTAAGTTTTGTGTTGTGAAGTTTTCAAGTTTTGAGTGTTGCTTTGATGGACTATGGAACAAAGAGTGGCAAGAGCCTAAGCTTGGGGATGCCCAAGGCACCCCAAGGTAAAATTCAAGGACAACCAAAAGCCGAAGCTTGGGGATGCCCCGGGAAGGCATCCCCTCTTTTGTCTTCATCTGTCGGTAACTATACTCGGAGCTATATTTTTATTCACCACATGATATGTGTTTTACTTGGAGCGTCATGTATAATTTGAGTCTTTGCTTGTTAGTTTGCCACAATTATCCTTGTTGGACACACCATTTTGAGAGAGTTAAATATGGCTTAGGAATTGTTAGAACACTTTTTGTGCTTCACTTATATCTTTTGAGTTGTATAGTTTTTCCTCTAGTGTTTCACTTATATCTTTTAGAGCACGGTGGTGATTATATTTTGTAGAAATTTTTGATCTCTCATGCTTCACTTATATCCTTTTGAGAGTCTATTAAAACAGCATGGTAATGTGCTTTGGATATGAAACTAGCCTTCACATGATAGACATCCAAGATCAATGTAGTAAAAACTTTCACACTAAGTGCATTGAATATGATGAGAAGTTGGATGCTTGATAATTGTTTTGAGATACGAGGATAGTGATATTAGAGTCATTCTAGTGGAATTATTATGAAATTGATAAATGCTTGTGTTAAAGTTAGTGATTCCCGTAGCATGCACGTATGGTGAACCGCTATGTGACGAAGTTAGAGCATGAGGTATTTGTAGAGTGGCATCCTTTGTGTGGAGGTCGGGGGCGCGCGATGGTTAACTCGTACCAACCACCCCCCTTGGAGCATGCGTTGATTGCCTTGTTTTGATGACTCGTAAATTTTTGCAATAAGTATATGAGTTCTTATGACTAATGTTGAGTCCATGGATATTACGCACTCTCACCCTTCCACCATTGCTAGCCTCTCTTGTACCGTGCAACTTTTGCTGGTACCATACACCCACTATATATCCTTCCTCAAAACAGCCACCATATATCTTTCTCAAAACAGCCACCATACCTACCTATCATGCCATTTCCATAGCCATTCCGAGATATATTGCCATGCAACTTTCCACTGTTCCGTTCATATGACACGCTTCATATTGTCATATTGCCACGCATGATCATGTAGTTGACATCATATTTGTGGCAAATCCACCATGCATAATTTTTCATACATGTCACTCTTGATTCATTGCATATCCCGGTACACCGCCGGAGGCATTCATATAGAGTCATACTTTGTTCTAGTATCGAGTTGTAATATCGAGTTGTAATTCAATAAAAGTCTGATGATCATCATTATTAGAGCATTGTCCCATGTGAGGAAAGGCCAATAAAAAAGGAGATGGCCCAAAAAATAGAGAGGGGCTAAAAATAAAAAATAAAGAGAGAAAGCCCCTCCAAAAAAATGAGAGAAAAGAGAGAAGGGACAATTGCTACTATCTTTTTCCACACTTGTGCTTCAAAGTAGCACCATGTTCTTCATGATAGAGAGTCTCATGTTTAGTCACTTTCATATACTAGTGGGAATTTTCATAATAGAATTTGGCTTGTATATTCCAACGATGGGCTTCCTCAAATGTCTTAGGTCTTCATGAGCAAGCAAATTGGATGCACACCCACTTAGTTTCTTTTGTTGAGCTTTCATACAATTTTAGCTCTAGTGCATCCGTTGCATGGCAATCCCTACTCACTCACATTGATATCTATTGATGGGCATCTCCATAGCCCATTGATACGCCTAGTCGATGTGAGACTATCTCCCTCCTTTTTGTCTTCTCCACAACCACCTCTTTATTCCACCCGTAGTGCTATGTTCATGGCTCACGCTCATGTATTGCGTGAAAGTTGAAAGGTTTGAAAGAATAGAGTATGAAAACAAGTGCTTGGCTGAAACCGGGGTTGTGCATGATATGAATATTTTGTGCGATTAAGAGGGAGCATAGCCAGACTATATGATTTTGTAGGGATAACTTTCTTTAGCCACAATTAAGAGAATTACATTGAAAACTATGTTGGTTAGCATTCCACATCAAAAAATTTGTTTTTATCGTTTACCTACTCGAGGACGAGCAGGAATTAAGCTTGGGGATGCTTGATACGTCTCCAACGTATCTATAATTTTTGATTGTTCCATGCTATTATTTATGTTGTTTTGGATGTTTAATGGGCTTTGTTATACACTTTTATATTATTTTTGGGACTAACCTATTAACCCAAAGGCCTAGTCCAGATTGTTGTTTTTTGCCCATTTCAGGGTTTTGCAGAAAAGGAATGTCAAACGGAGTCCAAATGGAATGAAACCTTCGGGAGAGATATTTTTGGAGCAAAATACGCACGGGAGACTTGAGAACCACGGAGTAGGGCTGACGTGGCGTCCACGAGGGTGCCCCCCCCCGATAGGACGTGCCACCTGCCTCGTGGGCACCCCGTCTCGCCCCCGGTGCCCCCCTTCCTCCTATATATACCTACGTACCCCGAAACTATCAGAACAACAAAGAAAACCCTAGTTCCACCGCCGCAACCTTCTGTTCCCGTGAGATCCCATCTTGGGGCCTGTTCCGGAGCTCCGCCGGAGGGGGGATCTACCACGGAGTGCTTCTACATCATCATCATCGCCTCACGATGAGTTGTGAGTAGTTTACCACAGACCTTCGGGTCCATAGCTAGTATCTAGATGGCTTCTTGTCTCTCTTTGTATCTCAATACCAAGTTCTCCTCAGTCTTCGAGGAGATCTATTCGATGTAATCTCTTTTGGGGTGTGTTTGTCGAGATCCGATGAATTGTGGGTTTATGATCAAGATTATCTGTGAGAAATATTTGGTTCTTTTCTGAACTCTTTATGTATGATTATAATATCCTTGCAAGTCTCTTCGAATTATTGGTTTGGTTTGGCCTACTAGATCTATAGTTCTTGCAATGGGAAAAGTGCTTGGCTTTGGGTTCAATCTTGTGGTGTCCTTTCCCAGTGACAATAGGGGCAGCAAGGCACGTATTGTATGTTGCCATCGATGATAAAAAGATGGGGTTTATATCGCTATGTTTGAGTTTATCCCTCTACATCATGTCATCTTGCTTAAGGTGTTACTCCGTTCTTATGAACTTAATACTCTAGATGCATGCTGGATAGCGGTCGATGTGTGGAGTAATAGTACTAGATGCAGAATCATTTCGGTTTACTTGTCACGGACGTGATGCCTATATATAATGATCATGCCTAGATAGTCTCATAATTATTCGCTTTTCTATCAATTGCTTGACAGTAATTTGTTTACCCACCGTAGAATATCGCTATCATGAGAGAAGCCACTAGAGAAAACTATGGCCCCCGGGTCTATTCTCGACATATCAATCTACAATCTACTTTACTTTTCCGCTTTTACTTTCTGTTCTTATATCCAAAAATACCAAAAACATCAAACTATCATCTCTATCAGATCTCACTTTCGTAAGTGACCGTAAAGGGATTGACAACCCCTTATCGTGTTGGCTACGAAGTTCTTATTTGTTTGTGCAGGTGCGAGTGACTCACGCATGGTCTCCTACTGGATTGATACCTTGGTTCTCAAAAACTAAGGGAAATACTTACGCTATTGTTTTGCATCACCCTTTCCTCTTCGGGGGAATACAACGCAAGCTCGGGAAGTAGCCTGTCCCAACTTAACCCATCACAAGCTCACGATCTGCGGAGTCGAAACTCCAAAGTGGGAAGACCCGAGTATTCTCGGAATCCCGTGCTCAAGATATTTCGACAAAGGTAAAACTAATCCAGCAAGACCTCCCGGCGTGCTGACACCCTGATAGTAGCCACGCGTATCTCGTCTCAGGCCACGACCGGATGGGACATCCTACAGGTATATACAATCCTCGAGTTTCCTCGTGGTGGCCCCGCAGTCCGCCCAGTTTGGACCGACGCTGATGAGGAGCATTGGCCCGGGTTGTTGATTTAAGAACTCGGGTTTATAACTCCCTATGAAAGTTTTAGTTGTTAGGCAAATGTAGAACCAATGTTACGTCTTGCTGGAAAAGCTTTAAGCAGAGCGAATTATCTAGGGGGCCCATAAACCCCAAACATGTTAGGAACGCAAAATCAAGGAACATAACACCGGTTTATCGGGTCCTAAGGTGGCATGAGTGGAACAAAACACCAAGCAGAAGGCCAACCTTCCACCCATTGCCAATATATATGTGCATTAATTTACTTAAGAGATATATTGTTTTATCCCAATAAACAAGTCCAAACTTGGAGCAATCTGCAAACTTCACCTACAACTAACAATGCTATAAGAGGGGCTGAGCAAAAGCGTACTTAGCCAAACAACGGTTTGCTAGGAAGGCGGTTAGAGTGTCTCATGGCAACAATAGGAGGCTGATAAACAGGAATAGGCATCGAGGCATAGCTAAAGAGCGAGACAACTAGCATAGGCAAAGATAGAGGTGATATTGGGGAACGGTCATCTTGCCTGGTAAGTCGTCGGTGGGATGGTAAGACGGCTCCTCAAACTCAGTCTCGACAAGATCCTCGAACTCGGATCGGCTCCCGGCTCTACCCAACACAAGAGCACAACAACGGCACAATATCAAACACGGTGCAATGCACAATCAACATGATGCAAGACATGTCATGGGATGCAAGTATGATGTGTGTATGCATGAGGATTCTCTCGAGCCTAAGGATAAGGTGATGGAAATGGCCTCGTCTTGGGTAACCAAGCAAGCCACTGGATAGATGGGAAGATTTCAGTCGAAATCGATATAAAGATCATGGAAAACGGATGCACGGTTTGCAAATAGCAAGCAAAACAAGATGCAATGCAAAACTACAGTTAACAGCAACATGGCATCTTTGGAGCAAGATGTAATTATGCTACAGCACCCAAACATAAAGACAAAAGGCATGTATGTGAAATAGACATGATTCTTAACAAGCATGAACTTAGATCACACCCAAAAACTTGCTGGAACACAATTAAACAAGCATGGCAAGATTCAATAAGTTTACAGATTTCTCAGACTTAGTGACAATTACAAGGCATGGCAGAAATGATGACAAGTAGGCATGTTTGCAAGCTTGTGCAACTCATCTCAAAGCATAGCATGGTATGTGAATGTAACCCACAGAAATAAGACATGTTCGTGAAGCTACTCATGGCAAGAACATGGTCATAGGATGCATAGAACACTAGCTATTCACGTGGAAAAACTGAACTTGTTGATAACAGGCTGATAGATACATTTTATAGCCACTTGAGAGCATGAAAACAACAAGCTACAGCAAGCCATTATGCAATCAAAAGGCATGGCAATAACATATATAACATGATCTTCAAGAATAACCACATGGCTACTTCTACAACATACTAGAACATGTCCCAAACAACATGGCAAAAGTGCAAAAGTTTATCCAGACTTAGCAAAATATGGGCATGCTGACAGAAACATTTTGAAGCAACTAGAGGGCCTCAAAAGAACAAGCTACAGCATGGCATCAGGGCAAACAAGAGCATTGATAGCTTGAGCATAACATATACATCAAGTAACACCGACTAGACAACTCTAACCATGCACAACAATGACGGTGGCATCATGGAAACATGGCATAAAAATTAACAGATTCACCCTTAGCAGAAATTTAACATCATGATGACATGTTAACAAGCTTGATGCACTCATCTAAATACATACCATGGCATGAAAATAAATCTATCATGTAGAGCACATTCCAATGAGCAAAACTCATGTTGACACCTAGCTCATATGCCACATGGATCAATATACACAAACAAGACAAAACATCAACTCATAACAAGTTCAGAAACTTATCAGCCACATGCACTTTTGCAACAGAGATAAACATGGCATAATGTGACTTAACATGTATGCAAATGCCTCCATCATGAAGAGCATCACAAGACAAACATCTGGACATATCATACACTCCATTTGGACCAACATGCACAAAGTTACTAGCTCACGAACATGCCAACAAAATTATTCAGACAACAAGTGCTGAAACAGTTACATCACGAAGCACTCTTGCCACGAATATTAAGACATCTAGATGAACTCTAACATGCATGAAATTGATTCTAACATGTAGAGCATGTCGAGACGAACATTTCGATATATCATATGCGCAAAACGGAGCTACGAGCACAAAGTTACCACATGACGAAGGAGGCAACAAAATTAACAGATCCGGGGACTTAGAAGAAATTTACCCCTTCGAAAGTCAACGGGATGGGGATATCCCGGGACGAGTCGGTGTGGGACGGGCAAAGGCATTTCGATCCCGGAGCGGGTGGATCTGGTCCCACCCGGATCTGGATCGAATCGGCCGGAGCTCCGGCGGCGGTTCGCCGGAGTTGGCCACGGCGGCGGCCGGCGGCTCGTGGCGCGGTGGTACGCCTGCGCGGGGAGGCGAGGCCGGAGGCGGCGGAGGTCGGCGCGGAGATGGGTGGTGGTGGTCGGCGGAGATCCGCGCGAGACGGAGGGCGGCGGAGATGGCGCCGCGAGGCGGCGGCCGGCAGCGGCGAGATTTCGTTCGGTGGATCCGGACGTGTCCGGCGGCGGAGGACGAAAATTTTAGGGTTTGGATCCGTGAATCTTGGGGGTGGGGGCTTATTTATAGATTCTGGGAGGTAGGAATGTCCAAATGAGGTGCGGTTTTCGCCCACACGATCACGATCCAACGATCGAGAGGATGGAGGTGGTTCTGCTGGGCTAGTGGGCTGTTGTAGAGGGGTGTTGGGCCAAAAGAGAGAGGAGCTTTTAGCCCACAAGGTTAACCGTTGGAGTATCAAACGACCTCCAAACGCGACGAAACTTGACGGGCGGCCTACATGTACTAAAACAACAACGTACGACAAGTCTCACGTCATTCCGAGAACGTCCTACGGCCACATACGACAGAAGGACTCGGAGGTGCCATGGGCACGTGTGTGAGTGTCGGTACTCGAAACGGACAACGGGAAGAGACGAGCATGACCGGGTGCAAGTGACAACACGAATGCAATGCAATGCACATGATGACATGACAAGGATGATATGCACACATGCACATGGCAAAACGAAGAAACCCGAAATGAAGGAAGAGCCCAGAATGGAATTGATTAAGTCAACGAAGATTATATTGCCATAAATGGAATTGTTACATACGGGGCATTACACCTTTGTAACCCTAGGCCCCCTCCGGCGTGTATATAAGCTGAGGGGTTTAGTCCGTAGAGACAACAAAATCTTAGTCATCACATAGGATAGATTTCTTGGGTTTATCCATTACGGTCTCGAGGTAGATCAACTCTTGTAACCTATATTCATCAAGATCAATCAAGCAGGAAGTAGGGTATTACCTCGGTCGAGAGGGCCTAAACCTAGGTAAATATCGTGTCCCCTGTCTCATGTTACCATCGATCCTTAGACGTACAACTTGGGCCCCCTACCCGAGATCTGCCGATTTTGACACCGACAATAGGAACTTTGGAGTGACTCTTTGTTGCATATTGAGGGATTTTTATTTGATCCAATTATGTTATCATTGTTGAGAGAACTTGCACTAGTGAAAGTATGAACCCTAGGCCTTGTTTCCAAGCATTGAAATACCATTGGTGCTGTTTTTATATTTTCATATTACAAAAACCAATATCTACCATCCATATTACACTTGTATCACCATATCTTCGCCGAACTAATGCACCTATACAATTTACTATTGTACTAGGTGTGTTGGGGACACAAGAGACTCTTTGTTATTTGGTTGCGGGGTTGTTTGAGAGAGACCATCTTCATCCTACGCCTCCCATGGATTGATAAACCTTAGGTCATCCACTTGAGGGAAAATTGCTACTGTCCTATAAAACTCTGCGCTTGGAGGCCCAACATGAGTCTACAAGAAGAGGCTTGTGTAGTAGACATCAGCAGCCTGGCGACGAGCTTCCTCCCCGAGCACGAGGTCATCCCCCCGCGAAGCATCCTGATGCGCCTCGTAAATGCCAGGACTCGTGGGGAACGATGCCTGACCTCATGTAGGAGGACCGCCTCAACCCCGTAAGCGAGGAAGAACGGGTCTCACTAGTGGGCTTAGTCGCAGTGGTGCGGATGGACCACATCACAGACTGAATCTCACCGAGCCAACCCCTGCCGCAAGCCTCGAGCTTCTTCTTGAAGATCCTCGCCTTTAGGCCCATCAGGACCTCCACATTGGCGCGCTCGGCCTGGCCGTTGCTCCGTGGGTGCGCCACTGAAACGTAGCATATCTATGTTCCGAGGTTTAGCATAATATGTCCTGAAAAGGTTGCTCATGAATTGGTAGCCATTGTCAGTAATGATGCGATTGAGGACGCCGAAACGGCTCACGAGGCCCTTAATGAACTTGACTGCCGAGCCGGCAGGGATGACGTGCACGGGTGTCGGTGTCAAAACCGGCAGATCTCGGGTAGGGGGGGCAAGCTATGAGGCTGAGGATCTATGGTAATAAGGGACAAATGGGACACGATGTTTACCCAGGTTCGGGCCCTCTTAATGGAGGTAAAACCCTACTTCCTACTTGATTGTTCTTGATGAATATAGGGATTACAAGAGTTGATCTACCTCGAGATCGTAATGGCAAAACCCTAGTTGTCTAGCCTATGATTCTTCTGTTAGCCTCCACGGACTAAACCCTCCGGTTTATATACACACCGGAGGGGGCCTAGGGTTTTAGGAAGTTGACTTGCACAGGAAGAAAACATTACACCCGGACATCAATTTTTTCTTTCTACATACATGGGAGTCCTACCCGGACACGGGGGACGGTCTTCTGCTTTATCTTCACGGCCCATTAGTTCGGCCCATAACGAGTAGCAGACACCCGAGGACCCCCAAATCCAGGACTCTCTTAGTAGCCCCCGAACTTGCCTTCAATGACGATGTAGTATCCAGATTTATGTCTTCGCCTTTGCAAGGCGGGTTCTTTGTTATACTTTGGAACGATGACAATCCAGTCCTGACCTTTATACCCTGCCTTGATGATTCCTTCCCGTCGTCGCCTCGACTTCCACCCGTTGGGCGAATGCGAACAGTCCACGTACTTTCTACAAATAAACCCCTAGCTATGCAAGGACGGCGTCTATTTATGGGGATCAGATCTCATATGCCCTTCCATATCGCACAAAGATCAAACCACCAAAAGCCTCAAAACATGGCAAATGCCCCCGGTTCTTCCTCGCGCCCCCATGGCCCTCAAGCGGGTGATTGGGGAAGCTGCTCGGTATCTCACCTCCAGCTGAATAGACTTCATATGGAGGGATATCCCCCTCCCGCAGATCCAGTCTCTGTGCGGGCTGGATTTGCTTCAATCGAGAGCGAGGCACTAGCAGAAAACTAAACCAACCCCAGTAACGAGGAGTGGGTGTGCTTCATTTCGTTTCTTCTCATGGGTTTAGGCTTTCCAATCCATCCCTTCCTCAGGGGCCTATTAGAATTTTACGGGCTCCAACTGCACAACCTCACGCCAGGTAATATCCTACATATCACGGGTTTTGTTGTTCTCTGCGAGCTATTCTTAGGCTGTGAGGCTCATTTCGAACTGTGGAGAAAGTTATTCTGCCTCGTCCCTCGTTCCCAAAAGGATCCATATCTGAAGTGGGCGGCGCCGAAGTATGGCGCATAGTCAGAACAGGTTACCTGGCTGGCACTCCCAATAAGGAACCCGAAGAGTGGGCTTCGGAATGGTTCTATATTGAAGATGTTCCCCTTCTGTACCCAGTTCCGTGCGGACTTCCCGAATTCTCCAGCGCTCCTTTGAAGAAACGTTTCAATTGGTGCCTTCGGAGCCCAGAGTAAGGGGATAGCAAGGAAGTTAAGAGGCTAGTCAACAAGGTCAGTGTACTTTCCCATTCTGAACTTTCGATAATCGAAGTTATGGCCATTGCGATAAAGCGATGCGTTCAGCCACTTCAATCCAGGGGGTTCCCTATGTGTCATTACAACGGGATGGACGATGCGTGTCGTTACTAGCGCGAGGGTCCGGATTCCCCAACCACCCTAGCCGCCATTTTGGCATAACTTTATAAGGGAGAGAAAGAAGAGTTTACCCATTTAAATTGTCGGGAAGGTTTTCCCATCTATAACCCCATCGACTGGGTAAGTTTTTTTATCATCAAAATTATTCAATCTCTTTATTGAGATGTGCTAATCGAACTATTTCTGTCATTTTAAAACTGACGTGGAGGAAGGTGGTCGAAGGGATTCATTGCCCTGCCCCACAACCAAAGGACAACGCTCGCGACGAAGATCCTGGATTCAATGAGGATCCGGATATATTTATAGAGCTTACTGATGGAGTCTTTCATCAAGCGAGCCTCGATGGCTCGGAGGTGGCTATTACGGCCGATTATCCCGGCTTCTTCCTTCCTCTGATGTAAGTACCCAGAAGACATCCTCACAAAAGGATCCCTCCCCTTGCGCCTCACCCACCGCACTGACTCATGCTCAAAAGGGGCGGCGCTCGGCACGCCACACTACATCGAGGGCGGCTTCTAAGAAGACAGCGCCTACGCAGGTCGAGCCTTCAAAGCAAAAAGAAAGGGAAGTGATGCTGAGCCCCCTCCTTCATCGAAGAGGTATAATCTTAGATATGTGCTTAGGTACAAGGTTGAATTGTTACACTTCATCTCGTGTCTTATTTCAGAAGGAGAGTATGTCGAACCGTGTCCGAGGACCTAGTCGACCGATCACCAACTAATCCGGCCCCGGACTCATCAACAAGGACGAGAACCAATACGGACGCGGCACCGAATTATACACCACATGAGGATTCGGATGACGTATCGGTCACAAATTCCGAAGTGGAGAGTGCGATGAATCATCGGCGATGAGAAGAGGCCATGCATGCTTCAGCTTTTACTAAACAGGAGTTCAATGCCCTCAGCTCCGTGGATGCATATATCCGAGCTGCCCGAGATGGACTTGCGGGAGTCACTCATCTATTATCAAAGGATATGCAAGTAAAAGTTTGTTTAAATTTAATAAGTATATACCAGTAGCCCCCGAGACTTGAAGTTGTTAATCTAACCGATTTAAGGATCGTTATGTCCGTAGTCTCTCAAAGAGAAGAACAACATGTTGTCCCAGGAGCTTGAAACAAGCCGAACAAAGCTAAATGCCGCCACCACCGAGCTAGACGAAATGGAAAAAATCCATGAGGGGATCTCATGGTAAATAAAAATAATATCTGGAAAATATGTTCTGCCGCAATGATGTTTTAAGCTAACATTGCCATATTGTAGTAGCGGATTTTATATATCGGCTGCAAGAAAGCTTGACGACTGCGAAGAAAGCCTAGAAACATGTTGAGAAGCAAGAAGAAGTCGGTCGCCGAGTACTATCACGAGCCATTGACCAAAAGAACAAGCTAGAAGAGGAAAAGGATAAGCAAGCCGGAGAGATAGAGAGCTTAAAGGCTCAATTATCGGATGCACTGAAGGAGAATAAAAAGCTGAAAGTTAGCATATTCAGTATGACCTTTAAACCTTCTAGAGAAATCATATTATCCGGTAGTTCGAAGTATTATAATGTTGTTCTTGCAGGTCTGTTAATCGGGCGTCCTGAAGAAGAGGTGTCCGGATTCTGGGGTGATGTCTAAAAGAGTTGCCCATAGTGCATGAGCGGGCCCGGAAAGCCATGAAGAGTATGGTCAAAGCCTTATGGCCATCTAATGCTCCTCCAGAAAGTATGGAGGATTTGGCAAACCTGTTCAAAGGTGCCCGGCGCCGCTTTGAGGTATGGAAGGTGTCAGCATGCAAGGAAGGTGCACGAGAGGCATGGGCCATGGTGAAAACACGCTATACCGGGTTTGAGCCGAATCGTATGGCCCGAGTGGGAACTCGGGGACCAGGCGGGCAAGAAATTCCCGTGAGCTTGGTATATGACCAAGTGATGGTAGCTGCGAAATATTCGCAAGAAGATTGTAGCTTAGATAGTCTTATGGATGGCATAGATAAAGAGTAGGCGTTTGATGCGATGTATCAATGTACTTTATCATCAAACTTATCTCCGACCGAACTTGGAAAAATTTGTCATGGCAGGCCTTCGGCTTCAACCTCCAAACCAAAAGGTCGGAGTGTTTCTAGATAGCATGTTTGAATGTAATAAACACTCATTATGTTTGGAAACCAGGCAATCCAGTCATATTGCTTGAGAAGACAAAATTTGTTCGGGGAGTTATGTTATATTACTATTTAACGTAAGAAACATCTTCCAGTGAAAATAGTTTCGTTAGGGGTTCCTTTCCCTGGGTCAGCGTGCTTGATTATGCATGCGTAGGCTTTTGATCCAAAAGATGGAATCCCGTGTAGTCAATCCCTTGTAATCATGTAAACATAGATATCTTATCGTTCCTTGCCGACCAAACATTCCCTTAAGAATGCTAGCTTTCGGCTTCACCCATCTGAGGTACAGATCCGGATTACCCGGTTGTAACAATCGCCGAGGTGCTCCCTTTACACCCTAGCCGGACAATCGGGAACGTAGGGTATACACAGGAGCAAGGCAACCCAGCTTGGCAAAAACTTAAGCCATAGAGGTGCATATAATGGCAAAAGGAGGAACAAACGACATGAACGAATGTAAGCAATAAGCTTTATTAGTGAGCTTCATCAAAGAAGCCCCCAGGTATCATGTGGTATGTACATTTAAGGATGTGTACCCCTCATAGTTAGGTAGATCCAAATACATCCCAGGATATTGAAGAAAGGAAAAAGAGAGGAAAAGAAAGGGACCTAGTCGAAAATAAAATAAGAAGTGCTACTGAACTATCCGTAGAATCGTCGGAGCCGAGCAGTGTTCCATGGATTCGACTCAAGGAGATTATCAGATGCATTTCGAAGGCGATAGGCTCCTCCTGTGAGAACTTCATCTATGATGAAGGGACCCTCCCATCGTGGTTTGAGCTTATCCTTTTTCTTCTCTGGGAGACGTAAGACGAGATCGCCAACGTTGTATGTTTTAGCCCCTACTTCTCTGCTTTGGTACCGCCTGGCTTGTTATTGATAGAATGCGGAACGAGCTTGCGCGATATCGTGCTCCTCTTCATGGCCGTCCAGGTCATTCTGCCGATCGAGCTCGGCTTCTCGCTCTTCGTACATGCACACTCTAGGTGAGTCATGAATAATGTCGCAGGGTAGAAGAGCTTCTGCGTCGTACACCATAAAGAAAGGTGTGTATCCGGTTGTTCGGTTAAGTGTGGTCCGGAGCCCCCAGAGCATGGAATCGAGTTCCTCAACCCAGTGTTTATCTGACTCGCGTAGGGAGCGCACTAGTCGGGGTTTAATGCCGCTCATTATCAGGCCATTGGCCCGTTTGACCTGACCGTTTGTTTGAGGGTGGTAGACGGGTGCATAGTCAAGTTTAATGCCGAGCTTAGCACACCAATTTTTTACCTCATCGGCCGTAAAATTGGAGCCATTATCTGTGATGATGTTGTGCGGGACACTATAGCGGTGTACCACGCTAGATATAAAATCAATCATTGGTCCTGCTTCAGCCGTTTTTAATAGTTTGGCCTCTATCCACTTAGTGAATTTATCCACCATAACAAGCAAATATTTATTTTTGTGGCTTCCCCCTTTAAGGGGTCCGACCATATCTAGCCCTCAGACCACGAAAGGCCAAGTGATGGGGATTGTTCTTAGGGCGGTGGGAGGCATATGACTTTGATTGGCGAAAAGCTGACACCCAACACAACGTTGGACGAGGGCTTGTGCGTCTGCTAAGGCCGTTGGCCAGAAAAAAACTTTTCGGAAAGCTTTGCTTACGAGAGCCTGAGCTGCGGCGCGATGGCCGCCCAGACCAGCATGTATTTAGGCCAAAAGTTGTCACCCCTCCTCTTCGGAGATGCACCTCTGGAGAACACCAGTAGTGATTTTCTTGTATAGTTCACCTTCGTGAACTCTGTAGGCTTTAGAACGTCGAACTATGCGACGGGCCTCATTTTGATCATTGGGAAGCTCTTTCCTATTAAGGTAGGCTAGGAAGGATTCAGTCCAAGGAGCAATGACGGGCATGATCTCATGAGCCGAGGGTGTTATTTCTGTATCCGGATACCCAGTGATATATGTATTGTGTTCGGCTACTGGGGTGTGATCACGTATGAACTAGCGTCCTTGCTCTTGTCATGCCATACTACAGATGGCTTGAAGAGCCGCTCCACAAAGGTGTTAGGTGGGACTCGGTCATGCTTGGTGCCCATGCGAGCGAGTATGTTCGCTGCCTGGTTACTGTCTCTAGGGACGTGATGAAATTTGAGCCCCTCAAACTGAGCAGATATTCTCAATATGGTGTTTCGATAAGCCACCATTTTTGGATCTTTTGCATCAAACTCTCCGTTTACCTGAGATATTGCGAGGTTTGAGTCTCCGCGCACCTCTAGGCGTTGTATGCCCATGGACACAGCCATGTGAAGACCATGTAGTAGTGCCTCGTATTCGACAGCGTTGTTCGAGTCCGTATACATGATTTGCAACACGTAACAGACTATATCCCCTGTAGGGGATGTCAGTATGACGCCAGCCCCTAGTCCGGCTAGCATTTTAGAGCCATTGAAGTACATGGTCCAAATGGAGTATGAGCCATTGAAAGTGCAACTATACCTGGGTGGTTTTGGTAATTCCTAACAACATATAGCTCATTAAACTAATGCTATTTCAACATAAATATTTTAGGAAAGTTCAATGATTGGCATGGCATGGATTAGGAATGTGAAGCCCTCAAAATGCTAAGGACACATATTGGCTCAAGCTCAAGACTCTACAATTTCTATTTTAGTGATCCAAGATCGCATTGAGTCCATAGGAAAGCCAATACTATTAAAAGGGGCTGAGGTGTTGCTTAATGGGTTTCTTGCTCAAAGTGCTTAGTGATATGATCCAAAACCCTCAACCACTTTCTCACATACACATAAGTCCCAAACCAAAAGTCAAATTCGGCCCCACCAAAAAGTTCTATCCGGCGCCACCGAGTTCACTTGACATAGCCACTGCCACAAAACCCTAATCACTTCGGTCTCACCGAAAGGGATCTCGGTCTCACCGAGATGGGATTGCAAACTCTCGGTTTCCCTTCGTAAAATTTCGGTCTAACCGAGATGAGCGATCGGTCCCACCGAGTTCGCAATGCAAACTCTATGTTTCCCCTTTGTAACGTTTTGGTCCAACCGAAACGAGCGAATCGGTCCCACCGAGTTTGCCTAACCAACTCTTTGGTTAGCATTTTACCAAAATCGGTCCTACCTAGTTTGTGTAATCAGTCTCACCAAGATTATGTTATGCCCTAACCCTAATGAAATTGGTCCTACCGAGTTGATTATATTGGTCCCACCTGAAAGAACATGCGGTGCCCCCATGTTTGGTTTTGGTAATTGATGACAATCTCTATGGACTAATGGTTGTCTTGAGTTATATTTGAAGGTTTTGTCCATAGGATTTTCTTGGAGTTCATTTGTTGGTTTCAAGGAGAGTTTGTGATGACCAAGGTGCTATTAAGGAATTATCCAAAGATTGGTCTTGTGAGTGTTGAGCTTATTGCAAGCATGTCTTGGAGAAGAAGAGTGTGTTATCATTCATGTTTACCTTCAAGACATCATCCAAATGAAGAGAGTTGGAAAGATTCAAGGTTGATCAAGACTAAGTGAAGGAGTGAATCAAGTTGATCAACACACAAAGCGTAGAAGATGTACCGAGAGGGATCAAGCAATCCTATGGTATGGTAAGCATTGTCAATCACGCTTTGTGTACTAACTCATGGTCTTCGTGAGAGTTCTTTGTGGGGTTAGGTTGCGGTGTGCAAGTTCAAGTGGAGCATCACGAAGAAATCAAGTGCTTGAAGCTTGCCGTCCATTTTCGTGACAATGGACTTGTGAAGATTTGCCGAAGAGTGGCTCACCCATAGAGGAGTATGGGGGAGCAATCTACTAGTCTTCACCGAGACAACGCAATCAAGAAAGGTGGTCCAACTTGAGGAATTCAAGATCGTCTACATCTAGCTCAAGTGGACTTTGTGCAAAGCAAAGGTTTTCCCTTGATAGGTTTTCTATTTTATCGGTCTCGTGGTGGTAGTTGGGATACCGGGTTATAGGATCGTTTGCCGTACTATCAAGGGAGGCTCTCAAGTTGGTAGCTTGATCGTATCGTTAGTAGAGAGCTCAAACCATTGCATCCTTGCATCATGCTTCTTGGTTCTTGTTTGGTTCTCTTTGTGAGTCTTAGAGCTTATGGTCATCTTGATGACAAGCTTGAGTTCATCGAAAACGGAGTTCACATGTGTCTTCTATGATGTTTTCGGTGTTGGGTGTTTACCGGTCTTATCCGAGGAAGGGTTCTCACCATTTTCTTATGGGCCTTTTCTAATTTGCTTCTTATTGGTTTTTCTATCAAGATTGTGTTAGCCCTTGTCGCTAGCTTTCCAACAAACTTGGTTTCATCGAATTCGGAGTCCGTATGCAAAAGTTATTATCGTTTTGGTGTACTGAAAAGGCTGCAGCGGTACTACCGCGGGCTGGAGCGGAAGTAATTTTTCACTACCGCTTTCAGGAGCGGTACTACCGCTTTCGGGAGCGGTACTACCGCTTGGAGCAGTACTACCGCGGCTACTTCCGTGGCTACTTCCGCTCGGGACCAAAAACTCGTCACAAGTCCAGCGGTGGTAGGCACGGATGTAATTTTTTAGTATCGCTCGCAAGCAGTAGTACCGCTACCCTTAGCAGTAGTACCGCTACCCGTAGCGGTAGTACCGTGAGGTCAAGCGGTACTACCGCTCCGACGGTTCTTCTGACCTTTTTGCCTCCTCGCTATTGTTTTTCAAAGGGGTTCTACTGCCCTAGCAGTAGTACCGCTCCTAGAGCGGTAGTACCGCTCTGTGCGGGCTGTGAGCGTAACGGTTGGATTTTTTCCCCACGTATAAAAGGGGGTCTTCTTCCCCCAATGAACCTAATCCTTTGAGCTCGTGTTCTTCCCCCATTGTTGACCTTCTTCGAGCTTCTATCTCTCAATCCCTCCATGGATTCTTGCTAGTTTTTGGGGGAAAAGAGAGAGCAGATCTAGATCCACATTTCCACCAATCACTTTTCTCCTCTAGGTGAGGGGAACCCCTTGGATCTAGATCTTGGAGTTCTTGGTGTTCTCCTTCTTGTTCTTCCTCTCATTTCCCTCCCTAGCATTAGTTGCTTCGGTGGGATTTGGGAGAGAAGGACTTGGGCACTCCGTGTGCCCTTGCCATTGCATTTGGTGCATCGGTTTGAGT
Organism: Secale cereale; assembly: GCA_902687465.1. NCBI lineage: Eukaryota > Viridiplantae > Streptophyta > Magnoliopsida > Poales > Poaceae > Secale > Secale cereale. Next base: position 332,195,290 of record LR738713.1, read on the forward strand.
TCTCCACGGTGATACGTGGAAGTTACAAGTTGAGAAGCTTATTACTCTTGGGTGCTTGGTACCCTTGAGCTTGTTCCTCTTGGGTGCTTGAGTGCACTAGACGGTTGTGGTCACCTCGAAGCCATATTCCATTGTGGTGAAGCTTCGTGGTGTCGTTGGGGAGATAGCCCCAACCTTGTGGTATTCGGAGCTCAATCATTGTGGTGCAAAGCTCCGGGCAAGCGTCGGGGTCTCCAATTAGGTTGTGGAGATCGCCCCGAGCAATTTGTACGGGTTCGGTAACCGCCCCCAAGGGTTGCCATTTGTACGGGTTCGGTGACCGCCCTCAAGGGTCCCTTAGTGGAATCACGGCATCTTGCATTGTGCGAGGGCATGAGGAGATTACGGTGGCCCTAGTGGCTTCTTGGGGAGCATTATGCCTCCACACCGCTCCAAACGGAGATTATCATCCGCAAGGGTGTGAACTACGGGATACATCGTCGTCTCCGCGTTCCTCGGTTATCTCTTACCCGAGCCCTTTACTTATGCACTATACTTTGTGATAGATATATTGTTTCTTGTCATATATCTTGCTATCACCTAGTTGTTTATCTTGCTTAGCATAAGTTGTTGGTGCACATAGGTGAGCCTAGTTGTTGTAGGTTTTGTGCTTGACAAATTAACCTCTAGCTTTATTCCGCATTTGTTCAAGCCTAAACCATAATTATTTTAAATCACCTATTCACCCCCCCCCCTCTAGGCGACATCCACGATCTTTCAATTGGTATCAGAGCCTCGTCTCTCTTTATAGGGCTTAACCGCCTAGAGAGTAAGGATGTCGACTAGGGGTTTAGGATTCTCTGACACTCTTAGTTTCAATGGCACAAATTTTGATGTTTGGGTAATTCGCATGCTTAATCTCTTTAGGGTCATGGACCCAAATTTAGAGCGAATTATAGATATGGGTTTTTCTCCTCTAAAGGATGCACAAAGATTATCTTTAGAGGATGAGAAAAACTCTTATCTCAATGCTCAAGCTTCTAATGTTCTTTCTGATGCTTTGAGCAATGTAGTTTTATTTCAACTCATGCCGTTCCGGGATGCTCATGAGTTGTGGACAAAGCTTCAAGATAAATATGGTGTGTCCAAGTATTGTAGGAATGATTGTTCTCCCTCCACCTCCGGCTGTGTTGTCTTCTCAACTTCTTCTACTTCACCTACATGTGGTTTGCCACAAGGTAATGATATGGTGAGTAGTGTTGGTCATTGCAATGATGATAGTATGCTTATTGTGGATGATCCTTCATCACTATCTTACTGCAATGCATCTTCTTTGGACTTTAACACTTCGAGCACCCTACATGTTTCACATGCTTGTGTTGATAGTCCTTGCATATCATGTAGAAATTGCTTGACTAAAACTCATGATGATATGCTTGCTATGTCTTGTTGCCATGATAAAAATGCATCTATTTCCTCGAATTGTTGTGCTAAAAATGTAGAGGAAACCCAACACCCCATGTAACAAGATGTAGTCTTGAATGGTGCTTCAAGGGATCCTACATCATCATCTATTGCATTTTGCCTTATGGCTAAGGCTTCAAAGGTATCTCCCACTTTGAACCCCAATATATCTTGTCATGATAGTGATGATGACAATGATGATGATGTAGAAAATGATGAAGAGAATGATAATGTTGCCTCCTTAAAAATTAAGGGGGAAATGATTTTTAAAGCTCTTCATAAGAATAAAATTGCTCGTTCCAACTTCATGGAAATCATGTCTATTGCCATTGAGGGCAAGAAATATATAGAGGAGTTGGAATCTCATCTAGAGGAGCATGAGGTCACCATTGAGAATATGGAAGGTCATGAGCGTGATTACGCTAATGAGATCGCCGACCTCTCGCAAGCTCTTGAACTTGAACAAACCACCAAGGAATCTCTTGAGAAGACTTTTGCTCTAGAACTATCTAGAATAAAGGAATCCCGTGATAGAGCTCTCGAGGTGGTTAATGATTTTGAAACTAAAAATGAGAAGCTTGAAGTTGCACATGCTAAACTCCTTGAGGATTTTGAGCACCTCAAAAATGGCTCAAGGGTCATTAAGGGTGAGCTCATAAAACTCACCGAGTCTCATGCTCAACTTAAAGCTTCATATTCTAAGGAGCTTGCCAGGTTGCCTTCTCCTCTTGCTATTGTTGATGATGTTTGTGCTAATAACTCTATTTCTAGTGAAGCATCCATTTTGAAGGAGAATGTTAAGCTAAGGGCTCAACTTGAGTTGCTATCTGGCAATTATGGGAAATTGGAAGAAAGTCATGTAAAGCTCACAAGCTCTCATGATGATCTTCTAGTATCCCATAATGTGCTAAAGATAGCTCATGAGGCTATGAGTATCAAGGTAACATCTAGTGAGCCTCATGTGGATACTAGCACTACTTCAAGTGAAAATGCTATCTTGCCATGTGCTAGTCCTCGTAATTCATCTACTCATAACATTGGTACATCTTGTGATGAATTGCTTTCCTTGCCTTGTTGCTCTAATAATGAAGCCTATACTTCCTCTAGTACTTGTGTTGATACTAACCATGTAGAGGAAATCAAAGAGCTCATGGCCCAAGTCTCTTCCTTGAAAAAAGACTTGGAAAAGTGTCATGAAGGGAAGTCCACACTCAACAATATCTTGAGTGTGCAAAAATCCCCCAATGACAAAGGTGGACTTGGATTCAACTCCAACAAGAAGAAAAGGTCCAAGATCATTAAGAAGAATAAGGGCCAAGAACAACTTAAGAATTCAGCCAAGATTATTTGCTTCAAGTGCAAAATTGGAGGGCATCATGTTAGATCTTGCCCATTGAAGAAGAATGCCATTAGTGACAAGCAACAAGGGAAGAGGCCACAAGTTCATTCTCGTGCTCAACCGCAAGTTGGAGAAATGCCGCTTCCCAAGAAGACTCATGGTAATGCTTCTCATTTTGAGAAATCAAATGAGAAGAAAGTGAAGAGTAGATGTTGCTACCTATGCCGTGAGAAGGGTCACCTTGCTTCTTCATGCACTAGTGGTAACTTATCCAACCCAATTATTATTGATGATGTCTATTCTCTTGGGAAGGATAAGGTTGGCAATGTGTTTGCCAAGTTTCTTGGGACTCAAAGTGGTGTCAAGAAAAGAACCATTTGGGTAGCCAAGCCTATTGTGACTAACCTCTTAGGACCCAACTTGGTTGGGGACCAACAAGCTAAAACTTGATCAATAGGCGTTGTTGGAGGGCATTGGCGACTTGGCTACATTATGAAAAATTAAGGGGTCTTCATCATCAATATTGTCTCAAGCCAAGTCATTCGGATTATCAAGTTTATATCTTATATCCAATGTTCCTCCTTGCGGTAACTCGTGCTTAAATTGTTTACATTGAAAGTTACTTGCCCCTTTGCATGTTTTGGTTTTATTCCTTGCATGTGTTTGTATATGCTGGGCGTCCAATTTGTGTATCTTGAGAAATCAAGTATGTGTATATTGGTTTGCACATCATGTATGTGTGTGTCGTGCGTTGAGCCTTTTTGCTTCTTGTTTTTATCTTAGTTGGCTCTTGTGAGAGATTAATGGAACATCCCATTTTGGGGGAGTGGTGTGCTTTGTGCACCTCACAATCCTATAAATGTGTGTACATGAGGAATACCATCTAGTATTGATATTACAAGATTATTTAGTCTCTATGTGGTATGTCTTCTCATGAGAAAGTCAAATTCTAAATGTTCCATTAATTATCTCTTGTTGGTTCTCTTTTGCATCTTGGTAAGTTTTTCATTGGTATCACATTATGGGAGAGTAATATTCTATGTGCATATTACAAGCCTAGAAAATGGGTAAATTCGAGAAATTGTCACCTAGAGTTGATAGTATAAATTATGTTGTTCCTAGGTGGCATGTTAGCTCTACAAGTTGCATTTTGCTTGTGTTTGGTGTGAAGATGATGTTGGATATCATTGCTATCTATCACCGGGAATTATTTCCAAAATACCTCTTGTCCTTGACAATTGGTAATCATTTATGTGGTGGAAATTATTGATCATCTTTACATTGTCTTTTGGTTTCATTTGTCTTATCTCTTGCCAAGTTTGTGTCAACTCCCATTGCCTTCCGTGCCACTTGTGGATCTTGTTATTTTATTGATTTTGTCAAGTGTTTTCTAGATATAGTGAAAGTGGTGATCCTACCTTGTGCATTTTGTATTCAAATGCAAATTCTCTTTAATGCACAATTCTTGGGGGAGCTATCCTATCTTCTATAGAACACTCATCTTGTGATCCATATCAAGTGTGTGTTGATGGAAGGCAATCCGTTTCTTTTTGGTACTTTGTGCCATCATGAAACTTTGTAGATGGGTTGGTTTGTTTGGAACCATCCTCTCTTTTGGGAGTGCGATATCTTTCCTTTTGCGTGTATCAATGGATATCTCATTCCTTGATGTATCTTCTAAGTAGATATCTTCCAAGTTATGATTTCTCCATTCGGTATCCTATTTTCACTTGGTATTACTTTTTCATTTCGTTTCGTTTCTTGAAAGTCTTGAGCATGCATATTTACTACATGTATTTTCTTTGGCATGCTTTCTTTCTTTAACCCAATATATAGGGGAAACTCCACCTAGTCTCAATTTGGATGAGATGTGCATGAAATTTATTTTCATATATAAATGCACATATGTTTGTGGAGTTTGTCCTATGTATTGGTGTTTCTAACTCTTTGGTCCCAATGAGTTTGGGTACCATTTTGTTTGTGTTGTTGTTCTAGGAACAATTGGGGATGCATTGGATGCTCGGCTCATTCAAAAGGAAGGTGGTGTCACCATGTTCTTATTGGAGTCAAGCTAGGATGATCAATGAACTACTGTCTACCTTCATTTGGTATCTACTACATCCTTCCAATGGTATCTCGGTAACAAGTATCATCATCTACTTCATGCACACATTTCTTGCACCAACCTTGTGTAGGTTGCATCATGGCATGTTAGTCATTCCTTCTTGTGATATTTGTTTCCTTCCTCAAAGCATCCCAACAATGATGCCTTGTTGCTAGTTGTGATGTCTTTGATGTTCGCTTGGTTGGAATTCATGTATATACAATAAGACCTTATCTAGCCATGTGCTATGCGTTTAAGCAAAATATATTATTGGTATAATTATGACTTCCTTATGGATATCTTATTAATTCCTTTTTGTAACTATTTCGAGTGTACATTCTTCTTTGTGGATTGATATCATCATGATTTTCATCTACCTAGAATCTTATACACTTGAGAGAAATTACATATCTAGAAGATATCCTTTCTTTCACGACCACCTTGTCTTTCTTGTATCATTTCTTTGGTGGCTCCGTGAAAGCCTTTGCCTTGAGTGCGGATCTTATATCGTTGCATCTTGATGCACTCTTTTGTAGTGAAGATCATTTTTTCTCTTGCTTGTCTTGACGAGGCTTTTGCCATTTCTATTGGTTTCCCTCCTCATGACAAAGCTATCCTTTTTATATCTTCACCACAGATTGTCACAAGCATAGGTTACTTATATGATTAGTAGTGAGCTTGTGAACCCATTTGCTGTTGTGTGTGGGAATGATAGGCCTTGCACTGTGTATCTCATTCATTCAAGAGTATATTGATGCTTAATGTTCATCCATACATTAATCTTCTCAAGTGCTTTGCCATGACTCACACACATCATTTTGGTTGAGCCTACTCTTAAGTTGACTCTTTTATATATTGCTCAACTAGTTGTTTGTTGCAAGTGCTAGCCTTTGTTTCCTGCATGCTCACTTGCACTTGGTGTGAGTGTCTATTGATCTTGGGGGAGTGATGATCCTATTTTGTGCACTTGGTATTCTAAGGAGTGCATAAATTATGGGGAGCTTCACTAATGTCTTTAGAACACTCCGTTGCTATGTCGTGAGGTTCTATTGATCTTGGGGGAGCGACGATCCTATTTTGTGCTCGTTGTATCCAAATACAAAACTAAATTGTGCACAAATCATGGGGAGCTTCCCTAGTTTCTATAGAACACTCCTTTGCTCTTATCATAATATCTTTTATTCATTTGGCATGTAGGATCATTGGTCTAGTTGGGTCAATTGGTATCTTTTGATAGCTTGATTCAATTGGTATCCTTTGATTGCTTGATTGCGTGTTTTTCTCCCTTTGTTATGCCTTTGTGGCATATCATTCTTTTGCAATCTTTGGGCCTCAATATAGTTTGTCTTCCTCCAAGTATTTACAGTTGGATATATGTATTGCCTTCCACTCTCTATTTTGAGGAATACATAATTTATGGAGGAACACAATTTATATTGACCTTCTAAGCTATTCGCCCATTTTGGCAATCGATGCCAATGGGGGAGAAGTTTCAGAGAGTTTAGTTTTGTGAGGAAGTTTAGAGAGTTGTCTCTTCGCTCTTCTTGCTTTGGTATTGTTCCTAAGCTTTTGCATCTCATGCGCATACATTATTGTTGCATGGTATGGTGATGCATAATTCCTTATATAGACTCTCTTGAAAGTGATTGTCATCAATTACCAAAATGGGGGAGATTGAAAGAACATGCGGTGCCCCCATGTTTCGTTTTGGTAATTGATGACAATCTCTATGGACTAATGGTTGCCTTGAGTTATATTTGAAGGGTTTGTCCATAGGCTTTTCTTGGAGTTCATTTGTTGGTTTCAAGGAGAGTTTGTGATGACCAAGGTGCTATTAAGGAATTATCCAAAGATTGGTCTTGTGAGTGTTGAGCTTATTGCAAGCATGTCTTGGAGAAGAAGAGTGTGTTATCATTCATGTTTACCTGCAAGACATCATCCAAATGAAGAGAGTTTGAAAGATTCAAGGTTGATCAAGACTAAGTGAAGGAGTGAATCAAGTTGATCAACACACAAAGCGTAGAAGATGTACCGAGAGGGATCAAGCAATCCTATGGTATGGTAAGCATTGTCAATCACGCTTTGTGTACTAACTCATGGTCTTCGTGAGAGTTCTTTGTGGGGTTAGGTTGCGGTGTGCAAGTTCAAGTGGAGCATCACGAAGAAATCAAGTGCTTGAAGCTTTCCGTCCATTGTCGTGACAATGGACTTGTGAAGATACGCCGAAGAGTGGCTCACCCATAGAGGAGTATGGGGGAGCAATCTACTAGTCTTCACCGAGACAACGCAATCAAGAAAGGTGGTCCAACTTGAGGAAGTCAAGATCGTCTACATCTAGCTCAAGTGGACTTTGTGCAAAGCAAAGGTTTGCCCTTGATAGGTTTTCTATTTTACCGGTCTCGTGGTGGTAGTTGGGAGACCGGGTTATAGGATCGTTTGCCGTACTATCAAGGGGGGCTCTCAAGTTGGTAGCTTGATCGTATCGTTAGTAGAGAGCTCAAACCATTGCATCCTTGCATCATGCTTCTTGGTTCTTGTTTGGTTCACTTTGTGAGTCTTAGAGCTTATGGTCATCTTGATGACAAGCTTGAGTTCATCGAAAACGGAGTTCACATGTGTCTTCTATGATGTTTTCGGTGCTGGGTGTTTTACCGGTCTTATCCGAGGAAGGGTTCTCACCATTTTCTTATGGGCCTTTTCTAATTTTCTTCTTATTGGTTTTTCTATCAAGATTGTGTTAGCCCTTGTCGCTAGCTTTCCAACAAACTTGGTTTCATCGAATTCGGAGTCCGTATGCAAAAGTTATTGTCGTTTTGGTGTACTAAAAAGGCTGCAGCGGTACTACCGCGGGTTGGAGCGGAAGTAATTTTTTACTACCGCTTTAGGGAGCGGTACTACCGCTTTCGGGAGCAGTACTACCGCAGCTACTTCCGTGGCTACTTCCGCTCAGGAACAAAAACTCGTCACAAGTCCAGCGGTGGTAAGCACGGATGTAATTTTTTAGTACCGCTCGCAACCAGTAGTACCGCTACCCTTAGCAGTAGTACCGCTACCCGTAGCGGTAGTACCGTGAGGTCAAGCGGTACTACCGCTCCGACGGTTCTTCTGACCTTTTTGCCTCCTCGCTATTGTTTTTCAAAGGGGTTCTATTGCCCTAGCGGTAGTACCGCTCTTGGAGCGGTAGTACCGCTCTGTGCGGGCTGTGAGCATAACGGTTGGATTTTTTCCCCACCTATAAAAGGGGGTCTTTCTTCCCCAATGAACCTAATCCTTTGAGCTCGTGTTCTTCCCCCATTGTTGACCTTCTTCGAGCTTGCTATCTCTCAATCCCTCAGGGATTCTTGCTAGTTTTTGGGGGAAAAGAGAAAGGAGATCTAGATCCACATTTCCACCAATCACTTTCTCCTCTAGGTGAGGGGAACCCCTTGGATATAGATCTTGGAGTTCTTGGTGTTCTCCTTCTTGTTCTTCCTCTCATTTCCCTCCCTAGCATTAGTTGCTTCGGTGGGATTTGGGAGAGAAGGACTTGGGCACTCCGTGTCCCCTTGCCATTGCATTTGGTGCATCGGTTTGAGTTCTCCACGGTGATACGTGGAAGTTACAAGTTGAGAAGCTTATTACTCTTGGGTGCTTGGTACCCTTGAGCTTGTTCCTCTTGGGTGCTTGGGTGCCCTAGACGGTTGTGGTCACCTCGAAGCCATATTCCATTGTGGTGAAGCTTCGTGCTGTCGTTGGGGAGATAGCCCCAACCTTGTGGTATTCGTAGCTCAATCATTGTGGTGCAAAGCTCCGGGCAAGCGTCAGGGTCTCCAATTAGGTTGTGGAGATCACCCCGAGCAATTTGTACGGGTTCGGTAACCGCCCCCAAGGGTTGCCATTTGTACGGGTTCGGTGACCGCCCTCAAGGGTCCCTTAGTGGAATCACGGCATCTTGCATTGTGCGAGGGCGTGAGGAGATTACGGTGGCCTCTTGGGGAGCATTGTGCCTCCACACCGCTCCAAACGGAGATTAGCATCCGCAAGGGTGTGAACTTCGGGATACATCGTCGTCTCCGCGTTCCTCGGTTATCTCTTACCCGAGCCCTTTACTTATGCACTATACTTTGTGATAGATATATTGTTTCTTGTCATATATCTTGCTATCACCTAGTTGTTTATCTTGCTTAGCATAAGTTGTTGGTGCACATAGGTGAGCCTAGTTGTTGTAGGTTTTGTGCTTGACAAATTAACCGCTATGTTTATTCCGCATTTGTTCAAGCCTAAACCGTAATTATTTTAAATCGCCTATTCACCCCCCCCCTCTAGGCGACATCCACGATCTTTCACCACCGAAATGCCTAACGGTCACATTATGAACTAAATCGGTCTGACCGAGTTTTCTGATTCGGTCCCACCAAGTTTCGTAAATTGTTTGTAACGGTTAGATTTTGTGTGGAGGCTATATATACCCCTCCATCCACTCTTCATTCGAGGAGAGAGCCATCAGAACATACATACACTTCCATTACTCATTGTTCTGATAGAGAACCACCTACTCATGTGTTGAGACCAAGATATTCCATTCCTACCATATGAATCTTGATCTCTAGCCTTCCCCAAGTTGCTTTCCACTCAAATCATCTTTCCACCAAATCCAAATCTATGAGAGAGAGTTGAGTGTTGGGGAGACTATCATTTGAAGCACAAGAGCAAGGAGTTCATCATCAACACACCGTCTATTACCTTTTGGAGAGTGGTGTCTCCTAGATTGGTTAGGTGTTACTTGGGAGCCTCCGACAAGATTGTGGAGTTGAACCAAGGAGTTTGTACGGGCAAGGAGATCGCCTACTTCGTGAAGATCTACCCTAGTGAGGCAAGTCCTTCGTGGGCGATGGCCATGGTGGGATAGACAAGGTTGCTTCTTCGTGGACCCTTCGTTGGTGGAGCCCTCCGTGGACTCGCGCAGCCGTTACCCTTCATGGGCTGAAGTCTCCATCAACATGGATGTACGAGAGCACCACCTATCAGAACCACGCGTAAAAAAACTCCGTGTCTACATTGCGTTTGCTCCCTCAAACTCCTCACTTTACCTTCACATGCAATTGATTTACATTCAGCTGCTATACTCTTAGAATTGCATGTGTAGGTTGATTGCTTGACTTGTGCTAAGTTGCTAAAATCTACCAAGAATTAAAATTGGGAAAAGGATAGATTTTTATTTGGTCAAGTAGTCTAATCACCCCCCTCTAGACATACTTTCGATCCTACAAGTGGTATCAGAGCTTTGTTCTCCATTTGCCTTGATTTCCATAGCTTTGGTGATCATAGCCTTGGTTTCACAACCTAGGAGAGTATGGCGTCTAGCGAGGGAAGTTACTACCATAGAGGTCCTTACTTTGATGGTACTAATTTTGCTAGTTGGAAGCATAAGATGAAAATGCATATTCTTGGACATAACCCCGTCGTTTGGGCTATTGTGTGTACTGGTTTGCAAGGTGAATTCTTTGATGGGAAGGAACCAAATCGTGAAGCATCCGTGGAAGAGTTGAAGATGCTGCAATACAATGCTCAAGCTTGCCATATCCTCTTCAACGGATTGTGCCCCGAAGAATTCAACAAAATCAGCCGTCTTGAGAATGCAAAGGAAATTTGGGATACTTTGATTGATATGCATGAAGGTACTGACTTCATTAAGGAATCCAAGTTGGATGTGCTTCAAAGTCAACTTGACAAGTTCAAGATGAAGGATGGTGAAGGTGTCGCTGAAATGTACTCTAGGCTTGCTCTCATCACAAATGAGATTGCCGGCTTAGGAAGTGAAGAAATGACCGACAGATTCATCATCAAGAAGATCCTGAGAGCCTTGGATGGAAAATATGATACCATGTGCACATTGATCCAAATGATGCCCAATTACAAAGATCTCAAGCCAATAGAAGTCATTGGAAGAATTGTTGGTCATGAGATGTCACTCAAGGATAAAGAAGATCTTCACAACAAGTCAAGTGCTTTTTACAAAGCCTCATGTGATGCTCCCACATCATCAAGTGAGAAACAAGTCTTCAATGAAGAATTAAGCTTAATGGTGAAGAACTTCGACAAGTTCTACAAGAATAGAAGCAAAGAGAGAAGTTCCAAGTCAAGGTCCTACAATGAAAAAAGATTTTTAAGTCATGGCCGGAATTGCTACAATTGTGGAAGACCCAGACACTACTCCAATGAGTGTAGGGCTCCCCACAAAAGAAGAGAAGACTCACCTACAAGGAGAAGTAGAAGAGAAGAATCACCACCAAGAGAGAGAAGGAGTAGAGACGATCATTATGAATGAAGACCCTCTCGTAGAAGCAAGGATTCAGAAAGGAAGGATAAATCATCAAGGAGCTATACAAGACGAAGACATCAAGCTCATGTTGGTGAATGGGTATCCGGTTCCGACTCCGATGACCACTCCGAGAGAAGCTATTACTCCGACTTCGAAGATACTCAAGATGAAGGTGTTGCCAGAATTGCTCTTGTGTCAACCAACTCCTACGACATATTTGACTCACCAAATGAAGGAATTGGAAGATGCTTCATGGCTAAAGGCCCTAAGGTATCACACCCCGAGTATCTTGATTTCAATAGTGATGAAGATGATTTGCTAGGAGATGATGATTTACTTGTTGGTAGCAATAGTGATGCAACCTATGATGAAAACTATGATGAAATTGCTATTAATCATGCTAATCAAGATAAAACGAATGACAATGATAAGGAGAAGATTGAGCGTCTAACTGAAGAAATGAACACTCTCAATTTAGCTCATGAAACTGCCTTGGAAGATCATCGAGAACTTTTAAAGACTCGTGAGAAGTTACGCTTTGAAAAGCTCAACCTTGAGCAAGAGCATGAGTTCTTAAAAGCAATCAATGATGATGTTCGCAAGAAAAGTTCTTCTTACATTGCCAAGCATTTACTCTTGTCTACTTACATGCCACAAGTAAAATCTAGCAACAAGAACAAGAAAGATTCTTCCTCTAGTAGTAACAACAATCATGATAAATCTAATATTGTTGCTTCTAGTAGTTCTCTTGATTCCACTAATGATTCTCTTAGCCAAGTTACACTTGAGAAAGAAAATAGCTTATTGAAGGGGATTACAGAGAAAGGTGTTTACAAGAGCCTTGCCGGAAGTAAGCAATTTGAGGAAATTGTATGCAAGCAAGGAAGATACCGGAAGAATCAAGGTGTTGGTTTTGAACGGAAGTTCAATGCCAATGGAGTTGAGTGGGAAGAAGATCAATGCCCCAAGACGAAGTTTGTTCCTCGACAAGAGAAGTATGATCCTACTTCTTTTTAAGGGACACAAGCACAAGATGATCTTCCACCACAAGACCACAAGCTAAAGAGCAAGGACAAGCTTCAAGAAGAAATTGCTGCATTTGAAGAAGCTCCTAAGGCCTTGGTCAAGTGGGTTCCCAAGACTACTTCAAGTTCTACTTCATCAAGTACAACTACAACTCCAAGGATTCCCATCAAGATGGTGTGGATCCCGAAGAAGAAGAACTAGAGAGTTCTTGAGGGTGACTCCGCCAACATACTTCACTCATATCATTTTGGCGAGGACGAGTGCAAACAACTTCCATATCTTACACTAGTTCAAGGAGTCACAAACCCTCTTGTTGGTAAGACAAGGGACAAGGTAACCTAATGCTTTCATGGATAGCATCTTGTGTGCAATTCACTCCATGTCCATGGATATCTTTGTTTGTTCCTTGTGGAACTAACCCGTGTAGGTATTTAAAGTGCAACTCACTCCAATGGATTGCTCCAAATGATCTACATCAACATTGAGCATCTACATCTTCAACACCTACGTGAAGTCATCATCGACAAAACCCAAGGTTAGTTCATCCCTCTTAGGGGGGATATCACATGTAGGGTGAGCTTTACTCTAATCAATTGAGCTAAAGCAACTCTAATGATGTGAACACAACAAGCTTTATGTAAAAGTGGTAACCCCACTTGTGCTTAAACGACGAGTATCACCTATGATCAAATGTTAATCATAAGTCAATATACTCATATATAGATGACCTAGTCATCGCCAATTGCTTGATAGATGCTAGAATGGTTGTGCACGCTTTGCCACATGTTTCACTTGATATCTTATTGTGTGAGCATGTTGAATGCATATTTTCTCATTCGAGGACATCCATTTGTTGCTTTGATTGTTTGTCGCTTTCTCTTTTGCCAAATGGATGGACAAGAATGCCTAAGAACCTCCTCTAGCTATCTATGATTTTCTCATCTCAAACTCTATTCATGTTACATCACAAAGTTTGATCAAGTCAGATTCGAACCACTCTATGTGAGGAGCACTCAGAGTCCCCGACTTAAACTTCCAAAACCTCTTCGTGCATTTCGGTATGACCGAGTCATCCACTTCGGTCACACCGAGTTCACTTAGTTGATATAGGTTTTCGATCTCGGTGCAACCGATTTGAACTTTTCGGTCACACCGACAGGGTCAGGTTATTTATACCGACGGGTCAAATTTTGGAAAACTTTCCAAAACCTTCTCGCCCGTGCGTGACCTGCTCTTCCGTCTCGGGTCTCCGGATCATCTCCTCGCTGCCAGCGACCTCCCGCCACTGGTCTCCGCCGCCTTCAACGGTAATCTGCTCCGTCGTTGCCGCTGTAGCGAGTTCACCGTCGAGTTAGGGTATGAACTCGATCTTCGTGCTATTCCTTCACTCTGATTCTAGCAAATTACTTCGCCATGATTATTGCCATGATTTAAATCATCATGTCCAGCAAAAACTCCATATAGATTAGATTTGATTCGAAAATTTAGGGTTAGGTCTCCGCCGAACTCATCTCGGACCGACCGAGTTGTAGAAATCGGTCTCGCTGATTTGGCTTAGGCCATTGCACTTGCACTTTTCGGTCTGACCGAAAATTGCAAATCGGTGCGACCAAGTTCAACTCTCTGTGAAACCCAAGCAATCTCGGTGCCACCGAACTATGACTCGGTCTGACCGAGTTCACTAGTTTAGGTTCCAGAATTGCTTCGATATCACCGAGTTTAACAAATCGGTAGCTCCGAAATGCTTTCTGTAAAGAACTAAAACTAATTTTTTGAGTCATATGTTTTGCAAAAACTCTGCACTTTTTGATGCTCGTCCACTCTACCACATCTACATCTATTCACAGGGTTAACTTTCAGTTTGCTTTGCCGAGATGTCTGACCAGAGTGACAGCCAGAACTTGTCTGAGGAGCAAGTTAACATGAGTGAGGGCACTAGTCCCTCTAGCAGTTCTGATGAGGGTAGCAAGAGCACACCTAGCAACTTGCCCAAGGCAGCTACCAAGACAAGAAAGAAGAAAACTTCTTACACTAATGATGAGGACTTTGTGGCTGATGAGGCCACTTCAAAGAAGAAAGTGCTCAGGAAAGAGTATGGCACAACTGCTGCAACAAAGCCAGGTCTGAACAAGAAGGCACCTACCAAGAGGATTCCAATGTCAAAGGCCAGAGCCTCTACACAAGAGACAATGGTTTTCACTCTTGAAACCAGAGATGATGAGCTAGCAGGAGCAAAGAAGAGAGCAAGAAAAACCATAGCCAGAGTGATTGGCAAGCCATCCATGAGAGAGGATGATGATGAAGCTGAAGAAGAGGAAGAGGTTGCTGCACCAGCACCCAAAACTCAAAAGCTGATGGGAGATGCAATCAAGTCAGGGGCTGCTCCTTCAAAGCCCAAGACTGCTCCTAAAGCTACTCAAGCCACCAAGTCTGCACCCAAGAGAAGCATTAGGAATATTCCAGCTGCAAAAAAGAACAAGGCCCAGTGCCTGAGGTTGATGAAGATGTTGAGGTCTAAGTGCTTAGAAAGTTGAAGCCCAAGATCCCTGATCATGATAATACTCATATTGTTGCTGAGGACATGAAGTTGAGGAAGGATGCAGGTCTCAGAATATGGAGACAAAGTGACCCATATGCTGTGAGGAGAAGGACTGCTGTGGACTACAGATTTCATACCAAAGAACAGCAAGACTTCTATGAGACAGTTCTGCTTGACAAGAAGCCCATAGTGTGTGACATGAGATGGGTTGATTGGGACTACATCAAGGAAAATGAAGATCATTTCCCAAGTGTGCTTGAAAGTTTCAAAGCATGTGGTGTTGACAAGTTTGTGGGTCAGAAGCTGACAAAATGGAATGATGAACTCATCATGCAATTCTACTCCACAGCTCATTTTTATCTAGATGGAAGGATTGTGTGGATGTCTGAAGGTACAAGGTACCAGTCAACTGTTGATGAGTGGGCCAAGCAGATTAAAGCCCCTAAAGAGCATGAGGATGACTTGGATCTCTATGCCAAGAAGAAGCAAGACCACAACTCCATGGCAAACATGTACAAAGAGATCCCAGATAAAGCTTTGGAGACACACCAACTTGGATCTGTACATTTCTTGTTGTCTGGTCTAGCTACAATCAACACTATCTTGAGGCATACATTATTACCCAAATCTGGAGATCACAAGATGATCAGAGGACATTAAATCAACTTGCTGCATATTTTTGATGTCCCTCAAAAGTTCAAAGCCATGAGTCTGGTTGTTGAAACAATCAAGAGGACTGCTACAGATCAGAAGAGATCATGTGGGTATGCTTCGCACATTCAGGAGCTCATCAACTTCAAAATGGGCACAGGCATATACTTGTTGGACAAGGAACATCTACCCCTATATCTTGGATTTGAGGACAACACAGTTGTGATGGATGAGAATGAACCTTCATCAATGCAAGCACAGGTGAAGAGAGCCAAAGCTAGAGCTGAGAAAGCAGCCAAGATGCCAAGTGTTGAAGAGGCATCTCAACTGTCCCTCAAGTCAAAGCAAGATCAAATGGCATATCTGATTCAAGCAACTTTGAGGATTGAGAAGGGCTAGGCCACCCTGACTCAAAATCGGGAGAGCTTGGAAAGGATCATTGAAACAAAGTTCTATGGTCTTGATCTGAAAGTGACTGAGATGCAGACTGCAGTTGAGCAGCTCTAGGAGGAAGCAGAGGAGAGGAAAGGGCAGGATACCACAGATGCCTTTCAGAGAGTGCCTAGAGGTCTGAGGTCTGCTGCAGTGCGAGTACCTAATACTAGAGCTAAAACATCAGCACCAATAGCCACAGCTTCAGTGCCACCTAAAGTTGCCACTCCACCAGCTCCAACTACATCATCTGAAGCCTTCCTCCTTGGAGTTCTCTCTACACCACCTCCCAAAGACCAAGCCTGAGAGACGCATAGCACTATGCATTTTCAAACTTTTTGGTAACTTGTTGCCAAAGGGGGAGAAATATGTATAGATCATAAGCTTCGAGAGAGAGTGTTTTGCTTCTTGGTCTCTTGCTATTTGGTTCATACATTTGTGTGTTTGCCTGATACCTTACGTTATGTGTGTGAGATACTTGTTTGATCATGTGATTGATCATATGCTACTTTAATGCTTGCTTGAATGATATTATCTTCCATATCGCTATATGATCATTCACTTTGCTTGGTGATGAGTGCATGTTTTTGGTTTATATCATTTTGAGCGCTCCACCAAGATGAATGTGACATGGAAGAGTATCCCATGATCCTAATCGATTGTGCATTTACATTCAAACGCAAATTTTAAATAATGCACAAATTTAGGGGGAGATCTTGCTTAACACATACTTCTCAAAGTGACGATGCATTTAAATCTTATTATCATTTGTTGAAGCTTTGATCTATATGTTGTCATCAATTACCAAAAGGGGGGAGACTGAAAGTGGAACTATCCCCGGGTGGTTTTGGTAATTCCTAACAACATATAGCTCATTGAACTAATGCTATATCAAGATAAATATTTTAGGAAAGTTCAATGATTGGCATGGCATTGATTAGGAATGTTGACCCCTCAAAATGCTAAGGACACATATTGGCTCAAGCTCAAGACTCTACATTTTCTATTTTAGTGATCCAAGATCACATTGAATCCATAGGAAAGCCAATACTATTAAAAGGGGATGAGGCGTTGCTTAATGGATTTCTTGCTCAAAGTGCTTAGTGATATGCTCCAAAACCCTCAACCACTTTCTCACATCCACATATGTCCCAAACCAAAAGTCAAACTCGGCCCCACCGAAAAGTTATATCCGGCGCCACCGAGTTCACTTGACATAGCCACTGCCACAAAACCCTAATCACTTTGGTCTCACCGAAAGGGATCTTGGTCTCACCGAGATGGGATAGCAAACTCTTTGTTTCCCTTCATAACATTTTGGTCTAACCGAGATGAGCGATCGGTCCCACCGAGTTCACAATGCAAACTTTCTGTTTCCCCTTCGTAACATTTCGGTCCAACCGAAACGAGCGAATCGGTCCCATCGAGTTTTCCTGACCAACTCTTTGGTTAGCTTTTTTAAGAAAATCGGTCCTACGGAGTTTGTGTAATCGGTCTCACCAAGATTACATTATGCCCTAACCATAATGAAATCGGTCCTACCAAGTTGATCATATCGGTCCCACCGAAATGCCTAACGGTCACATTATGAACTAAATCGGTCTGACCGAGTTTTCTGATTTGGTCCCACCGAGTTTGGTAAATTGTGTGTAATGGTTAGATTTTGTGTGGAGGCTATATATACCCCTCCACCCACTCTTCATTCGAGGAGAGAGCAATCAAAACATACATACACTTCCATTACTCATTGTTCTACGAGAGAACCACCTACTCATGTGTTGAGACCAAGATATTCCATTCCTACCATATGAATCCTGATCTCTAGCCTTCCCCAAGTTGCTTTCCACTCAAATCATTTTTCCACCAAATCCAAATCTGTGAGAGAGAGTTGAGTGTTGGGGAGACTATCATTTGAAGCACAAGAGCAAGGAGTTCATCATCAACACAT
Source organism: Secale cereale (assembly GCA_902687465.1). NCBI lineage: Eukaryota > Viridiplantae > Streptophyta > Magnoliopsida > Poales > Poaceae > Secale > Secale cereale. The sequence goes on from LR738713.1 coordinate 332,213,073, forward strand.
TGTCTATTACCTTTTGGAGAGTGGTGTCTCCTAGATTGGTTAGGTGTCACTTGGGAGCCTCCGACAAGATTGTGGAGTTGAACCAAGGAGTTTGTACGGGCAAGGAGATGGCCTACTTCGTGAAGATCTACCCTAGTGAGGCAAGTCCTTCGTGGGCGATGGCCATGGTGGGATCGACAAGGTTGCTTCTTCATGGACCCTTCGTGGGTGGAGCCCTCCGTGGAATCGTGCAGTCGTTACCCTTCATGGGTTGAAGTCTCCATTAACGTGGATGTACGATAGCACCACCTATCGGGACCACATGTAAAAAATCTCCGTGTCTACATTGTGTTCGCTCCCTCAAACTCCTCCATTTACCTTCACATGCAATTGTTTTACATTCCGATGATATACTCTTAGAATTGCATGTGTAGGTTGATTGCTTGACTTGTGCTAAGTTGCTAAAATCTACCAAGAATTAAAATTGGGAGAAGGCTAGATTTTTATTTGGTCAAGTAGTCTAATCACCCCTCCCTCTAGACATACTTTCGATCCTACAGCTATACTCTTTAGGGAGCTTGGCTTTCGTCCACTCTACAACGAAGTCGGCCAGCACCTGAGATTTAATAGCTCGGCGTGGCTTGTATGTTATTTTTAACTGTAAGAGCTCGATGGCTCATTTAGCTATGCGGCCAATGGCATCCTTGTTGTTTATAATATCATTAAGTGTTACTTCGGATGCCACTGTGATTGAACACTCTTGAAAGTAGTGTCGGGGCTTCCAGGATGCCATAAAGACCACGTAAGCTATTTTTTTGACAGTGAGGGTATCACGATTTGCACGGTGAGAGGACCTCTGATACGTAATAGACTGGTTTTTGGACGGGGAATTTATGTCCCTCTTCCTCTCATTCGACAACGAGCACAGCGCTCACAACCTGGTGAGTTACTGAGATGTAGAGCAACATCGACTCGCCAACACTTGGAGCGGCTAGGATTGGGTTGCCTGCTAATAAGGCTTTTATTTCTCTGAATCTGGTTGTGTCTGCTCCGTCCATTCAAAGTTTTCGGTTCGCTTGAGTAGTCTGTAAAGTGGTAGTACTTTTTCTCCTAGTCTAGAGATGAAGCGACTTAAGGACGCAACGCACCCTGCTAGTTTTTAAACCTATTTTAGGTCGGTTGGTGTAGCCAATTGTGACAAAGCTCAGATTTTAGTTGGGTTTGCTTCAATTCCTTTATGGGAGACAATGAACCCCAGTAGCTTTCCGGCTGGAACGCTAAAGACGCATTTTTTGGATTGAGCCGTATGTCGTATGTTCGGAGATTATTGAATGTGAGGCGAAGATCGTCCAACAATGATTCTACATGTTTAGTCTTGATGACTACGTCGTCCACATATGCCTCTACTATCTTGCCATTTTGTTTCTCCAAGCATGTTTGAATAATGCATTGATAAGTGGCGCCATCATTTTTAAGCCCAAAAGGCATAGTGTTGAAACAAAAAGGCCCTACGGGGTGATAAACGCCGTTGCGGCCTGGTCGGATTCCTTCATTTTAATCTGATGGTATCTATAGTAAGCGTCGAGGAAACAGAGTGAGTCATGTCCCGAAGTTGCATCAATGATTTGGTCAATGCGGGGCAACGGAAAAGGATCCTTAGGGCAAGCCTTGTTGAGGTCTTTGAAATCGACACAGAGGTGCCAGGATTTGTCCTTCTTCGGCACCATGACCAAGTTGGCTAGCCAATCCGGGTGTTTGATTTCCCCGATGAACCCGGCTTCGAGTAATTTGGCTAGCTCCTCCCCCATGGCTTGTCTTTTGGGTTTGGAAAATCATCACAGTGATTGCTTGACCGGCTTGAATCCTTTGATGATGTTGAGGCTGTGTTCAGCCAGTCTGCGTGGGATCCCCGACATGTCTGAAGGGAGCCAAGTGAAGATATCCTAGTTTTCACGCAAGAATGCGCGTAAGGAGGTGTCTACCGTTGGGTCCAGCTGTGCTCCGATGGATGTTGTTTTATTAGGGTCCGTCGGGTGCACCTGAAATTTAACAATTTCATCTTCTGGCTTAAAAGAGGTGGATTTAGACCTCTTATCGAGGACCACATCATCCTTGTCCACCGTGGATCACAGGGTGGTTAATTCTTCGGCCACAAAGGCTTCTGATAGGGCTTCAAGAGCTAGGGATGCGGTTTTGTTTTCAGCGCAGAGTGCTCTATCGGGATCACTCGTGACTGTGATTATTCCATTGGGCCCTGGCATTTTAAGCTTCATGTACCCATAATGGGGTATGGATTGGAAGCGTGAGAAAGCGTCCCACCCTAGAAGGGCGTGGTATCCGCTGTTGAAGGGAACAATGTGGAAGAGCATCTCTTTTGACCTATAACTTTCAGGCGTGCCGAATACTACATCGAGGGTAATGCTTCCCGAACATCGGGCCTCCCGGCTGGGGATAATGCCTCGAATGGTTGTATTACTTTGCTCAATGCAGGCTCTATCAACCTGCATTTTGTCGAGTGTGTCCTCATAAATGAGGTTAAGTCCACTGTCGCCGTCCATGAGCACTTTGGTAAGACGAAAGCCGTCCACAATTGGGTTTAGTACTAGAGCGGCGGGTGCTCGGACTGGTCGGACCCTTGGTTCATCGTCAGCGGTGAAGGTAATTGCCGCGTTGTTCCATGGGCTTACTGCGGTTATTTGGTGGACCGCGGCGAGTTCGCGAAGTGCTCTCTTACGCCGATTATTTGAAGAGAAGGTCTCAAAGACCGTGAGGACATTAAAATCGTCCTCTTCCGGAGGGTGTTTCTCTGGAGTTGCGGTGGCGAGGATGGCTTCGCCACTTTCAGCTACCTGTCGGAGTACCCAACACGCTCGGAGGCTATGAGTTGGGACCATTCCAGAGATCGCATGTATTGGGCAGGGCTTTTCCAGGAGTTCGTCGAGAACGGACCTATATCCCGCAAAGGGTTTATTTTTCTTGTTGGTGCTCTTATGGTCGGATGCCCCGTTTGGGTGTGTCCGTTTTGCTTTGGTAGTACGTTGTCCGAAGACAGCCAGTTCCAAGTGGGTGTTCTGGGCCTTCCATGTGCTTTCCATCGTATAGTACTTCTGTACTGAGTGCGACAACTCTATGAAACTCTGTATGCGACGGCGGTCGAGGGCGTTCAAAATTCCCTCGTCAGTACAATTGCTATGAAAGATCGGAACCACATCGTCATCGCATCAATCTTTAATCTTGTTTTTAACAAGTAGGACCCTGGCCTAGAAGTGATGGAGCGTCTCCTGAGGTTGCTGTCGTAGTGTAGGATCGAAAGTATGTCTAGAGGGGGGATGACTAGACTACTTGACCAAATAAAAATCTAGCCTTTTCCCAATTTTAGTTCTTGGCAGATTTTAGCAACTTAGCACAAGTCAAGCAATCAACCTACACATGCAATTCTAAGAGTATAGCAGCGGAATGTAAAACAATTGCATATGAAGGTAAAGGGAGGAGTTTGGAGGGAGCAAGCGCAAGTGTAGACACGGATTTTTTTTGTCTTGGTTCCGTAGGTGGTGCTATCGTACATCCAAGTTGATGGAGACTTCAACCCACGAAGGGTAAGGGTTGCGCGAGTCCACGGAGGGCTCCACCCACAAAGGGTCCACGAAGAAGCAACCTTGTCTATCCCATCATGGCCATCGCCCATGAAGGACTTGCCTCACTAGGGTAGATCTTCACGAAGTAGGCGATCTCCTTGCCCATACAAACTCCTTGGTTCAACTCCATAATCTCGTCGGAGGCTCCCAAGTGACACCTAACCAATCTAGGAGACACCACTCTCCAAAAGGTAATAGAAGGTGTGTTGATGATGAACTCCTTGCTCAAATGCTTCAAATGATTGTCTCCCCAACACTCAAACAGCTCCTCATAGATTTGGATATGGTGGAAGAATGATTTGAGTGGAAAACAACTTGGGGAAGGATAGAGAACAAGATTCATGGTAGGAATGGAATATCTTGATCTCAACACTTGAGTAGGTGGTTCTCTTCTCAGAACATGTATGATGGAAGTGTATGTATGTTCTGATGGCTCTATCCACAAATGAAGAGTGGGTGGAGGGGTATATATAGCCTCCACACAAAATCTAACCATTACACACAATTTATGAAACTCGGTGGGATCGATTCAGAGAACTCGGTCAGATCGGTTTAGCTCATAATGTGACCGTTAGGTATTTCGGTGGGACTGATATGATCAACTCGGTGGGGCCGATTTCATTAGGGTTAGGGCATAACGTAATCTCGATGAGACCGATTACACAAACTCGGTGGGACTGATTTTGGTAATGAGCACACCAGAGAGTTGGTCAGGCAAACTTGGTGGGACCGAAACGTTACGAAGAGGAAACATAGAATTTGCATTGCGAACTCGGTGGGACCGATCGCTCATCTCGGTGAGACCGAAATGTTACGAAGGGAAACAGAGAGTTTGCAATCCCATCTCAGTGAGACCGAGATCCCTTTCAGTGAGACCAAAATGATTAGGGTTTAGTGGCAGTGGCTATGTCCAAACAACTCGGTGGCGCCGGAGGGGCCGAGTTTGACTTTTGGTTTGAGACATATGTGGATGTGAGAAAGTGGTTGAGGGTTTTGGAGCATATCACTAAGCACTGTGAGCAAGAAACCCATTAAGAAACACCTCATCCCCTTTTAATAGTATTAGCTTTCCTATGGACTCAATGTGATCTTGGATCACTAAAATGGAAAATGTAGAGTCTTGAGCTTGAGCCAATCCTTTGTCCTTAGCATTTTGAGGGGTACACATTCCTAGTCCATGCCATGCCAATCATTGAACTTTCCTGAAATATTTATCTTGTAATAGCATTAGTTCAATGAGCTATATGTTGTTAGGAATTACCAAAACCACACAGGAATAGTTGCACTTTCAATCTCCCCCTTTTTGGTAATTGATGACAACATATAGATCAAAGCTTCGACAAAAGATAATAAGATTTAAATACATCATCACTTTGAGAAGTATCTGATAAACAAGAGCTCCCCCTAAATTTGTGCATTATTTAAAAATTGCATTTGAATGCAAATGCACAATCGATTAGGATCATGGGTTACTCTTCCATGTCACATACATCTTGGTGGAGCGCTCAAATTGATATAAACTAAAAACATGCACTCATCATGAAGCAAAGTGAATGATCATATAAGGATATAAAAGATAGTAGCATCCAAGCAAGCATTAAGGTAGCATATGATCAATCACATGATCAAACAAGTATCGCACACATGGGCATAGAGTATAAAGCAAGCGCACAATAAAGTTCAATCAAAAGCAAGAGAGACCAAAGAGGCAAAACACTCTCCCTCTCTCGAAGCCTATGATCTATACATATTTCTCCCCCTTTGGCAACAAGTTACCAAAAAAGTTTGAAAATGCATAGTGCTATGCGTCTCTCAGGCTTGGTCTTCGGGAGGTGTTGTAGAGAGAACTCCAAGGACGAAGGCTTCAGATGACGTAGTTGGAGCTGGTGGAGTGGCCGCTGGAGGTGGCACTAAAGTTGTGGCTGCTAGTGCTAATGTAGTAGCTCTCGTATCAGACACTGTCACTACAGCAGATCTCTGACCTCGAGGCACTCGCTGAAATGCATCTGTGGTAGCCTGTCCTCTCCTCTCCTCTGCTTCCTCCTGAAGCTTCTCAACTGCAGACTGGCTCTCTGTCACTTCCAGATCAAGACCATAGAAATTAGTTTCGATGATCCTCTCCAAGCTCTCCTGATTCTAAGTCTGGGTGGCCAAGCCCTTCTCAATCCTCATAGTTGCTTGAATCAGATATGCCATTTGGTCTTGTTTGGACTTGAGGGTCATTTGAGATGCTTCTACAGCACTTGGCATCTTGGTAGCTTTCTCAGCTCTGGATTTCTCTCTTCTTTCATGTGCTTGCCCTGATGATGGTTCATTTTCATCCATGACAATTGTGTTGTCCTCAAAGTCAGGCACCAAGGGAAGATATTCTCTATCTAATAAGTATGTGCATGTGCCCATCTTGGAGTTGATGAGCATTTGGATGTGTGGAGCATACCCACATGATCTCTTTTGGTCAGAAGCAGTCCTCTTGATTGTCTCTATAATCAGGCTCATAACTTTGAACTTCTGGGGCACATCAAATATATGCACCAAGTTAATTGAATGTCCTTTGATCATCTTGTGATCTCCAGACTTGGGCAACAATGTATGCCTCAAGATTGTGTTGATAGTGGCTAGACCAGGCAGCAAATGATATACAGATCCAAACTTATGTGTTTCCAAGTCATCATGGGGATCTCCTTGTACATATTGGCCATAGAGTTGTGGTCTTGCTTCTTCTTGGCATACACATCCAAATCATCCTCATGCTCTTCAAGGGCATTAATCAACTTGGCCCACTCATCAACATTCGACTGGTACCTTGTACCTTCAGACATCCATACAATTCTACCATCAGGATAAAAGTGAGTTGATGTAGAATTGCATGATGAGTTCATCATTCCACTTTGTCAACTTCTGAGCCGCAAACTTGTCAACACCACATGCTTTGAAGCTTGCATGCACATTAGGAAAATAATCTGCGTTCTCATCAATGAAGTCCCAGTCCACCCTCTTCATATCACACACTATGGGCTTCTTGTCAAGCAGAACTGTCTAATAGAAGTCTTGTTGTTCTTTGGTGTGAAACCTGTAGTCCACAGTTGTCCTTATCCTTACAGCATATGGATCAGCTTGTCTCCATGTTCTGAGTGTTGGAAATATGCCCTAGAGGCTATAATAAAATGGTTATTATTATAATTCCTTGTTCATGATAATTGTCTAGTGTTCATGTTATAATTGTCTTATATGGAAATCGTAATGCATGTGTGAATACATAGACCACAACATGTCCCTAGTGAGGCTCTAGTTGACTAGCTCGTTGATCAATAGATGGTTACGGTTTCCAGACCATGGACATTGGATGTCATTGATAACGGGATCACATCATTAGGAGAATGATGTGATGGAAAAGATCCAATCATAAGCCTAGCACAAGATCGTGTAGTTCATATGCTAAAGCTTTTCCAATGTCAAGTATCCTTTCCTTAGACCATGAGATTGTGCAACTCCCGGATGCCGTAGGAATACTTTGGGTGTGCCAAACGTCACAACGTAACTGGGTGGCTATAAAGGTACACTACGGGTATCCCCGAAAGTATATGTTGGGTTGGCATGAATCGAGACTAGGATTTGTCACTCCGTATGACGGAGAGGTATCTGTGGGCCCACTCGGTAAGACATCATCGTAATGAGATCAATGTGACCAAGGGGTTAGTCACAAGATGATGTGTTGCGGAATGAGTAAAGAGACTTGCCGTAATGAGATTGACCAAGGTATCGGTATATCGACGGTCGAATCTCGGGCAAGTACTATACCGGTAGACAAAGGGAATCGTATACGGGATTGATTGAATCTTTGACATCGTGGTTCATCCAATGAGATCATCGTGGAACATGTGGGAGCCAACATGGGTATCCAGATCCCGTTGTTGGTTATTGGCCGGAGATATGTCTCGATCATGTCTGCATTATTCCCGAACCCGTAGGGTCTGCACACTTAAGGTTCGATGATGCTAGGGTTATAGGGAATAGATGTACGTGGTTACCGAATGGTGTTCGGAGTCCCGGATGAGATCCGGGACGTCACAAGGAGTTCCGGAATGGTCCGGAGGTAAAGATTTATATACGGGAAGTAATCATACGGTCACCGAAAGTGTTCGGGGGTATGTTGGTATTGTACCGGGGCCACCAAAGGGGTTCCGGGGGTCCACCGGGAGGGTCCATCTGCCCCGGAGGGCCCTATGGGCTGTTTGTGGAGAGGTACCAGCCCCTAAGTGGGCTGGGGAGCCTCCTCCCCTAGGGCCCATGCGCCTAGAGTTTGGGGGAAACCCTAAGGGGGGCGCCCCCCTTGCCTTGGGGGCAAGCCACCCCCCTCTGGCCGCCGCCCCCTCGTCAGATTAGATCTGAGGGGGTCGGCCCCCCTCTCCCTTGATCGAAGTGTAGGTATGTTCTTATGGATCTCTCCACGAATGAAGAGTGGGTGGAGGGGTATATATAGCCTCCACACAAAATCTAACCGATACACACAATTTACCAAACTCGGTGGGACCGATTCAGAGAACTCGGTCAGACCGATTTAGCTCATAATGTGACCGTTAGGTATTTCGGTGGGACCAATATGATCAACTCGGGGGGGGTGATTTCATTAGGGTTAGGGCATAACGTAATCTCGGTGAGGCCGATTACACAAACTCGATGGAGCGATTTTGGTAATGAGCACACCAGAGAGTTGGTTTGGCAAAATCGATGGGATCGATTCGCTCATTTCGGTGGGACCGAAACGTTACGAAGAGGAAACATAGAGTTTGCATTGTGAACTCGGTGGGACCAATCGCTCATCTCGGTGAGACCGAAATGTTACGAAGGGAAACAAAGAGTTTGCAATCCCATCTCGGTGAGACCGAGACCCCTTTCGGTGAGACCGAAATGATTAGGGTTTAGTGGCAGTGGCTATGTCAAAAGAACTCGGTGGCGCCGGATAGAACTTTTTGGTGGGGCCGAGTTTGACTTTTGGTTTGGGACATATGTGGATGTGAGAAAGTGGTTGAGGGTTTTGGAGCATATCACTAAGCACTTTGAGCAAGAAACCCATTAAGCAACACCTCATCCCCTTTTAATAGTATTGGCTTTCCTATGGACTCAATGTGATCTTGGATCACTAAAATGGAAAATGTAGAGTCTTGAGCTTGAGCCAATCCTTTTTCCTTAGCATTTTGAGGGGTCCACATTCCTAGTCCATGCCATGCCAATCATTGAACTTTCCTGAAATATTTATCTTGTAATAGCATTAGTTCAATGAGCTATATGTTGTTAGGAATTATCAAAACCACCCAGGGATAGTTGCACTTTCACGTACATACATCAAGTCATATATGTCTGGAGGGCCAGAATTACTTGGAGAGTATCGATTGTGGTGGGTGGGTGTGGTAAAACTTGAATCCCGACCCAAGATAGTATCCGGAGTTCGCAAAAGTCTTTGTGCTTGTCAGTCCAGACCCGGGAGGATCCGAGCGCTCCCCGGGCTCTGTGTCCGACCCTGAGCTCCGAAGATGTGGAGTCCCGCCAAAGGGAAGGGTATCCAGCTCAAAGGGTTCGGATATCTGAACATATCGGGTCTCCAGTTCGGGAGGAGAAGCGTTTTCGGCTCATTCTTCGACGACCGCCACCATATGGGTGATTGGCGAGGAATTGTCTTCCCCCTGGTCGGGTTTAAGCCCGATCCAATCATTGTTGTTGAAAGCCCCAAGGTGGCGATGCAGTCCAACAGCTAGTTTAAGGACGAGGTGTCCGCCGGATCCATCTTTTCGAAATATTCAAGACCGATGTAGGGGTGATGCTTGGCAATCGCAGGGGACGCCGTCGGCTTAATGGCCATGCAGGAGCATACAATGAATCCGTCGAGCTGGAGCACCTGACCAAACGTCAGGCGCTTTCCATAAGTGATATCGTCGTTGATGACAAGGTGAGCCACAGATCGCTTTTCGCGACTACATAGCGGATCTCTTAATGAAAGCACCATTGTCGATGTCAAAACCGGCAAATCTCAGGTAGGGGGGCCCAAGCTGTGACTATGAGGATCTATGGTAACAAGGGACAAAGGGGACACGATGTTTACCCAGGTTCGAGCCCTCTTAATGGAGGTAAAACACTACTTCATGCTTGATTGTTCTTGATGAATATAGGGGTTACAAGAGTTGATCTACCTTGAGATTATAATGGCTAAACCCTAGTTGTGTAGCCTATGATTCTTCTGTTAGCCTCCACAAACTAAACCCTCCGGTTTATATACACACCGGAGGGGGCCTAGGGTTGTACAGAGTTGACTTGCAGAGGAAGGAAACATTACACCCGAACATCAAATTTGCCTTCCTACATACATAGGATTCCTACCCGGACACGGGGGTGGGGGGGGCAGTCTTCTGCTTTATCTTCACTGCCCATCAGTCCGGCCCATAACGAGTAGTCTGGACACCCGAGGACCCCCAAATCCAGGACTCCCTCAATGGGCTCCACCTCAGCCCACTTGGTGAACTTGTCAAAGATGACGTAGAGTTAGCGGTAGCCTCCGACTGCTTGGGGAAATGGGCCCAGTATATCCATCCCCCATACCGTGAAGGGCCATGAGAGCGGGATAGTCTAGAGGCCCTACGCCAGCTGATGAATCTGCTTGGCGTGGAACTGGCAAGCCTCACAGGACTGTACTAGCTCGGTGGCATCTTGGAGCGCCGTATAGGTGAGTAGAATCCACTGCAGAACGCCTTCCCCACGAGGGTGCGTGACGAAGAGTGGTGCCCGTAGTCCCCACCACGGATATCGGTGTGCAGTTCTTGCCCCTGCGCTTTGGATATACCGTAGTGAGACGTCATTGGGACGCCTGCGGTACAACTCACCGTCCTATAAGCAGTAAGCAGTAGCCTACTGGGCCACGCGCTCCTCGTCGGCTTCCTCTTCCGGCAGGGCGCCGTTGAGTAGATACGCATTGAGCTTCTCAGTCGACTCGCCCTCCTGAGGCACTAGCGTGAGGAGTAGGCGAGCTCCTGGGGATGGGCCGTAGGCCGGGGCTTCTGAGGACGACGCCAGGGGCAGCTCCTCCTGAGGCAGCATCGTGCATGCGGCTTGGGGCGTGGCCGACGGCTTGAAGAGCCTCTACTCGAAGACGTCGGGCTTCTGGAGCTCGCGGCATGATGCTTTCTTAGCGATGTCATCGGCCTTCTTGTTTGCATTGCACGGCGTGTGTAGCAGTCCCAACCATGAAAAACGCTTCTCAATCTTACGTACCTCTTCAAGGTACGCCTCCATGTGCTCGTCTTTTGGCATGTATAATTTGTTGGAGAAGTTGACGAGGAGTTGCCAGTCCCCTTGATGATGAAGCATTTGATCCCCAAGGCGGCCGCGGCTTTGAAGCCGGTTGTCGGTGTTCTGGGAATGGGGGTACCTAGACTTGCCTACCTACGGCCCGGGACGCGGCTCACCAGGCAGCCTGGTATGGCCCGGCATCTTCAGAGACAACTTAAGACTCTCGCGAGGGGCCAAACCTCACGAGGCGGACGAGAAAAGGCATCCCGTGGGGCGGCCTCACTAGGAAGGCTCGTGAGGATCGGAGATATCGAGGCGAGGAACACCTCGCGAGGTCCTCGTGATGTGAGCAGTGACGTCCAAGGCCAGGCGGGCGCCAGCGGGCGCAGAGTGCCAGTTTCCTCTTTGGTGCTAAATGGGTGGCTGCAAGCAAAAAGTCCCGAGGCATCAGGCAAAGGTTTCCATATTGGTGCAACAAGACCAAGACCAGCACGACAGCAGAACGGAGGTCATCGCGGAGCCCACGACGGCGTCACCACCAGAGCCTTTGGCAGGCGAAGACCACCTTCTGTCAGGATAGCTTGTACTAGCTGTCCCCCTTCAAATTTGGTCGTTGTGGGATCCCTTCCCGCTCAATATTTGGGAAGAGGACCCGGGCCACTATAAATAGTACTAGCCACCACCATTGGGATCATCTCACCTTGAGCTGATCAGATAGAAGGCCACACACCACAAGCTCACCCGAGCACAAGAACCGCTCTCCTCGGGAGGCAGTTCATCCATGTACTAGTTCTTCATCAGCCTACAAGGCAATCCACCACACCACACTGGATTAGGGTGTTACACCACAACGGTGGCCCGAACCAGTATAAACTTTGTGTCCCTTGTTCCTCGGATCTGACGAGCTAGGCCTAGGGTTGTTGAGTAGATGAGCTAGGGCGGAAGGAGAGATCTTTGTGCGCACCCTAGAGTTCGAACCTTAAGGGTTTTGCCGGAACCCGAGATCCAACATTTGGCGTGCCAGGTAGGGGTGCGACGGATCCTGCTACTCGTACCATCACTGGTCTGCAGTCCCGATGGCCGACGATCAGGGAGTTCATATCGACCGCTGGGTAACTCGTCCTGCATGGGTGGCACCGTCCACCCATGGAGACCACAACCCCGCGCTCCAGGCGGCCCCAGCACCGCTCGGCTCCGCCAGCGGCGGGCGGCGCGGGCCGGCGACCACCACCACAGCATCCCGGCGCGCGCGCTGCGCGGCGCGATCTACAAACCATGCCGCGGCGACAGCACCCTACACCCAACGGGAGCAGGCGAACATGAGGGCTGCGCTCATCGTGGCGCGGGAACTGTTACGATGTCGGCTGGCCGAGGGCGGCCGCGACGTGCTGCTGGAACGCGTCGCTGAACTACTGGGCTGCGCTTGCGGAGGCGCGCCGCCGCTCTGCTCCTCACCCCCTCCCCAGGTCGCAGGTAGGGCACTGGTGAGGCCCCGACAGGCGTTGGCGTCCTCTAGAGTGATTGGAAGACCTGATGACACCAACAGGAGCGCTGGTGCCATCCTCACGACTGCAACGACTTCGTCGCCAGCATGCACAAGCACCGGAGGCCTCTCGCGAGGATACGCCGGGGTATGCCCCAGTGTCCGTCAAGGCCAGACGCTGCAGTTGGGGGCTCAAGGCGTGGGGCATGCAGGCGGTACCCATGGTGGGGTTGTCGATGAAGCCTACGTGCCCCGCATGGTAGACCTAGCATATGTGTTTGGGGGAGGCCCCAATGCCTTCCTCGGGCCGACATGGAACAGCGAGGCGCTCGAGGAAGAAGATTACCACGAGTCACCCAGGGGCACCGTGGACCCCTTCAGCGACGACGGTAGAGCACAACAGGTATCGCAGCAGCAGGCATTCGCTAACAATGGACTGCAGGTGAATCAGACCATGACGATGGTCGAAGATCTGAGAGCGGCCGCTCCGCCCTCAACCGGAGCAGAACGCTGGGGGCTGTGTGTGGAAGGCCTAGAGTCGCGGCCCCCCCAGCGATGCGAGGAGCAGGGAAGTATGCGAAAGTAGGTCCTCTGTCGGGGCGAGCCTCGCAAAGCTTCCCCCCCCCCCGGCAGAGGGCCCGTGGTCGCCGAGGGCGCCGCTGGCATCCCCCTTTGCCTCCTTGGTCCTGTCCTCGTTTCCGGTCGCCCCAACGGAGGTCGGGGGTGGCGCAAGGCGGGGCCCTCGTCTGGTGATATGAAGTAAGGCTTGCGCTTGTGATGATCTTCGCCCGTGACACTCTCATGTAATAATGAGTGGGGCTGTACACGCCCCGGAGTCTCAGGAGAGCTGCCCTAGGCCCTCGGGGGCTCCCTCCCACGTCCTAGTGGCAGCACTTAGCTCCGCGCTAGCGAGAAGACTGGAGACTAGATAGGTGCCGGACGCGGCTATTTGCTTTCCTCGCCTTCCTTTTTGTAATTGGATTTGTCGTGTCTTCCGAATTGAACTTGAAGCCTTGCTTGTTGCCAAAATGGGGGGGGCGATTTTTGTTGATTTCTGCTGAATTTTGACGCCTCTGGCTGTCGTGAAGATTTTACCCTGGGCCCTCCGGCTCGGGGACTGGAAGGCCAATCTCATTCGGCGTACCATTGCAACCTCGGCAGGACCGCCACGGGGCAAGAGCCTGTGCGCCACAATTTTGCAGCGTAGGCATCCTGCCGCGACCAGCTGAACACCCCTGGCCCTGTTCCCCAGAGCAGGGCCACGCATTACTTAGGAGGCCCAGGGTCGTGGACCGCTGACAACCCACTCTAGGATGGAGGTGAACCCATAGCTCCGTAACCCGTGCGAAGACAGGTAAGATCTAAGTGAAATCCAATGGCAACTAAGCTCGGGAAGCTCAAGGACGCACGTCCCAGGTTCGGATTCAAGCACCAAGGAAGGGAAATGGAATATCAGTTTACACACATAGGGGGCTCCCCCCATCAAAACGCTCTCATACCCTACTGGGCCTCTTGCAAGTCTGTTCGTACAGGGTCAGAGCAAAAGGACAAGAGCTCAACCGGACACATCGCTCGCCGCATCGTCCGAGTCGCTCTCATGTGCGCCAACAGCGCTGTCCCTGGAAACATCTCCATCATCTTCAACCACGCTGCATTCATCCGCCACAACCACGGCCTCGTCATCGTCGATGGCGAAGGCCTGGACCAGAGCATCCACGCGGTCGTCCACCTAGTGCGCCAAGTTGTCTCGGACAGCCCCAGGCACGGGGGCGATGGCAGCGTCGAAGTCAAAGTCAAGGTCAATCCTCTGGAGGTAGCTGAAGACCCGGGAGAACGCATGCCCAAGGAGGCTCCGGCTCTTCTCTTCGACAAGACGACGGGCCTTCGCGGCCTGGTTCTACAGACGTGTCACAACTTTGGTGAAGAAGACAAGATGACCAGCGTAATCCTCCACGTGGGGATCGGGGGCATTCTCCTCGCAGATGACCCCCAACGCCCAGTTGGCCTTCGCCCGAAGAGTCCGCAGCAAGGGGACATGCTCGTGTAGCAGCAATAGTCGATGGCTGGCCTCGTCCTCTCTTTGTTGCGCAAGAACTGCGGCGTCATCGACTCGTCGCCGGAGCAAGGCCAAGTCCGCCTGCGCGGAGGCTAGCTCAGCCCGGGCGGAAGATTGGGCTGCCGCGGCGGCCCTCTCACACAGCTCTACTTCTCTCAGCCTCATCCTGAGGGCAGCAGTCCTCTCGTCGGCCTCCGCTCGCTGGAACTCCAACTTCAACTTACACCCCTCGGCGAGGTTCGTGCGAGCCTCCGCCACCCTACGGTCGATTTCCTCCTAGACCTTGGCCTCGTGAGCGGAGACGGCATCCTCGGCCAGGGTCACGTGGCGCTCCCTCGCCTCCAGCCGCTCAAGCTCAAGGCTGCGCTCTGCGGCTTCTAGCATCAGCGCCTCCTCGCACCGCAAGATCTCCGCCTCTTCGGAGGGCATGCCCCTCATCGACGCCAGGGCGGCCCTGCGTGCCTCAACTCGCCCCTCCAAGTCGGCGTTCAGAGCCTGAAGCTCCAGTAGGCACCTCTCTGCGGCCTCACAGCGGGTGTTGGCCTCCCTGGCCTCTTCCAGGGCTTGGGCGCAGGCTTCTCGCGAGGCCGCGAGGGACGCGTCTGCCTTCGCATTGGCGCGCTCGTGCTGAAGGCGCCCGAGGTTAATGGCCACCCCCAGTCGGCGCCACTCGTCCATCAGTTGGAGACCCTCAGCCTCAAGACACGCGTCGACTCCCTCTAGCTCTTCCCCGAGTCGGCCCAACGTATTCACCTGCGCCCTGACTCAAACAGAAGTCCAGGGCCCTCTTCGGCGCCAGGAACAGTTGAAGAGGCGTGAGGAGACTCGTCTTCCCGTGGAGGCGGGGCCCAGGCCTACTCCGCCTCAGTCGTCTCTCGGGCCTCGGCCAGGACCCGGAGGGGCTGGGCCCACCACTTGAAGAAGACGCCAGGGCCCAGGCGGCCCTGCCGTGTTCAACGATCATGGCGGGAGCCCTTGGCACGCGCCCCCAGTCCCCAGGAGAGGCCGCGGAGAAGGAGCGGCCAAAACGCGGGGTCAATGCGCCAGGCCGGCGCATTCGACCTCGCAGGCGGCCACGTGCCAGAGGTGGCGCATTAGTCGAGGGCGCTCTGGGCTGACGAAGAGCTCGGGGCTGCAGCGGCCGGCTTCCCAGTAGGCACCATCGCCTTGGCAGGAGGGGCCCTGAGGGATCATGGTCAGGAAGGAAGGCAACATACAAGAAGTTACGAAGATAAGCTACTCACTCGTCTATGGCGATGTACTTACTCAGCTTCAGTAGTCGGAAGGCAACGTCACCACAGCTGGGAGACCTCCTCCTCTTGCGAAGAGCTTCGAAGTTCGGCCGGAGCAGTCTGAAGTCCCGAAATCGATCGGTGACATCAGGTGCAACCGGGGCATCTCTGGACGAGGCGCCACCAAAGGCGCCAGGTCGGGCGGGGCCCCCTACCTCCGCCTCAGGATGATGCGAGGAAGCCACGAGGGCTTCGGCCTCGGGAGCGTCGGGCGGTGCTTGCACCTCAGCCGCCCCTTCGGGGCGATTCTCTAGAGCTCGGGAGGCCGGCACCTCAGGAACCTCAGGAGGTGTCAACACAGAAGTAACGGCGTCACTAGCACCCAGCAGCGGCCGTCCCCCTACGCCCACTTCTAGGACGACCACCTCAACAGCAGCAGGCAAGGGCGCCATACAGACACGGTTCTCGCGGGACCCAACAAGGCCGAGCGGACGAAGCCCCCATTCATCAAAGGAGGGCATCTGCCTCACAAACTCCACCATGTTTGAGCAGCAGTACAAGAGGCAACCCTCCTCTGGCAGGCGGGCTGGCGTTGGATCTCCCGTCAAGACCTCGAGCATCGTGCATCGCACCTCGCGAGGGAGGACAGACGCTTGGAGCCTCCTGCAGTCCCCCAGGCCCGAGAAGGCCCACATCGACTGAGAGTGGCACTGAAGCGGGGCGATGCGGCGTTGGATGAACTCCCTCGCCACCATAGGCGCCGTCACTCCAAGCTTCTGCAGCCTGGAGAACCGGAGCCAAACCGGAGCCAGCTTCCTGTCCACGAGCCTCGCGTGGCTCCACCCAGAGCTCGGAGCGGCCGGAATCTGCGGTGGAAGCAGCAGGGGGTTGCGTACCCCGACATCGACAAACACCCACCGCTTCCTGAAGCCACCAACAATCGTCGCCAGGTCAAAATCGATGCCCAAGCCAGCCGTCGTTGCGATGGTCTGGAAGGACACGCATCCGGAGCACTGGAGCGCATCCGTCAGATGCAACGAGAAGAAGTGGCGAAGCAAGGCCACGGAGGGAGCAACGCCCACCATGGCCTCGCAGACAAAGGCAAAAACAGCAAGGAAGACGATGGACTGAGGATCAAGATGCAGTGCGCCGATCTGATAATGCGAAAGCACCGCATTGAAGAAATAAAAGAAGGGAGGGATCAGGCCAGCCCAAAGGGCCTGAAGATGGAGGGGGACCTCAGTGGTCGACCTATCGATCTCGGCGCGGGAAGCGGGCCAGGCCACCGTCGCCCCCACTCGTTGGAATCAGCAGCGAGTGCTGGGCACACCTTATCCATCATCTCTTTGTTGATCACCACCGACCGCTCGGTGGCAGGCCTGAAGACTAGCGGCGAGGCAGCCGAGGCACAAGGCTCCGCCCCATCTTCCCTCTCTCTGCCGGAGGCCATGATGGCGGTTGCAATTAGTGATGAAGCAAGCCGGGAAGGGAGGTTCAAAAGATGAAGGAACCAACGGGCGCGCCGCTGCCAGAGGAGGCAGAGTTGAGCAGGTAACAGTGGCCGTCCGGCTGGGCGAAAATCGAGGCTATATGGCGAAGTGGAGACGCCCACGTCTCGTCAGTCGCCACGTGTCAGTCAAGGCCATAGGCTTTTGGGGCCTGCGGCCCTCCACACTTGGCCCTTGGCTTCGCCGTGAAGCCAAGCCCGAGCGCACCTTGGGCCCGGGGGCTACTGTCGGCATTCTGGGAACGGGGGTACCCAGACTTGCCTACCTGCGGCCCAGGGCTTGGCTCACCAGGCGGCCTGGTACGGCCCGGCATCTTCAGCGACCACTCAAGACCCTCGCGAGGGGCCAAGCCTCGCAAGGCGGACGACACAAGGCATCCCCTGGGGCGGCCTCACTAGGCCGGCTAGTGAGGATCGGAGATATTGAGGCGAGGGACACCTCGCGAGGTCCTCGTGACGTGAGCAGTGATGACCAAGGCCAGGCGGGTGCTGGCAGGCGCAGAGTGCCAGTTTCCTCTTTGGTGCTAAAGGAGTAGGTGCAGGCGAAGAGTCCCGAGGCATCAGGCAAAGGTTTCCATATCGGCGTAACAAAACCAAGACCAATAGGACAACAGAGCGGAGGTCATCGCAGAGCCCACGACGGCATCACCACCAGAGCCTTTGGCAGGCGAAGACCACCTTTTGTCAGGATAGCTTGTACTAGCTGCCCCCCTTCAAATTTGGCCGTTGTGAGATCCCTTCCCGCTCAATATTTGGGAAGAGGACCCGGGCCACTATAAATAGGACTAGCCACCACCATTGGGATCATTTCACATTGAGCTGATCAGATAGAAGGCCACACACCACAAGTTCACCCGAGCACATGAACCGCTCTCCTCGGGGGGTAGTTCATCCATGCACTAGTTCTTCATCAGCCTACAAGGCAATCCAGCACACCACACTGGATTAGGGTGTTACACCACAACGGTGGCCCGAACTAGTGTAAACTTTGTGTCCCTTGTTCCTCGGATCTAACGAGCTAGGCATAGGGTCGTTGAGTAGACGAGCTAGGGCGGAAGGAGAGATCTTCGCGTGCAACCCAGAGTTCGAACCTTAAGGGTTTTGCCGGAACCTGAGATCCGACACCAGTGATCAGGCCCTCGTATTCCGCAGTGTTGTTGGAGACCTTCTCATCGTGTTGGAAGCATAGCTGCACGGCGTAGTAGAGCTTGCCCTTGGTCGGCGAGACGAGCACAACTCCATCCCTCGCGCCCTACCGCGCGACGGCGCCGTCGAAGTGCATGATCCACCCCTCAGGTGCTTCATCACCAGGCGCAAGGGACTGGTTCTCGCCCAACCACCAGTCTGAGGCGTCCGTCCATTCGGCCACGAAGTCAGCAAGGGCATCGCCTTTGATGACTCTGGCAGTGTTGAACTCAAGTTGGAAGGCTTGTAGCTTGATGTTCCACTCTACGACTCTCCCAACAACGTTGGGGCTATGCAGTATCTTCTCCAAGGGAAACATGGAGACGACCTTGATTGGGTGGCCTTGGAAGTAGTGGTGCCACTTTCTTGAAGCGACGAGGAGTGCGAGCAGGAGCTTCTGCTGCATAGGGTAGAGCACGCGCCCTGTAGCACGATGCTAATGAAGTACACTGGGTGTTCGACGAGTGGTGAGGTGTGGACGACGTCCTTCCCATCGTGGAGCTCTTGAGCCCCACTGGTTGATGAAACGGAGGGGGGCTCAGGAGCGCTATCTTGAAGGGGCAGTCGTGTCACGTCCTTTCGAGGCTCATCTACCTCCTGAGAGCTCCTTGGGGTTGTCTTCATGCCAGTGTGCCACTCTCGAACTACCACAAGTGCCGCGCTGGGGGAGTGGGGGTGGCCGCTAAGTAGAGTACTAGCGACTCGCGAGGGCGAGGCGCCACCATGACGGGTGGGCTCATGAGGCATATCTTGAGGCCTTGGAAAGCAGCCTCCACCTCCGGGGTCCACTCAAAAGGGCCCTTCCTCTTCATGAGCTCGAAGAAAGGAAGAGCACGATCGCCTAGCTTGGAGATGAAACGGCCGAGCGCGGTCACGCAGCCCGCCAATTTATGCATCTCCTTGAGGGTTTGAGGCGGGCGCATCTTCTCGATTGCCTTGATCATCTCGGGGTTGGCCTCGATTCCTCGGTGCAACACGAGGAAGCCCAACTGTTTGCCGGATGGGACCCCAAAGACGCACTTCTTTGGGTTGAGCTTCAAGTCGATTCGGCACAGGTTGGCGAACGTCTCTTCCAAATCCTCGATCAGGGTCCTTGCCTCTCGTTCCTTGACTATGATCTCATCAACGTAGGCCTCGGCATTCCTTCCCGGTTGTTGTCCCAGCGCGATATGCATCAGCCACTGGAAGGTCCCGCCTGCGTTGCGCAACTCGAAAGGCATGCAGGTGTAACAATATATGCCACACACAGAGATGAAGGCCGTCTTCTTGACGTCTTCTGCTGCCATCTCGATCTGGTGATATCTGGAAGAAGCATCCAAGAAGCATAGCAGATCGCACTCGGTGGTGGAGTCTACAATCTGGTCAATGCACGGGAGCGAGAAGGGGTCTTGAGGACAAGCCTTGTTGAGGCTCGTGAAATCGATGCACATACGCTCCTTCACACCTTTCTTGGGGACGACGACGGGGTTAGCCAACCAATCGGGGTACCGCACTTTGCGGATGACCCCCGCTTCTTGCAACTTGCGCACTTCTTGGACGATGAACGCCTGCTTCTCTTGTGCTTGATGCCGCACCTTCTGCTTCACTGGGTGTGCATTGGGGGATACCGCTAGGTGATGCTCTATTACTTCTCTGGGGACTCCCCCTAGGTCCGACGCCTCCCATGCGAACACATCCTTGTTGGCCTGAAGGAAACTGGCCAGTGCCTCCTCTTGCTCCAGAGGGAGGCTGGTGCCAATGGTAAACGTAAAGACTGAGCCTCCTTAGTCGATAATTACTTGCTTTGTCTCGGCCCTGTCCTGGGAGAAGAATTGCTTCTTCTTCGCTGGTGCAGCCTCCGGAGTTCCTCTCAGGCTGGAACATGAGGCCGCGGTGGCCTTCAGGACGTGTTTGAGGGCCCGGACCGCATTCTTCATGTGTCCGGCCACCGTGATGATGTTGTTGCTGCCTGGCATCTTGATGATGTTGTAGCCTGTATGGGTCGCTGCCATGAACTTAGAGAGGGCGGGGAATACCAGAATGGCGTTGTACGGGAGGCCGACGTGGGCCACGTTGAAGTCAATGAGCTCGGTTCGGTAGTTGTCGTGGGTGCCGAAGGTCACCGGGAGGCGCACCTGCCCGAGAGGGGGTGTGGGGCCTCCGGTCACCCCCGCGAAGGGCTTGGTGGGCAAGAGTTGGTCGCTTGACATCTGGAGCATGTCAAAGGCCGCTATAGAAAGAATGTCGAGGCCGGCGTCGCTGTTGATGAGGGTCTTGGTGACCGCGACATTGCTGATGGTCGGCGTGCAAAGCATGGGGAGTGCATCGGTGATAGCCGCGTTCTCGGGGTGATCTCCAGAGTCAAAGACGATGTCGATTTCTGGCCCCGCTCGGCCCTACTTTGGCCTAGCCGAGCCCACCTGGCGAAGAAACTGCTTGGCATGGTGGTCGGACATGGGCACCTGCGACCCGCCGATGAGGCGCGCGACCGCGGGAGGCCCCAGGGCCACAAAGCGCATGACGAACTGGTTGCGAAGCTCCCCCAAGAGGAGATCGAGGCGTATAGAAGGCCGCGGAGCCAAGACTGAGGGATCTCTCTCAAGGCCAAGGGAAACCGGTCTGCCATGGCCTTGTCGTCGCCGCCTGCCACTTGGATGGCCTGCTCGTTAGACCAGAGGAAACCCCCGAGGTCCGCCACGCCGTTGTACCGGGGGGGCAGTAACGGCCTGAATCTCATGGGCCACCTCACTCGGCGCAAGCCTGGAGTAAAAGGCCGGGTAGCCCGCGGCACCCTCATAGGCTTCGGGCGGCCATGCTTCAAGGACAACGCCCGCCATGTGGATGATGGAGTGAGGGTGGATTGGGTTGGTGGAGAGGCGGAGCTTCGACACGCCCCTACCTAGTGTGCCAAATGTTGGATTCAAGGGCTCCGCAAACCCAAAGAAGTTCAAACTTTGGGGCGTGAACGAAGGACTCCGCTTCACCAAGGAGCAAAACTTGCCCTACTCAAAGCTCAAGCTCACCACACAAGATGGTCAAAGGGGGAGAAGTGACACAATGCTTTACCCAGGTTCAGGCCACCTGGCGGTGTAATACCCTACTCCTGCTTTGGTGGTGGATTGAACTCACGAAGGGGCTGGATATGAACTGTTACAATGGGAGAGCTGCCTCCGGACGGCTCGAGTGGTGTTTGTGGGTCCTATCTTCCGACCCCCCCCCTACAGTGAGTGTTGGTCCCCATTTATAGCGGCCTTGGTCCTCTTCCCACATCATTTGGGCGGGGAAAGGATCCCACAATGGCCAATGAAGGGAGACAAGAGGTACATCTTATCATGATGAAATGTGGTCTATGCGTGCCAAGTCTCTGATCTTGACGCGGGGATGGGCTCAGAGATGACATCCGCCCTGCCGAGCCCCTAACCCTAGTCATGTAGCACCAGAATGGAAACCTTTGGCGCTTCCCTCGGGAATACGCGCCTAGCCGTCTCCTTCTTGCACGAAAGGGGAAACTGCCCCTCTGCGCCCGCTGGCACCCACCTGGTTGTAGTTTTCACGGCTCACGTCACGCCATACTCAGGAGGAGGGGCTCTTGCCTTGGAATCTCCGCTCCTCGGGAGGCAGCTTGTGGAGCCGCTCCCTAGGAGGTCTTGGCGCGCCTCACCTCACAAGGGTTGGGACCCCTCGCGAGGGTTCTTCTTGAGTAGTCTTGAAGCTGGGCCCTGCTGGGCCGCCGTGACTCGTGAGGCCATGCGTTGGGCCATAGGAAGGCAAGTCTGGGTACCCTGATTCCCAGAACACCGACAAAATATAAAGGCATAAATGCTTCCTCATCTTGATGAATGGAGCAACATTGATGGAACAACAATCAAAATATAGATCAATGACATAGACTCATCATAAGTAAGGAATGAGGTGATTTTGGGCAAGGTCCATCCACGCATGCCCCTATACACTACACGTTTCAATCTAATTCATATGCTAATGTTTTAACTGATTGTCAATATGGAGCAAGCGGAGACCTATGTGAAAGATCTGAAGAATAGTTGGCAAGACAAAAAAATAATTACCTCTAGTAAGGAGCATAATAGAAGAGCACATAGTTGTGGGGAGGTGGGCTGTTCGCCCTAGTGTTTGTGCGTTCCTAGCATCGTTGGCTGTGTGGTCCTTACCTTTAGGATGGGTGCGACGGTGTGGTCACGGCGGCATCATCATTGTCCTTATCTCCATAGTGAACTGGATTAAGAGGATGTTGTTCTTGGGAACGAAACTATGAAGGTTCACGGAGGCGACGGGAGGTGCATGGTGTATCTCATGCAGCCATTTCCTGTCTTTGCAATTTGGCACCAGCTACAAAGTAAGCGAGCGCCACATGATGCTTGTTGCAAAGGCTGACTCGAAGGTAAGTCTGAAGAATCAGTTTGCGATTACTATTAAATGGTTCAATCATTATAACAATTATAACAAATGGTCTATAGCAAAGCAAGACAGTGCAACATGATTCTTGTTTGCGGCTGATTCGACGGTAGATGAGACATAGCATATTGTGATTCGTGCGAAAGGATTCAACCATTGCAACAAGGGGTCTAGTTCAAAGAAAGTTAGCACAATTTGATTGTTGTTGTAATGCAAATGAGCACAACATGGTGCTTGTTGCAAAGACCGCGGAAGTCTCTGGCGGTAGAACGCGCCATCAGACGGCTGCCAAGGCGTCCGATCAAATCCAATTTCACCCGAACGACACATATCGAATGCCTAAAATATTTTTAAAATGTTGGCGGATGTTGGCATATTTTCCTAGGACTACTATAATTTAGTCAAACTTTTTTTAACATCGGCCAAAATTAGAATTTCAGTTTTTTTAAACGAAAGGGGTTTCCCCCCACCCCAACCTTTATTAAAGACAAGGCAAAACCACAACATTATGACAGTTAACAGCGCTCAGCGACAACCCGAGAGTAGCTGACACAGAAAGAAACAACTAGGGGTCTATGACTATCCCTATTACAGTAGTTCAATGCATCAAAGCAGTTTTACGGGAGGATACAAGAACCGGGGTCAAAGATGGGAAGCACAGAAGATCAAAGCTACGGATAGGCAACCCATCAATATAAACCCCCGAGTCCCAGGTGCTCATTGGCTCCAGGCGATCCTAAGCAACTCCCCTCTTTGGTGGTCCAAGATCCTTAAGCACCAGAGAAGAAATATTGGTTGGAAGATTCCAACACCCATACAGTCTGGTCTGGAGTATCAGACATAACTACCTGGCTAATTGTTTTGACTAGGGCAACCCATCTAGTCATAACCCCCTCATCAACACATCACCTAAAGGTAAGTTGGAGTTCTCCTCCAACCCAGACATGCACAAGAGTAGCCTCCTGCTGTTGACAGATGTCAAACAGGTCCCACAACGCAGTTTTTAAAGAGCAATCCCCAATCCAAATGTCATGCTAGAAGGCAATGTTCTTGCCATTCCCAGGAATCCACCTGTAATTTTTGTTGTTGTTGTAAGGGCCCAAGAGATGCTTTTCAGGAATGGGGAGCCCACAACAGAACTAGTATTAAGGAAGTTAGGGTTGTATTGTATTTGAATGTAATAGTCTTCTTCAAGTTACTATCTCTCCCATCATAAAATCTTTTTCCCCAAGATGCCAAAAGGGCCATGTTAAAATCCCTAAGATTGGGTACCCCCAAACCTCCAAATTCTTTCTTTCTAGAAATCAGCCCCCAATTGGCAAGATGGTACTTATGGTTTCCCCCCGCATTTCCCCCATAAGAAGTGAGACATCTGAGAGGAAAGCATACCAACAACCATTTAGGAAATTTCACAATAGACATCAAGTATGCAGGGATGCTGGAAATACAGGTAGTAAGAAGGATCAATTTGCCCCTGTAGGAGATATATCTCCCTAGCCAACCAGCAATATTCTTAATGATTCTATCTATAATTGGCTGGAGATCCTCTCTTCTAAGTTTTTTTAAAATGCAGAGGAACACCAAGGTATTTAAAGGGAAAATCCCCAAACTGGCAGCAGAAGACTTGAGCAAATTCTTTAGACAACTGTTCAAAGACATTAATGGTATATAGATCACTCTTATGAAAATTAATCTTTAGACTAGAAAGTTTTCAAAACAAGTTAGAATCCATTTCAAATTTTTGGCACATTCTAAATAATTGTCAAGCAAAAGGATTGTATTATCAGCATATTGTAGGCTCACCACCCCACCGGGAATGGCCTGAGGTAGCAGCCCAAATATTAAACCTCTATTGACAGCTTTATGCAGCATCTTAGAAAAGACATCAGCCACTAAGTTAAACAGTAAAGGTGAATGAGGATCACCTTGTTTCAAGCCTTTCCCCCCAGCAAAGTGTTGGCCATTAGTATCATTAATTCCGACTTGAAAAGTCCCTTGATGGATAGTGAAAAGGAACCAACCGGACAATTTACTACCAAAACCCCTAGATAGAAGCATTTCCTCCAAGAAGTTCCAGCTGACACTGTCATAAGCTTTCTCATAGTCAAGCTTAAGAATCAGCCCACTAGAGCCAGACCTATGAATCTCATAGACAACCTCATGGGCCATAACTACACTCTCAAGAATAAATCTCCCTTTAATAAAGGCAGCCTGATTAGAGGAGATTAACATGTCACAAAGGGGGTAAGCCCTAGTTAGCATAGCTTTAGAAAATATCTTAACGGCACTGTTGTGGAATTGTCGCGGCAGATGTCCTAGGGTGAGGACTTAGTCGTGAGGCCAACGCATCTATGTAGTAGCTTGAGAGGGGTTGATCGGAATCGAGAGACGCAACACAAGACAAGGGTTTAGACAGCTTTGGGCCCCGGGAAACATCATCTGGTAATAACCCTACATGTTGTTTGTGGCTAGGTCTCATTATGATCATCAGGGAGTCATCGGTAAGCCGGCTCTCCTCTAGTTGTGTCTAGCCCTAGAGGTTATTCAACTTGTCCCTCTTGGGGTGCCCTGCACCTCCTTATATAAGTTGAAGGGGCGGGTTACATGTAGAATCCAACTCGGGTTAAGACTTAAACTATTCCGACTTCTCTTCACGAGCTTCTCTCCATGGGCTTCTCGCCATGGGATTCTTAACGTCTTGGGCTTCTTAACCGTCGGGTTGCAATCTGGCTTATGTCTGGCTTACAATCTGGCTTACAATCTGACTTACCATCTGGCTTACCATGTGGCTTACCGTCTGGCTTAACATCTGTCGGCTTACCATCTCGCTTATCGTCTGGCTTAACATCCGCCGGCTTATCATCTGGCTTAACATATGCCAGCTTAACATCTGGTTTAACATATGCCGACTTAACATCTGGTTTAACATCTGCCGGCTTAACATCTGTCGGGTCACCAAGGAAACACCAAGTCCCAGCCGGGTCATATCTCCGGCCGGGTCATACTACGGGGTATATCCCCGACATTAGCCCCCAGTTTAATTTGGAGTTATCCATGTTAAACTGATCATGTAAAAAAAACACAAGAACAAATTGAACAGGTTGTGCCCCGGGTTGAATATTCTTGTAAGCCGGCAACTGAACAATGTCCTTGTCATTTCCTTCTTCTAGAAAATCCGGGTCAAAGCCAGCTTCATAATCAATTTGCTGACACGGGTTTCTAACAGAATAATATTGTGAAGAATAATTCATCTGATTCCGCTCCCAATGCTTAATAAAAAAATATTGGTCTTGAAATACTCATCTGATTTTCAGCCGGCTTAAAGATGTAGAACTTGTCGGTTTATCATTACCAAAATATCCGATTTGTAAATATTGATAGCACCGGGTCATAATTGTTGCTAACCTCAAGCTTGAAAATGTACCTCCCTTATATGCATATCACTTGTAGCCCCCAAGTGCCGGGTTGCCATGCTTGCAGCAACCTGGGACTTGTAATTGCCCTGTGTTCATAAAAACTTCAACCAGTGTAGCCCCCAAGGGCGGGGTCATTATGCAATAATGAGCAGGGACTTCACAGATATGATCATGTAGACTTGAACAGCAACGTGTAGTCCCTAAGGGCCGGCTCGGTAAGATAATACTGAGCTGGGACTTCATCAAAAACAACATCATATGATGTAACCCCCACCATGGGGCTCGAACCCACATCCATAAGGTTAAGAGCCTTGTACTCTACCAACTGAGCAGTGGATCCTTCAATATAATATATTAAATCCTGTGTACCCTGAATTTTTGACATGAGCAATTGGTAGCCCCCAAGGGCCGGCTCATTACGATGTGATGAGTCAAGACCTCAATAAAGTTAGTCAAAAATGACCTTGCATTAGCCCCCAAGTGCCTTGGTGCATGCTGGCAGTGACATGGGACTTGCATATTTGATGTAATCTCAATTTGAATAATGTAGCCCCCAAGTGCCGGGTCGTAAGCCTGCATCCACTCAGGACTATTCCTTCCATTGTAGAATAAATCATATCCATTGATAAGATAATAGACACTGCGCTAAAGCGACTTTGAAACCTCAATCATAATATTGGTTATTGATAACCATGATAAAAATCCGGCCATGTTTGGCTATTAAAGATTTGAATAATATAACCTGGTTTGAAAACCGATTCCTGCCATATAAACTAGTATATCCATGCACATATGATACATGCTATGATGATGTAATGATGATGCAATGTATGATGCAATATATGATGATGTATGTGTATGATGCAATGTATGATGATGTATGTGTATGATGACAGAATACTTCAATGAAACTAGCTTGAGCCACTGGAGTATCCTCGCTTTCTGTAAGCCGGCTCTCACATGACCAATCGATGTTTGAACCTGGATAAGTTCAGATATGACTATCGAGAGTACATGAGGTCGGAGTAGCATCAAGCAAACATGCAAGTTTAACCAAGTTTCAATGAAGGCGGCTTAGCAGCCTGGATCTATCCTGACTATCTGTAAGCCGTGCTCTCACATGACAGCCGGCATTTTAACCTTAACAAGCTCAGGATCTTTGGTGAATACACCATAAAATATTGATTGTTAAGAGTTTGGCAGGTCAATCAGGATTACCCGATGAAGAAGCAGCTGGTATACAGGTAGGATGACCCGGAAAGGTTATGTCCTCTTTGGTGAATACACCTATGTTTGAACAAGATAACCTAGAAACTTTTGTGAATACACCTAGTGTTCCAAGCCAGTCAATGTCGGTGTACAAAAAGAGGGGTATACTTTTTGTACCCCTATGACTGTGCACGGGCAGTCTGAGCCACGGGCACCACCACACCAAGCATGGCAAGGGAAGTGAGCCAGGGTAAGATCGAAGCTCGACGGAGACTGGAGCAAACGCCAAGAACAAGACCACAAAGAGCAAAGGGATGAAGTAGCTTCCCCCGGCAAGATCCTTGCCGGGGCCGGCTCTGGCAGCCCCGGCAAAACCCTTGCCGCGGCGGCTCGCCCCGCGCCTACGGAGCGGATCACCCTTGAGTCCTCCGCCCCCATAGGGCAAGGATTCGGGAGATATCCCCGTGGTGGCATGCAGATCTTTGTGAAGACATCCAAGATTAGATACAAGTTAAGAAGACGACGACCCTTGGTGGGATCCCAGCCGAGGAGGACTACAAGGCCCCCGGCAAGCACCTTGCCGGGGATGACAGCAGGCGCCACGGCAAGACCCTTGCCGGGGCCCCGGCAAGGCCCTTGCCGAGGACACCCACGGGACCACCGTCGGGCCCGCACCAACTGGGCTTCCGCCGACCCACGCAGCTGCCGACCCGACCAGCTGGACAGGTGAAAGTGCAACTAATCCCCGGGTGGTTTTGGCAATTAATAACAACATATATATCATTGAACTAATAGCTACTTGAGAATCATTTCAGAGAAGTTCAGTGATATGGGTATGGCAATGACTGAAGAAGTGGACCCCTCAAAATGCTAAGGCAAGCATTGGCAAAAGCTCAAGACTCTATTTTTGGTTTAGTGATCCAAGATCACATTGAGTCCATAGGAAAAGCCAATACTATTAAAAGGGGATGAGGTTGTGTTGATGACCTGGTTGCTCAAGTGCTTAGTGATATATCTCCTTCAACTATCAGCAACTTTCACTACAATACACACTCATAAGTAATCTCGGACAAACCGATTTTCCAAACTCAGTCCCACCGAGATGAACCACCTCAGCCATAAGCCAAACCCTAGAAAAATCGGTCAATCCGAGTTTGAGTTCGGTCTCACCAAAATACGGGCTGCCAAGCTTCTGTAACCGTTTGACATCATTTCGGAATAACCGAGTTGATGATTTCGGTCTCACCGAAACTGGCAAGTTCCTGTCTTGACTCAAATCGGACAAACCGAGATGGTATTTTCGGTCCCACCGAAAACCCCAACGTTCACTATATTTGAACTTTCGGTCTGACCGAGTTGTCAACTTCGGTCTCACCGAGATTGCTCAATTATGTGTGTAACGGTTGGATTTTGTGTCGAGGCTATATATACCCCTCCACCCCCTCTTCATTCGTGGAGAGAGCCATCAGAAAGAACTACCACTCCTACCTTACACTTTCTGAGAAGAGAACTACCTACCCTTGTGTTGAGATCAAGTTGCTCCATTCCTACCATATGAAACTTGATTTCTAACCTTCCCAAGTTGCTTTCCACTCAATCCTTTCTTCCACCACAGCCATATCAGTGAGGAGAGTTGAGTGTTGGGGAGATTATCATTTGAAGCACAAGAGCAAGGAGTTCATCATCATCTACAACATCTATTACCTTTTGGAGGGTGGTGCCTCCTAGATTGGTTAGGTGTCGCTTGGGAGCCTCCGTCATCGAGATGTGGAGTTGAACCAAGAAGTTTGTAAGGGCAAGGAGATCACCTACTTCGTGAAGATCTACCCCGAGTAAGGCTAGCCCTCCGTGGGCGTAGGCCATGATGGAATAGACAAGGTTGCTTCTTCGTGGACCCTTCGTGGGTGGAGCCCTCCGTGGACTCGCGCAGCCGTTACCCTCCGTGGGTTGAAGTCTCCATCAACGTGGATGTACGATAGCACTACCTATCGGAACCACGGGAAAAATCATTGCGTCTCCAAATTGCGTTTGATCTTCTCCACCTCTCTTTACTACATGTGCAGTTTACTTTCCGCTGCTTATACTCTAGAATTGCATGTGTAGGGTGATGCTTGACTTGACCATAATTGTGAATCTGCCAAAAACGGTTCTTGATCAAAAGGCAGAATTTTTATATTTAAAAGTAGTCTAATCACCCCCCCCCCTCTAGACATACTTTCGATCCTACAAGTGGTATCAGAGCTTTGGTCTCCATTGTTTTGGTTTCCATTGCATTGGACTCCATAAGCTTGGTTTCACAACCTAGGAGAGTATGGCGTCTAGTGAGGGTAATTATCGTAGAGGTCCTTACTTTGATGGTACAAATTTTGCTAGTTGGAAGCATAAAATGAAAATGCATATTCTTGGTCATAACCCAGCCGCATGGGGCATTATTTGTGTTGGTATGCAAGGTGAATTCTTCGAGGAAGGAAAAGTTCCGGATCGCGAAGCTACACCGGAAGAGTTGCGGATGTTGCAAAACAATGCTCAAGCTTGTGACATTCTCTTCAATGCCTTGTGTCCCGAGGAGTTCAACAAAATCAGCCGTCTTGAGAATGCTAAAGAGATTTGGGATACTTTGGTTGAAATGCACGAAGGTACCGAGTCTGTGAAGGAATCAAAGCTAGATATTCTTCAAGGTCAACTTGACAAGTTCAAGATGAAGGATGGTGAAGGAGTCGCTGAAATGTACTCTAGGCTTGCTCTCATCACAAATGAGATTGCCGGCTTAGGAAGCGAAGAAATGACCGACCGATTCATCATCAAGAAGATTCTAAGAGCTTTGGAATGAAAGTATGACACCGTGTGCACTTTGATCCAAATGATGCCAAACTACAAGACTCTCAAGCCAACTGAAGTCATTGGAAGAATTGTTGCTCATGAGATGACACTTAAGGATAAGGAAGAGCTTCACAACAAGTCAAGTGGTGCTTACAAAGCTACAAGTGATGCTCCCACAACCTCAAGTGACAAGTTAATTTCCAATGAAGAGATAAGCCTAATGGTTAAGAACTTCAACAAATTCTACAAGAATAGAGGCAAAGAGAGAAGCTCAAAGTTTAGATCATATGATGAAAAGAGATCTTCTAGTCGTGATCGAAACTGCTACAATTGTGGAAGACCCGGACACTTCTCAAATGAGTGTACGGCTCCCCACAAGAGAAGAGAAGAATCTCCAAGAAGAAGATCAAGAGATGAGTCACCTCGGAGAGAGAGAAGGAGTAGAGATGATCGTTATGAACGAAGACCCTCTCGGAGAAGCAAGGATTCGGAGAGGAAAGACAAGTCATCAAGGAGCTACACAAGAAGAAGACATCAAGCTCATGTAGGTGAATGGGTCTTCGGCTCCGACTCCGACAATCAATCCGATGGAAGCTATCACTCCGACTCCGACTACAGTCAAGATGAAGGTGTTGCCGGTCTTGCACTCGTATCCTCCAACTCCAACTCCTACGACTTATTTGATTCACCAAATGAGGGAATTGGAAGATGCTTCATGGCTAAAGGCCCCAAGGTAACACACCCTGAATTCATTGACTTCAATAGTGATGAGGATGACTTGCTTGGTGAAGATGAGCTCTTGCATGATAAATCTAGTGAGCTTAGTAACGATGAAAATGCTAGTAGTCTTTATAGTCGAGAAGAGTCGAATGACAATGCTATGAAGGAGATTGAGCGTCTAACTAAAGAACTAAACACTCTTAAGTTAGCTCATGAAACAACTCAAGAAGATCATAGAGAGCTCTTAAGATCTCATGAGAAGCTACGCTTCGAGAAGCTCACTCTAGAGCAAGAACATGAGTTTCTAAAAGCGATCAATGACGATCTTCGAAAGAAGAGTTCTTCATATCTTGCCAAATGACTTCTCTTGTCTAATTTCTTGCCACCTATTAAGACTAAGCATGACAAGCATAAGAAAAATTCTTCCTCTAGTAGTAACAATAACCATGTTAAATCCAATGTTGTTGCTTCTAGTAGTTCTCTTGATTCCACTAACAATGTTTCAAGCCAAGTTACACTTGAGCAAGAGAATAGCTTATTGAAGGAAATCATAGAGAAAGGTGTCTACAAAAGTCTTGCCGGAAGCAAGAACTTTGAGGAAATTGTTCGCAAACAAGGAAGGCACCGGAAGAATCAAGGGATTGGTTTTGAGCGAAAGTTCAACGCCGAAGGTGTTGAGTGGGAAGAAGGTCAATACCCTACTCCACAGTTTGTTTCTCAAAAGGAGAAGTATGATCCTACTTCTTCCAATGTGGAACAAGCTCAAGATGACCTTCTACCACAAGACCACAAGCTAAAAGCCAAGGACAAGCTTCAAGAGGAGATTGATGCATTCATTGAAGCACCTCAAGCCATGGTCAAGTGGGTTCCCAAGGACACGTCAAGTTCTACTTCGTCAAGCTCAACTACAACCCCAAGGATTCCCATCAAGATGATGTGGATCCCGAAGAAGAAGAACTAGAAGGTTCTTGAGGGTGACTCCGCCAACATACTTCACTCACATTCATTTTGGCGAGAACTTGTGCAATCAACTTCCACATCATGCACTAGTTCATGGAGTCACAAACCCTCTTGTTGGTAAGTCAAGGGACAAGGTAATCATTGCTTTCATGGACATCATCTATTGTGAACTTCAATCTATGTCCATGGATATCCTTGTTTGTTCCTTGTGGGACTAACCCATGTAGGTATTGAAAGTGCCCTAATCCAAAGGATAGCTCCCAACTCTTGATGATCTACATCAACATTGAGCATCCACATCTTCAACATCTACATGAAGTCTTCTACGACAACCCAAGGTTAGTTTGACCCTTTAAAAGGGGTTCTCACATCTAGGGGGAGCTTTGCTCTAAAAATTGAGCTAAAGCATCTCCAAATGATGTGAACACATCAATGCTTTATGTAAAAGTGGTAACCCCACTTGTGCTTAAACGATGAGTATGGCCTATGATCAAATGTTCTCATTTGGCTCCTAAGTCAAAATACTCATATATAGATGACCTAGTCATCGACAAATTGTGTGCTAGTAGCTAGAGTTTTTGGTTGTGCATGTTTGAGACATATTTCATTTGCTATCTTATTGTGTGAGCATGTTGAATGCATGATTTTATCCATTCGAGGACATCCATTTGTTGTTTTGGTTGTTTTGATTTTTCTGACCAAATGGATGGACAAGAATGCCTAAGTACCTCCCCTAGCTATCTATGCTTTCTTGTCTCAAATTCCATTCATGCTTATATCACAAACTTTGAACAAGTCATTTTCGGACCCTCCGAGTGAGGACCACTCGGAGCCACCGATCCGTCTAAGGCTGACTTCCAAAACCTTCTAAGTAAATTTCGGTCAGACCAACTTCTCCCACTCGGTCAAACCGAAATCACTTAGACTGATCTAGGTTTCATCTCGGTGAAACCGAGTTCTAAATCTCGGCGTGACCGATATGCGTAACTGCACAGCAGTTATCCATCTCGGTGTCACCGAGTTTTTCAACTCGGTCCCACCGACAGCAAGGGGATATAAATACTGAGGGCAGTGCGCGGTTATTCCTTCAAACGTTTTCGCCCCCACGTCCCCTGCTGCCGTCGCCCTGATCTCCGGATCGTCGCCGTCGTCGCCTGTGCGCCCTCGCCGCAGGTCTCCGCCGCCGTCAACGGTCTTCTCCTCCGCGCCGTTGCCGCCGTAGAGGGACTCCACCAAGTTAGGGTGAGTCTCGATCCCTCTCGTGCTTCCCATCTGATTCATTGCACGATTGGTTTGCCCTACATCTGGCCACGATTGAAAATTCCTTAACACCAGATCGGTTCTAGTTTCGAGTAAAATTCTTAGGTTTAGGTTTCCACTGAACACATCTCGGTGAAACCGGTTTTAAATTTTCGGTGTGACCGATTTGGCCTCTGGCCATTGCACTGCACTTTCGGTCTAACCGAGTTGTGTAAATCGGTGTGACCGAAGTACAGTTTTAGTGAAACCCTAGTTTATCGGCAGGACCGAAACCCATTTCGGTCCAACCGAAAGTGGTGTGTAAGTTTCTGTTATACACTTCGGATTCACCGAAACTGAAAATCGATTTGACCGAAATGCATTCTGTGAAAACTTAAAACTAAGATTTGAACTCATTTTTTTTGCAAAAACCTCTGCAGTTTGTGATAACTCTTCTACTCTGCCTATACCTTATCTTTTCACAGGTTGTCAGCCATGTCAGATGCCAGTGACAGCCAGAACAAGTCAGAGTCACCTTTTGCAGAGATTCCTGAGGCAGATACTAGTCCTGAGGCTAGTAGCCCTATTGATGATGGTGAGAGGAGTACACCTAGTGGTTTGCCTCCTGCAGCCACCAGAACCAGAAAGGAGAGGAACTCAGATGATGAAGATTCTGATTTTGTCGCTGAAGAAGAAGTGTCCTCCAAGCCCAAGAGAAAAGTTGTTGCCAAAGAGCACCAAGGGCATCAGTCAAAGAAAGGCACCAGCAAGGTCAAGCAATCAGCTGTTGCCAAGAAGCTGAACTTGGGAGAGCCAGCCCCAAGCAAAGTGAAGAAAACTTCCAAGAGGAAGAGAGTTGTGTATGCTGAACCTCATGCAGATGCAGCAGTTGAAGAAGAAGAAGATGCACCCCAGCCTCCTCCTCAGAAGGCTAAGCTCATGGGTGATGCTATTAGGGCTGGAGCCACTTCAAAGCCCAAGAAGCCTGCTCAAGCTAAGGCAGCTCCAGCAAAGCCTACTGCCAAGCCCAAGAGGACAACCAGGAACATTCCAGCCTCTGAGAAGAACAAAGGTGATGTGCCACCAGCTGATTCCGATGAAGAAGAACATGTGTTGTTGAAGCTCCGTCCAAAACTGCCACTCCACAACGATGCTCATCCTCAAGCCGAGGATATGAAGGCAAGGAAGGATAGAGGTCTCGGGCTATGGAGACAGTCTGATCCATATGCCGTGAGGAGAAGGACTGCTGTGGACCCCAGATTCCACACCAGAGAGCAGCAGGACTTCTATGAGACTGTGTTGATGGACAAAAAGCCTATAGTTGCAGATACCAGATATGTTGACTGGAAGTACATTGACAGTGAAGAGCACCGAGACTTCTTTCCCCATGTGCATGAAAGCTTCACTGCATGTGGAGTTGATGAGTTTGTGGGTCAGAAACTGACAGATTGGAACGATGAGATGATTATGCAGTTCTATGCCACAGCCCACTTCTATCCTGAAGAATGGGCAGAACTTCTGAATGCTCCAGTGCAGAGAGAGGACGACATTGATGTCTATGGGATTCCTAAGAAGAACCATGATTCCATGAAGAACATGTACAAGGAGATCCCAGCAGCAGATTTGGAAGGGTGGAAGCTTGGCTCAGTGTACTATCTCCAGGCAGGTCTTCCTACCACTAACACTATTTTGAGGCATACCTTGATGCCCAAGTCTGGAGATCATCGCATGATCAGAGGCTATTCTATCAACATGCTGCACATACTTGATGAGAAGGCACCTTTCAAGGTGATGGACTTAATGGTAGAGACCATTAAGAGGACTGCAGCTGACCAGAAGAGGTCATGTGGATTTGCCCCGCAGATTCAGATGCTTATCAATGCCAAGTTTGGCACGGGCAAATTCATGTTGGATAGGAAGCACTTACCACTGCAGCCAGAGCATGAAGATAATGTTGTTGTGATGGACGAGGAGGATCCAACTTCGGTTGAAGGTCAAGCCAAGATAGAAGCTGCTAAGAAAGCCAAAGCTGATAAAGAGGCAGCAGCAGCAGCAGCTAAACCAAAGAGCTTCGGAGAGCAGATTCTTGAAGCTACCCAAAGGATTGAACAACGCCTGGCCAGCATTGAACGGTCTCAGGAGAGCCTAGAGAGGATTGTTGACGAGAAGGTCCACGCTCTGGACGTGAAGCTGACTGAACTTCAGGTGACCGTCAACAAGCTTGAGGCAGACATGGAGGAAGCAAGGCAGGACAGGGCAGAGCTCATGCAGGATGACCTAGTCCAGGACTCTCATCGCCAGACTGCTCCGGTTCCCAGAGGATCCCGATCAGCTGCTATCCCAGTGACTGACTCCAGGACTACCACTTCAGCACCTCCTACAGCTCCAGCAGTCACTCCAGCCACAGCTCCAGTATCCACTCCTCCAGTGCAGACATCAGCTGAAGTCTTCGCCGATGCCGTCATATCTACTCCGACATCTACCCAGACGGGAGCCGCCAGCAGAGCCCACAGTGACGTTTAGCTCTATGCTTTTTCAAACTTTTTGGTAACTTGTTGCCAAAGGGGGAGAAATTGTATAGATCATAGGGCTTCGAGAGAGAGAGAGTGCTCTTTCGTTCTTTTGCGGTTTCTTATGGTACTTTTGGTTCTTGAAACTTTCAGTGTGCTTGATACTACGTTTGATGCTACCTTAATGAGTGCTTAGTCGTACTATGCTTTAATGTGTGCTTAATGCTTATCTTTTACTAGTCTTATCTTGTATGGTTATTTACTCATGTCTTGGTGTTTGGGTGCATGTTATTCATTCTTATCATTTTGTGCGCTCCGCCAAGATGTATGTGACATGGAAGAGTGACCCATGATCCTAATTGATTGTGCATTTGCATTCAAACGCAAATTTTAAATAATGCACAAATTTAGGGGGAGCTCTTGCTTATCACATACTTCTCAAAGCGACGATATTATTCATTGATTATATCATTTGTCGAAGCTTTGATCTATATGTTGTCATCAATTACCAAAAAGGGGGAGATTGAAAGTGCAACTAATCCCCGGGTGGTTTTGGCAATTAATAACAACATATATATCATTGAACTAATAGCTACTTGAGAATCATTTCAGAGAAGTTCAGTGATATGGGTATCGCAATGACTGAAGAAGTGGACCCCTCAAAATGCTAAGGCAAGCATTGGCAAAAGCTCAAGACTCTATTTTTGGTTTAGTGATACAAGATCACATTGAGTCCATAGGAAAAGCCAATACTATTAAAAGGGGATGAGGTTGTGTTGATGACCTGGTTGCTCAAGTGCTTAGTGATATATCTCCTTCAACTATCAGCAACTTTCACTACAATACACACTCATAAGTAATCTCGGACAAACCGATTTTCCAAACTCAGTCCCACCGAGATGAACCACCTCAGCCATAAGCCAAACCCTAGAAAAATCGGTCAATCCGAGTTTGAGTTCGGTCTCACCGAAATACGGGCTGCCAAGCTTCTACCGTTTGACATCATTTCGGAATAACCGAGTTGATGATTTCGGTCTCACCGAAACTGGCAAGTTCCTGTCTTGACTCAAATCGGACAAACCGAGATGGTATTTTCGGTCCCACCGAAAACCCCAACGTTCACTATATTTGAACTTTCGGTCTGACCGAGTTGTCAACTTCGGTCTCACCGAGATTGCTCAATTATGTGTGTAACGGTTGGATTTTGTGTGGAGGCTATATATACCCCTCCACCCCCTCTTCATTCGTGGAGAGAGCCATCAGAAAGAACTACCACTCCTACCTTACACTTTCTGAGAAGAGAACTACCTACCCTTGTGTTGAGATCAAGTTGCTCCATTCCTACCATATGAAACTTGATTTCTAACCTTCCCAAGTTGCTTTCCACTC
Organism: Secale cereale; assembly: GCA_902687465.1. Taxonomy (NCBI): domain Eukaryota; kingdom Viridiplantae; phylum Streptophyta; class Magnoliopsida; order Poales; family Poaceae; genus Secale; species Secale cereale. Next base: position 332,250,083 of record LR738713.1, read on the forward strand.
AATCCTTTCTTCCACCACAGCCATATCAGTGAGGAG
>LR738713.1:332251139-332265867 GCA_902687465.1 Secale cereale
GTGCCACTGTGGCAACCCCTTTTTCCTATAAAAGGAGGCCCGAGGCGACCAGGAGGGGGATTCGGCTTTTTGGGACTGCTCGCGACCCTCTTGGAGCTCCTCGTTAGCTGAAGAACGCCAACATATAATCCACCAAAGCAGGAGTAGGGTTTTACGCATCTTTGCGGCCCGAACCTGGGTAAAGGAACCGTGTCCTGACTGTTAGATCTGCTCTTCTCTCAACCCCGCGCCCCGCAACCGTAGTAGGGATTCTTGTGATCCCATAGGTGTCGGTCCAAATAAACCGACATCTTTGACGCGCCAGGTAGGGGGTGCGCAGTTGTGAGAATCGGCTTTAGCGGTTAGTTCGGCGTTCTTGCATCATCATGGCGCCCAAGAAGAAGACGACGGTGGCGGTTGGCTAGTCGGAAGCCGGACAGCCCGTCCCGACGCGGGCGAGCAGCGGACCAGTCACGGAGAGGACTCGGGGCGCTGCTCGCGAACACCAACGCCATCCCGACAGCCGGAGTTTGGGAGGTGGCGACGTTTGTGCGCCTGGTAACAGGCCACACACCGCCAGTTCCAAAGATGGAACCCGACCCTCCACAGGTGGCGCGGGGCCCTCCAAGGTCGCGGCCGCATCACCCGAAGGCGATGCAAGGGCCTCCAGAACTCCCACGCCGGCGCCAATAGCGCGCTCTTCTCAAGCAGCGCACGATGGACGGCGTCGTCACCCCGAAGATCCCGGATGTCGCCATGGGAAGGGCCCCGAGCGCCACTCCCGGGACATAGAAGACCTGCCCGCCCGCCGAAGCGCTGGTGGAGACGTTAGGCAATCGCGGGATCGTGATGGAGCTCCCCCTGACACGGTCAGGGGTCGAAGCGCATCACGATCCGTGCAGGTTTCGCTACCGTTGACACCAGCCGAAGCTTGGGCGCGCGCGCGGTTGCTCCTCGACTTTCCTCCCATTACGGGGAAACTCGATGAATGGAGAGCCACCATCCGAAGCCTTGTCGCAGTCGCCAACAAGGATGACCTAAGCCCGGCGGAGCTCCCAGGCCGACGCTCCGATGGGGTCCCACGCATCGGCGGCGGGAGAGCCGGCAGCGTCGTGGCTACGGTGCATTCGCCTCCTCCTCGCCCGGTGCCGCGTGCGTCGACCCGTCGAGACGTCGCGGGCGACGCCATCTCCATAGCGTCGTCCGACCCACGGACCCGCGGCGACCAGCGTCAAGTTCTTCAGGAGCAAGCTCATGAAGACGCTCGAACCACCATCGAGCGTCGGCGCGGAACGCGCCACCAGTCAGACAGGCGAGCAGGGCCTGCTGCGGACCGCCCAGCACCGGAAAGCCCTGGAGGTCTACCTTATGAGGTAGGCTGTCAAGCTTTCACCCGTGAGCTGCGGCAGTTCCAGTGGCCCTCTCACCGCACCTTCAAGCCTGACGTCGGTGAGAAGTACAACGGCAAGACCCACCCGTCGAAGTTCCTCAGCATCTACACCATCGCGATGCAAGCTGCCAGGGCCCGCGACGATAAGGTGCTTGTGAATTACTTTCCGTTGGCTCTTAAACCTAACGCCATGTCGTGGTTGATGCACTTGCCAGTAGACTCTATTTCTCCTGGTCCGACTTGTGCCATGAGTTTGTTGGCGCCTTTACCGGACGCCACCAAGCCCATGGCCAAACAAGTGACCTGCATTTCATACCCCAGAAGGAAGGCGAGACTCTGCGCAAGTACATACAGAGATTCAGCTGGGTACAGTACAACATCCCCTATGTTCACCCTGCCACCATCATCAGCGCGTTCCACCAGAACGTGCGCAACCGCAAGATGCGCGAAGAACTGGCGATGACCAAGGTGAAGGATGTGGCGGAACTCTACGTTCTTGCCGACAGATGTGCCCAGGCTGAAGAGGGGAGGAAGTACCCCGGCGAAAGCGCCGGTGCGAAAACCGACTCTTCAGACAAGGACACCGCCGCTCCAGCGAGGAAGGGCCGGAACCATAACAGGAAGCGCAAGGGGAAGGCCGTGCTTGCCGTCGAGGGATCTGATGACGCCGGCTCCACCAAGAAAACCAAGGCAAGTGACCCTGGCAAGGAAATTGCCGGGTGTGTCGCCTCCCGGGCCTTGGCGGCTGCCGAGAAGTGAGGAAACCCCGGCAAGCGGTACTGCAAGATCTATCGCCCCAAAGGCCATGATCTCCAAGACTGCCACCAGGTTGAGCTCCTTGTTGAGAAGCAAAGGGCTGAATACGAGAGGCGGGACAAGGAGAAGGGCCAAGACGGCGCTGAGGGGTCCAACAAGAACCGGGACGGCCAAGCAGACCGTCGCGGCAAAGAGAAACAGCAGGAAAGGCCCGCCCGGGGCCACGACAGAAGACCTGAAGACGACGATCACGAAGAGGACGATGAGTTCGGCGGCCAAGAGTTTCAGAAGGCTACGGACTCCATGTGCGTCGATGGTGGCGCCTCGCTGCATGCATCTCACCGTCGGCTCAAACAATGGGCGCGTGAGATTATTGCGGCAGAGCCATCGTCCGGTTCCCAAAAGCCGCTGAAATGGTCCAGCACGCATATCATCTTTGACGCTGAGGATCACCCTGATCGCACTACTGCGGTCGGGTGCTTGCCGTTGTTGGTTTCGCCCACAATACGCAACCTCAAGGAGACGAAGATGCTAGTCAATGGCGGGGCCGGTCTAAACCTACTTTCGCCCACCGTGATCGAGAAGCTGTAAGTTCCTGATGGAGACCTCGAGGAGACGGGCACGTTTCAGGGGGTCAGCCCAGGGAGGAATCAACCGAAGGGGAAAGTCACGCTGCCCGTGACTTTTGGAAGTGATCTGAACTACAGGACAGAGAGGATCGTGTTCGATGTTGCCAAGATCCCCCTGCCTTACAACGGGATCCTTGGCCGCCCAGCACTAGCCAAGTTCATGGCAGCATCACACTATGCCTACAACACCCTGAAGATGCCAGGGCCCGTGACGATCATCACCATCCCCTCCGATAAGAAAGACGTGGTGATTTGCGCCGACCAATTGTACCAGCAAGCAGTTGCAGCAACTGCCGCTACGGGGGCACTTGCTCCTGCCACTGGAGCCACGGGAGGGAAGAAGAAGAAGACCAGCGAGACCTCGGGCGCCCACTCCGGCAAGCGCACCTCTTCGGAGTGTTGTGCTCCCGTCGAGGACGTGCCTGAGAGCTCACCGGAAAGAAGAAGACCGACGAGACCTTGGGCGCCCACTCCGGCAAGCGCACCTCTTTGGAGTGATGTGCTCCCGTCGAAGACGTGCCTGAGAGCTCCACTGGAAAGAAGAAGACCGGCGAGACCTCAGACACCCACTCCGGCAAGCGCACCTCTTTGGAGTGTCGCGCTCCCGTCGAGGACGTGCCAGAGGGCTCCCCCAGCAGAAACAAGAGATCCAGGGCCACGTCGCTAGGAACCAAGAAGGTTTCTGTCAAGGACGACGGCACGGGAGGGGCTTTTACCATAAGCTCCGCCCTTGACAACAAATAGGAAGACGCGCTCGTCACCTTCCTGCGGGCGAATGTCGACGCGTTTGCCTGGCAAGCATCCGACATCCCCGGCATTCCCAGGGAAGTGATTGAGCACCGCCTTGCTGTCTGTCCTCATGCGCGGCCCGTCAAGCAGAAGGTCAGGAAGCAAGCTTTGGAACAGCAAGAGTTCATCACCGAGGAGATCCGGAAACTGGAAGCTGCGGGTTTGGTGAGAGGGGTGATCCACCCAACGTGGTTGGCCAATCCAGTGGTAGTGCGCAAGGCAAATGGGAAGTGGAGGCTGTGTATTGATTACACAAATATCAATAAAGCTTGTCCCAAGGACCCCTTCCCGTTGCCGCGCATAGACCAGATTGTTGACTCCACGGCAGGGTGTGACCTGCTGTCATTCCTCGATGCCTACTCCGGCTACCACCAAATCTTCATGGCAAGAGAAGACGAAGAGAAGACAACATTCATCACCCCATGTGGTACGTACTGTTTCGTACGAATGCCTTTCGGGTTGAAGAGTGCTGGCTCGACGTTTGCAAGAGCAGTCCAGATTGGTTTTGAACCCCAGCTCCATAGAAATATGGAGGCTTATATGGATGATATAGTGGTCAAAACCAAGAACAAGGCGACCCTTGTACCGGATTTATAAGAAACATTCGTGAACCTGCGCAAGATCAACCTCAAGCTGAACCCTGAGAAGTGCGTTTTCGACGTCCCGTCCGGCAAACTCCTCGGGTTCTTTGTGTCGCAGCATGGGATAGAAGCCAATCCGGACAAGATCAAAGCCATAGAGCAGATTGAAGCGCCCAAACGGGTCAAGGATGTGCGTCGGCTTGCCGGCTGCGTTGCCGCCATGAGCAGATTCATTTCCAAGTCTTCTGAGCGCGCCCTCCCCTTTTTCAAGATTTTTAAAAAGGCGGGCCCAATGGAGTGGACGCCAGAAGCCGAAGCGGCGTTACAAGATCTGAAGAGGTATATTTCCTATACGCCAATACTGGTTGCGCTTAGACCACAAGAACCGTTGCTGCTGTACTTAGCGGCAACAAACCAGGTGGTCAGCGCCGCACTAGTGGCACAGAGAGAAATCGATGATGAAGTGATGGCAACAACAGAGCCTGGTGCCACTCGGGCAGAAGCGACACGGTCGGTTGGAGTGCAGCCGAAGAAGAAGATGATGCAGCACCCGGTCTACTTTGTTAGTTCCCTTTTGCAGGGGGCTAGGTCAAGGTACTCCGGTGTGCAGAAATTGCTCTTCGGCCTTCTTATGGCCTCGAGGAAGCTGCGTCACTACTTCCAGGCACACGAGATCACTGTCGTCACTCGCCTCCCTCTGCAACGGATATTGCACAATCCAGATGCAACGGGAAGGGTTGTAGAGTGGGCACTGGAGCTGTCCAGCTTTGGCCTCAAGTTTGAAAGTACCTCGACAATTCAGAGCCGAGTCCTGGAAGAGTTCGTCGCATAATGGACCGCAACACCTGATGAATAAGTCCAGGAAACTGCTCTCCCCGGCAAAGAGGCGAGTTGCAACTGGATCATGTACTTTGACGGGGCTTTCTCCTTACAGGGCACCGGGGCTGGCGTACTGTTGGTCGCGCCCACTGGAGAGCACCTCAAGTACGTGGTCCAGATGCACTTCCCTAGGGAGGTATCAACGAACAACACTGGCGAGTACGAGGGGCTGCTTGCTGGTCTTAGGATCGCGGCATACCTCGGAATCAAGAAGCTCATTGTCAGGGGCGACTCGCAGCTTGTCGTCAAACAAATCAACAAGGATTACCAGAGCCCGTTGATGAGGGCCTACGTCGATGAAGTGAGAAAGTTGGAAGAGCGCTTTGACGGTATACAGGCAGAGCACGTTCCCCGAGCGGAGAACGACATTGCCAATTACCTGTCAAAACGCGCTGCCCTCAAGCTACCTGTGGAACCAGGTACCTTTGTGCTTCAGCTTTCTCAGCCATCTGTTGATCCGTCAACAGAGCAGAGCAAGAGGAGGAAGTCAGGGCCCGGCAAGTACTTTCCCGCTGAGCTCCCCGGAGCCACCGGGAAAGATGTTGCCGGGGACACTGAGCCCGCCACCGGAGGGCTAACTCCGGCGGAGCGTCAAGCTTTTGCCGTTGAGATGGCCACTCCCTTGGCGGAGGAAATGCCTTTAGTCCTCGTCATCGAGCCCCAGGCTCCAGCGTGGGCGCAGCATACCGTCTGATTCCTTCAGACTGGGGAACTTCCCGAGGAGCAGGAAGAAGCGGAGAAAGTATCCCATCGGTCTGCCATGTACCAGTTCGTCGATGACGTCCTGTACAGGAGGAGACCGAACGGTGTGAAATTGAAGTGCATCCCTCGAGGGGAAGGACTGGAGCTATTGGCAGAGATACATGGAGGCATATGTGGATCCCACATAGGGCCAAGAGCCCTTGCCAGCAAGTCATTCCGGCAAGGCTTCTTCTGGCCCACTGTCCTCCAGGATGCGGCGGTGCTGGTCACCAGGTGTGAAGCGTGCCAATTCCATTCAAAGAAACTTCATCAGCCAGCTCAAGCCCTTCAAACCATTCCTCTCTCCTGGCCCTTCTCGGTCTGGGGGCTCGACATACTGGGCCCTTTCCCCCGCGCCGTCGGGGGCTTTGAGTACTTGTACGTTGCAATCGACAAGTTCACAAAGTGGCCAGAGGTGGAGGCAGTAAGGAAGATCACAGCTCAGTCAGCCGTCAAGTTCTTCAAGGGACTAGTGTGCCGTTTTGGTGTACCCAACAGGAACATCACCGACAACGGCACGCAGTTTACAAGCCACATCTTCATGCAATATACCCAAGACCTCGGCAGCAAGGTCTGTTTCACTTCCGTTGCTCACCCCAGAAGCAATGGTCAAGCTGAGAGGGCAAATGCTGAAGTGTTGCGAGGACTAAGGACAAAGACCTTTGACAGGCTGCACAAGTGCGGGAGGCACTGGATTGATGAATTGTCGGCGGTTCTTTGGTCGATCAGGACGACGCCAAATCGAGCCACCGGCCAGACGCCCTTTGCCCTGATATACGGGGCAGAAGCAGTTCTCCCCACGGAGCTCGAGTGCTCGCTTATGATGAGCTTGAGCAAGAGCAATTGCGACAAGACGACGCAATGCTCCTTGAGGAAGATCGTCTTCGGGCGGCTGTGAGAGCAGCGCGCTACCAGCAAGCCTTGTGCCGCTACCATAGCCGCAAGGTTCATGCCCGAAGCTTTGAGGAAGGCGACCTTGTTCTCCGGCGCGTTCAATCGGCCAGGAATACGAACAAGTTGACGCCGAAGTGGGAAGGCCCTTATCGGGTAATACGAGTCACCAGGCCTGGCGCTGTCCGCCTGGAGACCGAGGATGCTGTTCCGGTGAATAATTCCTGGAACATCGAGCATCTTCGCAAGTTTTACCCATAAGGCGCGGCTTGCCGGGCCCCCCGGCAAGCCACCCTTTTGTACAAGCCTTGCCGGCAAGGCATGTAACCCTTTGTATAAAGCCAGGCGCAGACCCTGAGCATAAATAAATGAAGCGCTGGCGCCCTAAGTTATAGCATGCATGCTGAGTCGAGTCTCGTCCTTGGTTAGGGTCGATAGTGCTTAGCAGCGGCTAACCCCTAGCTTAGAGGTCGAGTCTTTGTCTTTCCTCTGTCTTCCTTGGTTCACAGGACGCGCAGACATCCTTGCCGAAGCCACTTGGAGGAAGGAAAGAAGAACAGACCAGTGCCTAGGCCCCGGCAAGCCAGTGTTGCCGGAGGCTGCAAGGGCAAGAATTCACCCACGGCAGACCAGGGTTGCCGGGGGGCTGCAGCTTCAGATAAGTCCTTTATCCTTTATCATGCATTCCATTATGGACTGAGGTATGAGAAACCTCGTTCTTTTCCTTAAGCTATCGTGCTCCCATAACTCTAGGCCTAAGGCTCGTTCCTGGGACTAGGTTTGGTCGTAGTCGCGGCAGCAGAAGGATAAAACGAGGAGCCTGAGCCCGCTTCACCCCTGCCTCCGCCAAGCGCGTGAGAAAGGTCGAGCGAAGTAGGGAAATGGCAGGGCCTGTTGCCGGGCAAGAAAATGTTTATCTTAAAGATACCAGGGATTTATTCCCTGTTGTGGGTTTTTACCTACGAACAAATGACCCGGCAAACATTCCTTTTTCATTAAAAACATTCCATCCAGGTACAGTCTATAGGGAATGAAAAACATGAATAAGGGGATTACAAGTTTTAAACTTAACAGACGCCCGAAGGCTTACATACTAAAAAGAGATAAGATGCCCGTAATGCCTTTCTTGTCCCTCTCCTCAGGAGGCAGGTCAAGGAGGCGAGAAGGGCAAAAGGGGCGCCTAGGCGAGCTACGGGTGGCAGAAGACACCGAGAAGGCATCTCGGTGGCCTCCCAAGGGCTGGACGGTGATGACGGCGCCGGAGGCGGAGCTCAAAGACGAGGCGGCAGTACGTCAGTACGGGACGAAGGCGTCGGTGCCCCCGTACTCCGACATGACAACCTTGCCACCCGCCTTCTTCCTCTTCCTCTTCCGCAGCCTCCCTATGCCAGCCGCCAACGAGACGGCCCCGAGAAGTTCAAGGAGCCGGCGACGCGGATGATGGGGTCGCCGGTGCCACCAGGAGCGGCGCCCGACACCTAGTCGGACCCGTCATCCTACCGTCCACCGACCTCATCGTCGTTGTCGCTGTCCTCCTCATCACCTTCGCTCGAGGAGGAGTCTTCGTCGTCAGAGGCGCTCTCCATGCAGCACCTCGCGCGAGTCCCGAGGTGCCCGAAGACCTTGACGGAGAGGTGGCCGTCCTCCATCAACTTGAAGTGGAGGGTGAGCCCATCCGTCAGGCTGTGGATGCGAGCAAACCTCTTCCATCCTCGGCGAAGATACATCACATGAGGGGCAGGGAAGTCAACGCGGGCCCGCGTGCCACTGATCCCGCAACCCCCCATGTGCAGCCGCAGCGACTTCGGCGGATTCGTCTCCATCTCCTGCGCAAACGGAGTCGGGAGGCGAAGGTAACGGCGCGGCGACCCCCGCATCCTAATGGAGAACTCACAAGGGTCATCTCCAATATGACCCTCCATTGGAGGAGGAGTTGCTGGCGGGGGCGAGGCCGGCGGGCCATCCCGTCCTCCTCTTCCCCGAGCACCCCGGCCTCGCCCACGGCCCCGCCCCCTCCCTCTTCCCCTCGTGGATGGTTCGGCCACTGCGGGTGCAGGAGAAGGGGGGACGTGTTGTCGAGCGGCGACCCTCGCCGCCACCGTTGAGGAGCCAAGGTTTTCTCTCTTCATGGCGGATAGAAGAGAGAAGCAGAAGCTGAAGAAGAAAGAAGATGGAGGAGTGCGGGGCGCCGTCCCCTCCCTCCGCCCTTTATAAAGGGACGGGGCTGGAGCTCGACCGCCCCGCTCGGCCAATCAAGACGCAAAAGGCGAGGGGGTCGGGACCGACCCACCGCCCCAACCAGCGACGGCTCGGTTTCCCGCCTCCACCGCTCGCCGCCTCGAACGCATGGGAGGCACGTGGCGAACGTGCAGGACCGAAAGGACGGGTGAGGCGACCTCTCCCCACCCCGTGATCGTGGGGAGTCGACGCCTAGACGACCGCGCCTTGGCCCCATCCAGTAAGCGGGCCGCGCCTCCACACCTCCCCCCATTTACGGGGAAGGCACAGGCCGCCTCCTTTCGCATTTACTGCGACGTGACGCATGCCTGCGGAAACCACCCCAAGCATGCTGCCCATGTCACGCACGCCCCCCTCCACCCCGCGCCACGCGCGCGGGTCGAGGGAGGCGCAGCGCGCGGAAAATTTTACCACGGTGAAAACCACCCCGCTTGCCCGCGCACTGTTCTGGGCCTGGCCCAATAACGGGTCACGCTTATGTGTGGCCCAGGCCCGAGGGCTCCTGTCGGTGTACAAAAAGAGGGGTACACTTTTTGTACCCCTATGACTGTGCACGGGCAGTCTGAGCCACGGGCACCACCACACCAAGCATGGCAAGGGAAGTGAGCCACGGTAAGATCGAAGCTCGACAGACACTGGAGCAAACGCCAAGAACAAGACCACAAAGAGCAAAGGGACGAAGCAGCTTCCCCCGGCAAGATCCTTGCCGGGGCCGGCTCTGGCAGCCCCGGTAAGACCCTTGCCGCGGTGGCTCGCCCCGCGCCTACGGAGCGGATCACCCTTGAGTCCTCCGCCCCCATGGGGCAAGGATTCGGGAGATATCCCCGTGGTGGGATGTAGATCTTCATGAAGACATCCAAGATCAGATACAAGTTAAGAAGACGACGACCCTTGGCGGGATCCCAGTCGACGAGGACTACAAGGCCCCCGGCAAGCACCTTGCCGGGGATGACAGCAGGCGCCACGGCAAGACCCTTGCCGGGGCCCCGGCAAGGCCCTTGCCGAGGACACCCATGGGACCACCGTCGGGCCCGCACCAACTGGGCTTCCGCCGACCCACGCAGCTGCCGACCCGATCAGCTGGACAGGCTCCTGCGTGGCAACCCACAGATCTTCGTGGAGACCCGCCGTTGCGCCACCTCAGCTGCCTGTCTGCCTACATGGCACCTCAGGCACCGCTGGCCAGGGCGCGTGTCAACACGAGGAGGAGCGGCAATGGACAAGACGGGCGTCTCCCCTCGTCCCTGATAAAGCGGGGACACCTAAGCTAGGCGCATTAAATGCACCTTGTCCTGTAATGTGAAGGATAACCTCGCATCACTGTACCCTTTCCACCTCCTGTGTGCCACTGTGGCAACCCCTTTTTCCTATAAAAGGAGGCCCGAGGCGACCACGAGGCGGATTCGGCTTTTTGGGACTACTCGCGACCCTCTTGGAGCTCCTTGTTAGCTGAAGAACACCAACATATAATCCACCAAAGCAGGAGTAGGGTTTTACGCATCTTTGCGGCCCGAACCTGGGTAAAGGAACCGTGTCCTGACTGTTAGATCCGCTCTTCTCTCAACCCCGCGCCCCGCAACCGTAGTAGGGATTCTTGTGATCCCATAGGTGTCGGTCCAAATACACCGACAGTCAAGAGGGTAGTAATGTTATGTTCTCTTTGGTGAATACACCTATGTTTGAACAGGAAGCCCCCAACTGACATATTCGTGAGTTGTGCTTGCCGGGTACCTATGTTTGAGTTGTGCTGTGCATCCAACTCTCTTTGGTCCCTGTAATTTTACTGAGAACCCGAACTTGCGAGAGATTAATTCTTTTAAACCGGGACTTTAAACCGGATATTGAGAGCTTTCAAAGCTTTGTGGGAGATAGATTTCCCTTGTATCGTGTCGGGGTTTTGGGACGACATATGCCAACGGATGGCTTATCATGCATGGGGTCAAAAGAACGTCGCCGGGCTCGGGAAGCGGGATAAAGCGATACTTCGGACGCCTACGAATCGTACCCAGGTTCGGGGCTCTTCGAGGAGATAACACCCCTAGTCCTGCTCTGCGGGGGCTCCGCGTCATGACTGATAGCACTAGAGTAGCTACAAGATTGCTCCTTGAGCTGTGAGGTTCAAAGAAAGAGGATGAACAAGGCTAGCTCACCTCCTCCCTCTATCTAGGGTTTTTGTCTTGTGATCTTCTAATAGCCAACCTTCCAACCCTCCTTCATGGAGGACCCTGGGGGTTTATATAGGCCTACCCCCCAGGGGTACAATGGTGAATTCGACGGCGTGGCCCCCAGCCGTCAGTGTCTTCCGGCGCCGGCCTCGCCGCCTGTGTGCTGGGGCCCACCGCCTGCGGGCCCCTCGTGATTGTCTTTCACTGTGGGGATGCCTTTGTTGACGACAGCCTCGTCAGGAAGGGGATGGCCACAGTGCTATCGCCCCTTGCCGTACGCTGCCGCCTCGCCCCGTCCCGTCGTCTTGATGAGGCCCAGACTTCTAGGATGGGGTTTGCCGTCTGCTACTAGATGGACGTCTCCCCTGGCCGCCTGCCAGGGGCGGTTTGTCCTCGAGCCTACCCACTGTCCGATGGGGCCAGCCGCCCGCTGGCCCCACCGTTTGCGGGTAGTGGGATCGTGGACTCCTTTAACCGCTGCTTGGTCACGAGCTTCATGGCTACAGTGACCCGCCGCTTAGTGGATATTTATAAGGTACACGGCCACTGTAGCCACGCCCTTACAGATCTTCTAAAGACATGTTCTCCTGTAGCCATGCCCCCGCCACGCTGGGACCCCCCTCGGCGTGTTCCCTGAGGGAGGAGTGCGGGGCCGTCTGCTGGCTGGTGGTGTTGGTGTTGCCGCTTGCTGGGTCCCTGCCGCCTGCTGGCAGTCGGCTCCTAGGGCAGGCTACCCTAGGAGGCGGCTCGAGGAGCAGACAGCCGCAGCTGACCAAGCGGCTGTCATTTGTCTTAAAATACCAAGGGTAGGCGCCGAGGGTACCCATGGTCAATATCTCCGACAGTAGTCCCCGAAGCTGGTGGAACTCCGAGGCGGGTGCTGGAGGTGCCGAGGGGTTCCAGCAGCTTCCCCTCCCAGGCAAACCCGTCGTCCTTCATTTGTCTGCTAAAGATATCCGTCAGCCGACAGCCGGCTCGGCGCCGCTGGAGTCGGCTCCTGGCAGCTGAAACGTCGTCTCACAGTCTTCTGCGAGAAGGCGCCGCCTGGTCAGCGGGCAGTCGAACATGCCCGCAGACCGTTGGCTGTGCCCACGCGTCACCGTCCTGTCGCATCGGCCTGCCAGCCCACGCGCGTGACAGGACGTAACAGTGGGCCGGGGCCCGCCACTAAGGGCCTCGGGCCCCGCGCGGATCCACAGTGGCAGGGGTAATCGATTACCCTCCCACACGCATTTAATGCGCGCGGATTAGGCACGAGAAAATCGGGGGTCATGCGGGACGTGGGGTGGTTAAGCCCACGCCCGTCCCCTCGCCTTCGTCGCCTGGGCCTATATATAGGTCGGGGGAGAGGGCTGGCGCCGCTCTCGTGCTCACTCTCCCCCAACCTTCATCTTCTTCCTCGTTCTTCCTCATCGTCGTCACAGCGAACCACCGCCCGAGCCATGTCTGGTCCAGCGCCTACCCGACACCACGGCCAATGGGACGGCAGCAAGGTCTTGCAAGAGCAAGTGGACGTCCTCCGGCGATCGCGGAAGCTGCCGCCGGCCGACAGGGTCGCCGGGCGCCTGGCGCCGGCACCGGAAATCAGACCGGCCCCGCAACAAGGCGAGCGAGTCATCTTCCGCTCGCACTTTCCGTGCGGGTTCGGCCTGTCGGCGAGCGGCTTCTTCCGCTCGTTCCTCGACTTCTTCCACATCTAGCCTCACCATCTGACGCCAAACACGATGACAGCCATCTCTTCCTTCGTCGTTCTCTGCGAGGCTTATCTTGGCATCCTCCCAACCATCGAGCTCTGGACGGAGCTCTTCTATGTGAAGCTTGGCACCGCCGTCCAGAGCGTGGCCGCTCAGTGTGGGGGATGCATCGCCGTGAAGCGCACCGGGCGAGAACTTCTTCCCGGCGCCGAAACTCATTGGATCAGTGAAGCAGTGGCAGAAGACGTACTTTTACGTCTCCAACGTCGACCCGAGGAAGATTTCACCTGCCTGCCGGAGTGGGTGCCGGGGCCGCCTGCTAAGCCTCGAGACTCTTGGAGAACCCGGCCCGTCGCCCTAATAGAAGGCGCCTCTGTCGCCCTGTGCCTTCTTCGAGAGCTGAGAGATGACGAGGGCCTAGATTTCGCAGATTTGCTACTACGTTTGCCGAGCGCCGGGTGCTGCCGCTGCAGCGCCGGCCCCACCTCATCTGTGACATGAGCGGGCGCCGGGACCCCAGCCGGACCTGCACCAAGCCCCTGCCCTACAGGGAAGTGGCCCGGCTTGTGAACCATATCTCCAGCTGCCAAGTCTCCGATTCTGGCTGGGCCTTCGGCAAAGCTCCATACAGCCGCAACAACCAGTCGCCCGCAGTAAGTTTTTCGTTCTTCTTTTTTCTTTCTTCTTTATCCGGCTGCTGTAGCCGTCTGGTGCTAATACTTGGTTCAGATCTTCCCAGGCCAGCCGGCGCCGAGCTCCAACCAACTGGGCCGCCCCTTAGAGCCGGACCGCTCCCAGAGCGATACGAGCGACCCCGATCTTGGGGCCGCCGCCGCCATGGATGAGGAAGAGGTGACAGGCGGCGGGGACCAGCCGTCGGGTGCCTAGCCAGAAGGCGGCCTCGAGAGCTGGCCGGATGATGATGAGGGGATGGAGGAGGCGCCCGTCCGCACCAGCCAGCAGGCGGGACCGTTTGGCACAGCCGGCGGTGGGAAACGACGGTCCTCGTCAGGGCCGACTAGCGCCCCACCCAAGAAGATTCGGCTGTCAACCGCCGCCACGAGGCGTCAAGAAGCGGCCGCCAGGGTGAACCTGCCGAAGAAGCCCAAGGCCAGGCCGGTCGTCTCCGGTTAAGTATTCTTCATTCCTTCTTTGCGTCTTATTATTCTTTCACAGCTGATCCTTTCTTGCTTGGTTCTTTGTTTCTTCGGAACGTCCGTGCAGCGCGCCGCTTTCCCTCTCGCGGGTGCCAGCGGGCTCTGTGGTAGGAGGCCCAGATGCTCCTCCTGTGCCCCCTCGCGTGGATCCGGCCGCCGCCCTCCGAGAGGCGATAGAGAGGAACGCCCGCGAGGCACGCGCGGAGCGCGAGGCCGCGGAGCGTGAGCGAGCGGCGGCCGAAGCCGCCACCGAAGCGGAGGCCGAAGCCGCCAAGAAGGTCGAGGCAGACGCCGCCCACATTCGAGAGCGGGGAAAGGGCCCCCAGCAGTCAGCGGGCCACGTCGTCCGCCCGGCGTCAGGGTCTCAGGAGCCATCCGCCCAGGCGTCGGCTGCTGACGAGCAGCCGGCTCTAGGCGATGGGGGAGATGAATGCGTCATCTTGGAGATGCCGCCACCACCCCCCGCGCCGCCTTCTGGGGAGCAGGGCAGCCGGCCGGTGGGGACGGAGGTGCCGCCAGTTGGGGGCGCGCTGGTGGTTGGCCCGCAACCGGCCCCCCAAGGCCCAGCCCGCCGGCGCCTTGCAAGGGCGGCTTCTATGCCCCAGCAGGTGGAGGGCGGCGGGGCTAGATCGTCCGTGCCGGAGAACAAGGTGACCAGCGCGGCGCCATCGAGTTGGAGATCCGGAGGAGGCGGCGCGTGGATCGTCGTGTCGCGAGACGTCTTGGACCGCATGAACTCCTTGGGCAACGTCGTGCACACGGTGATGCAGGAGTTCATCGCCACGCGGTCCTCCGTGCGGGTAAGTGTGTTTCGCTTTCTTCTGCTTTTATTGCTTCAA
>LR738713.1:332265877-332319807 GCA_902687465.1 Secale cereale
CACCCCCCGCGCCGCCTTCTGGGGAGCAGGGCAGCCGGCCGGTGGGGACGGAGGTGCCGCCAGTTGGGGGCGCGCTGGTGGTTGGCCCGCAACCGGCCCCCCAAGGCCCAGCCCGCCGGCGCCTTGCAAGGGCGGCTTCTATGCCCCAGCAGGTGGAGGGCGGCGGGGCTAGATCGTCCGTGCCGGAGAACGAGGTGACCAGCGCGGCGCCATCGAGTTGGAGATCCGGAGGAGGCGGCGCGTGGATCGTCGTGTCGCGAGACGTCTTGGACCGCATGAACTCCTTGGGCAACGTCGTGCACACGGTGATGCAGGAGTTCATCGCCACGCGGTCCTCCGTGCGGGTAAGTGTGTTTCGCTTTCTTCTGCTTTTATTGCTTCAATTTTTTCTGTGGGGGCGCGTCAGCGCACCCACTGGGTGTAGTCCCCGAGTTCCGAGCCGGCTGCTGAGCAGGCGGCTTGGAACTCCAAAGTGTACATCCAGATCTGATCTTGCTTCCCGTTGCAGGAGTACCACAACCTCCGCGTGGCCTCCTACAACGCGCATCGCCAGGAGCTGGCGCAGCTGCAGGCTGCCTTGGCAGACAGCCAAGGTGAGTGCCTCCTCTTCTCCTTGCGGGGGCGCGTCAGCGCACCCGCTGGGTGTAGTCCCCGAGTTCCGAGCCGGCTGCTGAGCAGGCGGCTTGGAACTCCAAGGTTATGTTTTTTGCTGCTGACTTTTGCTCTTTTTCTTTCTCCCTTGTCAGCGGTCGCAGCCGGCCTCCGCAACCAGCTGGGCGACGCCCAGACGGAGCTGGCCGCTAAGGAGCGGGAGCGTGGTCTCGCTGCTCAGGACCGCGACCGCCTGGCCAAGGAGCTGGCGGACCAAGCGGCAGCTCACAAGACCGAGCTCGACAAGATGTCTGATGCCGAGGCCCTTCTGCGGGCCGAATTCGAGACTGAGCGCTCGAATTGGGCCGAGAAGGAGGTGGCTCTCCAAGACGGCTATGTAGCCATTGGAGACATGGTTGATGGTGAGACGTCTACCCTCTCTTTTTGTTTTTGCCGTTTGCAGCAGCCATCTTGCTTCTCTTCTGATCCTTGTTCTAGTCTTTGTAGAGTTCTTCCCGGGCTACACTATGGTTGCCACCCAGGCCATTGAGGCCGAGCGTACTGCGAAGCGCCAGGCGGGCCGGGCAATCGCACCCAACGCGCCCAGGACCCCGGCCGAAGAGCTCCTTGCCATTCGGGTGTGTCTTGTACCAGTCCGCCGTCTTCTTCGCCGGCTGCAGCGTGCTGGCGCCCAGGTCCTGGCCGCCCTCTGGCTAGGTGTGACAATGCCTCGCACCCCCAGCCGGACGGCCGCCTGGATGGAGGCGGCCTGCTAGCGCTTTGAGGCCTGGAAGGGCTCCGCGGCAAGGGCCGGCGCGCGGACCGCCCTGGAGTTTGCCAAGAGCTGGTATCATGGCTTGAGCCTTGAACAGCTGGAGACCTTCCGCGCGGAGGCCCAGTCGGAGCTGGCTGCCGAGCAGAAGGAGCTCGTCCAACATGCTACCGCCCTCGCTGAATACGCCGATACCTCCCTCTTCATCCCGGAGTTGGATGACAAGGGCCATGTGGTGCCGCCTGGTAACTTTGGGCTAGATTTGGCGGCGCCGGAGGAGTCGGACGAGGAGATCGCCTCCAGCGACGGTGATGAGAAAGAGGAAGGCAGCGACGAGGAGGCCAGCTCCCAGGAGGCGGACCCAGCGGCCAGTCGCCAGCCTGACCAGTCCTCGACAAGCGGGCCGAGGGTAACGGCCTCGCCTGCTGCAGGAGACGGCCAGACCGAGACCCGCCAAGCGGCCTCCCCGGAAGCCGGCTCCGTCGTGCCACCTGCCCAGCCTGTTGCTCCTTAGGATGTTCGTTTGTATCTTCTGCCTTTCTGTAAGACTCATAGGGTTAATCCGAACAATTCCAAGCGCTGGGTGTATTTAGTAAGTTATTGCTGCAAGGCGGCTCTTAAGGCCTTTTGGATGTAAATATTCTTTTTAATGCTGCATCGTTTTTATGCAATTGTGTCGAGTCCTAGGATTAGCCTTGCCCTAGTTCCTTGTTGTGATTTTCTCCTTGCCGACCCCTTGTACTGCCGCCCTGCCAGCCAGACGGCCACTCCGTGGTTCTATGGCTGGGTCAGGGACTTGGCTGTTTTCGGGGTGGGCAAGTATCTCGCCCTCTGGAAGACGGTCTGGCCAAGCCTAGAACCGGCTAGCCAGCTGCTCGGCAGCCGACAGTTAATTTTAAGGGCCGGCTGGCCCTATGTCTTTTGTCCTTAGCCATTTTTCATGTGGGCGCCACTTCTTGCCTTTGGCTCCTGCCAGCCGGACAGCCGCGTTCTGTGAGTCTGTGGTTGGATGCAGGAGAGGGCTTGGGTGTCATCACATTACTTGTCTGACTTTTTAAGGAGAATTTCCAAGACATAGGGCTAGGAGGCCAGTCCCCGGGCCGTCTGCTAGGCTCCGGTGTCAGACAAAAGGAGTGAACAACAATCATTCACACGCATAATTCTTATCATATAGATAAAGGCTTGGGCAGTCCCCGAGAACTCCTCGGGGTTCCCACTGATTCTCAAAATAACTTTAAATAGCACAACACATACTGTCTTTCAGCTATAAAAGCGACGAAGAAGGTTTGCGTTCCATGGGCGCTCCGACTCCTTACCTGAGTCGTCTCTCTTGCGTGCTCTTGGCTTCTGGGCGTCGATGAGGTAGTAGGCGTCATTGCCCAGTACCTTGCTGACGATGAACGGTCCTTCCCAAGGAGCCGAGAGCTAGTGCTGGCCGGCAGTTCGCTGGATCAGCCGGAGCACAAGGTCTCCCTCGCGGAAGGAGCGTGGCTTCACTCGCCGGCTATGATAGCGGCGGAGACCCTGCTGGTAGATGGCGGAGCGGCTCAGTGCTACCAGCCGGGCCTCCTCCAGCAAGTCCACGCCGTCTTCGCGTGCCTCTTTGGCTTCAGCTTCCGTATACATGGTGACGTGAGGCGAGTCAAACTCAACGTCCGTTGGGATGATGGCCTCGGCCCCATAGACGAGGAAGAAAGGGGTGAAGCCGGTGGATTTGTTCGGAGTGGTTCTGAGGCTCCACAGGACAGACGGCAGTTCTTTGATCCAGCAGTCGGCCGACTGTTCCAAAGGTTCGACCAGCCGGGGCTTGATGCCAGACAGAATGAGGCCGTTGGAGCGCTCGACTTGGCCGTTAGACTGTGGGTAGGCAACGGACGCTAGGTCCAGTCGGATGCCCTGAGTTGCACAGAAACGGGCAAGTGCGCCTTTGGCAAAATTTGTGCCGTTGTCGGTGATGATGTTGTGCGGTATGCCATACTGGACTGTGATGTCTGCAATGAATGTCACAGCAGTTGGGCCATTGAGTTTCTTGATTGGCTTGGCTTCGATCCACTTGGTGAATTTATCTATTGCCACAAGCAAGTGTGTCAGGCCTCCTCTGGCAGTCTTGAAAGGTCCTACCATATCCAGACCACAGACGGCAAATGTCCAAGTGATCGGAATAGACATGAGTGCAGAAGCTGGCAAGTGTTGCTTGGAGCTGAAGCGCTGGCAGCCGTTGCACTTTTTCACCAAATCTTTGGCATCGTCCAAAGTAGTCGGCCAGAAGAAACCGTGGCGGAAAGCTTTGGCTACGAGAGATCTTGAGGCCGCGTGGTGGCCGCACTCTCCTTGGTGAATGTCCTTCAGGATGGCCAGCCCTTTGGTTGCCTCTACACAGCATTGGAAAACGCCTGTCGCGCTCCTTCTGACGAGCTCTATGTTGACAATGGTGTAAGCTGAGGCTAGGCGTTGAACTTGTCGTGCCGAGGTTTCTTCTGATGGGAGCTCTCCTTTGAGCAGGAATGTGAGGATTGGTTGTGCCCAAGACGGCGCTGAGACTCCAGTTGCTTCGGCTAGAGAGACCAGGGTGGTTGGGCTGGGAGGTGGAGGGCTAGACTGAGCCGCCTGCTGTGTATCCGAAGTCCCCGAGCCGCCTGCTGGAGCCGGCGTCTCCTGGCCGTCTGCTGGAGCAGTCCCCGGGCCAGGAGCTGGCGCGGCCGTAGGTGATCCGTCTGTTGGAGCTGGAGTGTCGTGGCCGCCTGCTGGGGCAGTCTCTGGGCCAGCAGCCGAAACCGCGAGGCCGCCTGCCTCGGGGTTGGCTGGTATGAAGATTGATTCCGACTCTTGTGAAGGCTTGATAGACGGTTTGCGCAGGCATTGGAGAGATACGCCGGCTGGTATTCCTTGGCAGGTGGAACCGATTCGCGCCAAGGTGTCCGCTTGCATGTTATCAGCTCGTGGCACATGGAGGAACTCGCAACCATCAAAGTGTCCACTTATCTGCTGGACAAGGAAGCGATAGCTTGCCATGTTTGTGTCATTGGCGTCCCAGTCCCCAGACGACTGCTGGACAACCAAATTTGAGTCACCGTAGCACAGCACTCGGCGGATGCCAATCTCCTTGGCCATCCGAAGCCCGTGGATAAGTGCCTCATATTCAGCCACATTGTTGGAGGCGGCAAAGTGGATCTGCAGGGTGTACTTGAGCTTGTCGCCTTTGGGGGAGGTGAGGACGACGCCGGCTCCCAGGCCGGTGCGCATCTTTGACCCGTCAAAGTGCATCCGCCAATGGGTTGAGTCTGGCACGGGCGGCAGGTACTGGGTCTCGGCCCAATCTACAAGGAAGTCGGCCAGTGCTTGCGATTTGATGGTGGTGCATGGCTGGTAGAAGATGGTGAAGGGGGCCAGCTCAATGGCCCACTTGGCCACTCTTCCTGAGGCATCTCTGTTCCCCATGATTTTAGCAAGCGGGGCCGTGTAGACGACCGTGACAGAATGCTCTTGGAAGTACTGCTTGAGTTTCTTGGCGGTGAAGTACACGCCGTAGCACATCTTCTGGTAATGGGGGTAGTCCTATTTGGACGCTGACAGGACTTCGCTCAAGTAGTAGACGGGCCTATGGACGGGCAAGGCTCTGCCGTCCTCTGGGCGCTCGACCACAATGACAGTGCAGACCACCCGGCTGGTGGCGGCTATATAAAGGAACATGGGTTCCTTGTCTGCTGGCGCCGCCAGGACAGGCGGGGTGGACAGTAGTCGCTTGAGCTGCTGGAAAGCTTCGTCCGCCTGGTCGTTCCACTCGAAACAAGTGGTCTTCTTCATCAGTTGGTATAGGGGGAGTGCCTTTTCTCCCAGCCGGCTGATGAAGCGGCTGAGAGATACCAGGCACCCCGTGAATCTTTGGACATCTCGCACACGGGTCGATCATTCCATCCTCTCAATGGCTTTGATCTTCGCAGGGTTGCACTCAATGCCGCGCTCGGATATCAGGAAGCCAATGAGCTGGCCTGCTGGTACCCCGAAGACGCATTTCTCCGGGTTTAGCTTAATCCGAAAGCGGCGCAGGTTCTCAAATGTGTCTTGGAGATCCTCCAAAAGGGTTCCTCTCTTCTCCGTCTTCACCACAATGTCGTCCACGTAAACATGGGCGTTCCTGCCAAGCTGCTTGAGGAGACACTTCTGCATGCAACGCTGAAAGGTGGCGCCAGCATTCCTCAAGCCGAACATCATAGTCAGGTAGCAGAAGGCCCCAAACGGCGTGAGGAAGGCAGTCTTCAGACGGTCAGCTGGATCAAGCTTGATTTGGTGGTATCCTGAATAAGCATCAAGGAAAGACAGCAGCTCGCATCCGGCCGTGGAGTCAATCACTTGATCTATTCGTGGCAGAGCAAACTGATCTTTAGGGCAAGCTTTATTCAGGCTGGTGTAATCAATGCACATGCACCATTTATTGTTCTTCTTCAGCACCAGGACTGGATTTGCCAGCCACTCGGGATAAAAGACTTCCATGATGAAGCCGGTTGCTAGTAGGTGGGCGACTTCCTCCCCAACGACTCTTCTCTTCTCTTCTGACAGGCGGCGCAACGGCTGCCTGACAGGCTTTGCATCTTCTCTCACGTGTAGCTTGTGCTCGGCGAATTCCGTCAGGACACCATGCATGTCCTTGGGGGACCATGCAAAGATGTCCCGATTCTCACGGAGGAAATCGATGAGCTCGCTTTCCTATTTGCTGTCTAGGCTTGACCCTATGACAGCAAATCGCTCCGGGTGAGACGGGTCCAAGGCAATCTTCTTTCTGTCCTTGGAGGGCTGGAACGAGCCTTGCGGCTCCGCCTCCTTGGGATCGGCTGGTATGGCCGGCTGCTCGCCAGCCATTGCCACCAGCCGTTGCAGACGGCGCTTTTCCTCAGCCACAACAAGGGTTTCTGCCAGGCTGCTGTTGGCTGTTGCGCATGCAATGGACTTCTCGTAGTCCCCGGTTATGGTGATTATTCCCTTGGGACCAGGCATCTTCATCTTGAGGTAGGCGTAATGGGGGACTGCCATGAATTTTGCAAGAGCGGGCCGGCCCAAGATCACGTGATAGGGACTTTCCAGATTTACCACTTCAAACCAGACCGGCTCCCTCCGGAAGTGCGTCTTGTCACCAAACAGGACATCGACCCTGGCCTTGCCGATTGGTGAACAAGAGAGGCCCGGCACAATGCCATGGAACACAGTCCTGGTAGGCTGAAACTTCTTCTCTTTGATGCCCAACTTCTCCATGGTGTCTCGGTACATGATGTTGATGCTGCTGCCGTCGTCTACCAGGGCTTGAGAGAAACGGCAGGCCCGTCTGTCAGTGGAGAGAGTGGCGTCCAGGACCAAGGCATAGGCCCCTGGAGATGGCATGACAGCCGGGTGATCCTCTCGGCTCCAGCTGACAGGCCTTTCAGACCAGTGCATGAATTATGGGTTCTGGACAGCAACAGTGTTGACTTCTCGGCGCTGCTGGCGCCGGCTGTGCCTATCGTCCGTCTGGCTGGTGAAGACAACATAGGCTCCATTTTCTTCTGAGAATTCATCCTAGATCTGGCTGCCAGGACGAGCAGCCGGTGGATTAGGAGGCGGAGCCGGCTGTCCAGCAGGCGGCGGAGGCAGAGCTTCTGCCCTCGCGATCCTTGTGAGCCAGTGACACTTTCGTGTGGTGTGGTTGGAGGGCTTCGTGCCGTTGTGGAACTTGCAGGGGGCGTCCAAGGCTTGATCAAAGGAGGCTGGCTGCCACACCGGTTTGCCGCCCTTCTGGCGCTTGGGCCCTGCTTGAGCTTCTAGCTGCTGCCCGTCGACCGCTGCCACCAGCCGGCTGTTGGCAACCGGCGCGTGGGCCTTGCGCTTCTGGTCGCTAGTCTGCTGGCGCCGGCTGGATTCTCCTGCCGGCGTCTTGAAAGTTGGAGGGGTCATCTTGCCAGAAGCATCCACTTGCAGCTCGGTCTTCATGGAGGAGTCAGCGGTGGCGTACTTGTCTGCTATGCTCAGCAGCTCGTCCAGCATGGCCGGCTCGTCGCACAGGAGCCGGTGTTTGAGCAAGGTGCCTTCTCTGCACCCGGCCGTGAAATACTCGATGGCTTGTACCCCGTGCACTCCCTCACAGGAGTTTCGCAGCTCGGCCTAGCGCGTCAGATAGTCTCGGGCCTACTCGTCCGGGCCTTGGACACGCAGTGAGAGCTGACGCGGCTTGGCAGGACGCTTGTAGGTGTTGGTGAAGTTGCACGTGAATGCGTCGGTGAAGTCTAGCCAGCCGTTGATGCTGTTGGGCTTGAGGTTGTTCAGCCACGTCCGAGCCGTGCCCTGGAGCATGAGGGGCACGTACTTCATCGCGACACGCCTGTTGCATGTGGCGATGCTGACAGCCGTGGAGTAGTCCACCAGCCAGTCCTCTAGTTTCACTGATCCGTTGTGCTTGGGAGTGTCTCTGGGGAGCGAGAATCCCTTGGGAAAAGGCTCGTTGCGGATGCGGGGGCTGAAGCAGGCCGGACCGAGGTCATCTTATTCTTCAACCGCCTGGGAGCGAGCCAGACAGTCCAGGCGGTGGCGGGCATTGTTTTCCCCAACCCCCTCGCGGCGGCCCAGGCGGCCTGCCAGAGAGGGGTGGTCAACAGGCGGAGGAGACACGCGCCTCTCCCGCCTGGGAGGAGGCGGACGCTCCCCTCGTCGTTCTACGGCCCTCGGGCGGCCGTCTTCGTCGCGCTCGATGGTGACGCGCGTCTGCCGGCTGCGGCTGGCAGCTCTGAGTCTCGCCGGTTGGTAGCGCCGACTGTCGGAGAGCGGGATGTGGCTCCTTGCTCCCGCCGAAAAGGGCGGTTGTCGGCGTGCGCGCCCGCCTCTGATGCCCGGCGACGGGCCTCCTGCTGCATAGCAGGAGCGTCGAGGAGCTGGCGAGCACGCTGGGTCATGCAACGGAGCTCGTCTCCCTCCAAGTGGCCCATCTCATCGACTGCCGCCTGGGCAGCCCTTAGGTTCTCCGACGGAGTGAGGTACACAGGCCGCGGGGCCCCCAGCATGTCTGCTAGCAGCCCGCCGCGATCGCGGACAGCGCCGGTTCGGCTAGGTTCGCCAGCAGCCGGCGTGCCACAAATGGCGCGGTCCATTTCGCGGCGGTAAGCTTCAGTGAGGCGTCGGGAGGCAGCCAGTTTGTTGGCGCTGTCGAGGAGCGAAACACGGAGCGCCTCCATCTCCGCGCCGTCTGCCCCGGCCGTGACAGGGGCAGCGAGGTGCTGCAGAGCGGCCTCGAGCGGGTCTGGACCCGTTCTGCACGATGGTTCGCCGTGGTCGGTGACGAGCACCTCCGTGACGATGCCGATGGTGCCGCATATCGGAAGAATGGGAAGAGGGTCGTTGACGATCTCCACATGCTCGGGGAAGGATTTGTCCTGCCCCGCGTCGGGGCCGACGATCATGTCTACTGGTGGGTCGGAAGAACCCACTGACTCCACGTCAGAGGCACGCTCGTCGACGAGGTGAAGCTTGTCGAGGAGCTCGACGAGGAAGCTCTCCGGCGCCACTGGCTCGGCCGCCGGAGAGGGCTCGTCGTGGATGCGGGCGGCGCCGAGCAGATCGGCGAGCCCGCCCACGGCGCATGCAGCCTCAGCGCTGCGAAGCGTTCCGGTCTCCACGCCAGCGGGCGTGCCGAGCTGGCTACTCTTGCCAGGAAGGAACAAGGTTCCTGTCCAGAGCATGTCTCCGGACGATGGTGCACCTAGCCCCACGGTGGGCGCCAAATGTCGGGGTTTTGGGACGACATATGCCAACGGATGGCTTATCATGCATGGGGTCAAAAGAACGTCGCCGGGCTCGGGAAGCGGGATAAAGCGATACTTAGGACGCCTACGAATCTTACCCAGGTTCGGGGCTCTCCGAGGAGATAACACCCCTAGTCCTGCTCTGCGGGGGCTCCGCATCATGACTGATAGCACTAGAGTAGCTACAAGATTGCTCCTTGAGCTGTGAGGTCCCAAGGAAGAGGATGAACAAGGCTAGCTCACCTCCTCCCTTTATCTAGGGTTTTTGTCTTGTGATCTTCTAATAGCCAACCTTCCAACCCTCCTTCATGGAGGACCCTGGGGGTTTTATATAGGCCTACCCACCAGGGGTACAATGGTGAATTCGACGGCATGGCCCCCAGCCATCAGTGTCTTCTCGCGCCGGCCTCGCCGCCTGTCTGCTGGGGCCCGCCGCCTGCGGGCCCCTCGTGATTGTCTTTAACTGTGGGGATGCCTTTGCTGACGACAGACTCGTCAGGAAGGGGATGGCCACAGTGCCATCGCCCCTTGCCATACGCTGCCGCCTCGCCCCGTCCCGTCGTCTTGATGAGGCCCAAACTTCTAGGATGGGGTTTGCCGTCTGCTACCAGACGGCCGTCTCCCCTGGCCGCCTGCCAGGGGCGGTTTGTCCTCGAGCCTACCCGCTGATCGATGGGGCCAGCCGCCCGCTGGCCCCGCCGTTTGCGGTGGTGGGATCATGGACTCCTTTGGCCGCTGCTTGGTCACGAGCTTCATGGCTACAGTGACCCGCCGCTTAGTAGATATTTATAAGGTACACGGCCATTGTAGCCACGCCCTTACAGATCTTCTAAGGACATGTTCTCCTGTAGCCATGCCCCCACCACGCTGGGACCTCCCTCAGCGTGTTCCGTGAGGGAGGAGTGCGGGGCCGTCTGTTGGCTGGTGGTGTTGGTGTTGCCGCTTGCTGGGTCCCTTCCGCCTGCTGGCAGCTGGCTCCTAGGGCAGGCTACCCTAGGAGGCGGCTCGAGGAGCAGACAGCCGCAGCTGACCAAGCGGCTGTCATTTGTCTTAAAATACCAAGGGTACCCATGGTCAATATCTCCGACATACCGGATTTTGAACCGGAAATTTTCTGATGGTCTTTAAATTTTCACCAATATGGCAGTAGCCTCCGGGACCGGGTTATCTTCCCTCCAATGACCCGGGGTCTTGAATCTCACAATGTTTGCCAAGTCATGTCATCATAGCCCCCGAGTCTTAAGACTACTCGAGGAGTTGGCTTGAGACTCTCCATGCTTTGACCATGCTATGACGAGTGGATTGCTGAAATATGTTGAATCTCGGCGGGTTATGAATGACCCTGTCCATTAATCCATCCGGTGTAGGCAAGGGCCTTAGTTTGATGGTCTCCTTTGCAATTATGAATTCTGCATAAGAATTTGCACAAACGAGAGTAATTGTTCTCGAAGAAAAATAAAGATGTATCAATAAAAATAAATTGGATGGATATCACCTGATTTGTCCAGATAATAGATAATCACGTGAGCAAAAAGCACTAAACTAATAATTGGTTTGGCGGCTCACAACGCGGGACAATTCGGAGGTGCAAGGTCGTCAACTGTTGGCGATCCTTACAATCCTGCAGGGTACTGATGCATATCTTCATCAAGTGGTTTTGGAAACAACTCACGTCATCCTTCCGTGTTTGACTGCACTGTGCCCTCCATGGAGCTGGTGAATTTAATTAAGCTTTAACCTCTGCAACCTCATGTTCAGCAGCACTACTTCTCTAGAATTTTGAGTGTCGACTTGTTGAAGATCCAAACTGTTATAGAGCTCATTCACTACTTCTTTCCTGTATTTCACACTTATTGCTCCAGCAAAGGCAACTCGCAAGCCAGCGGCTCTTGACAAAAACAGGTCAAGGTGAGTTGAGCGCGGCGACTCACGGCAGCCTGCGCCAGCAGCGACTTGAGGTACGAACGGCGACTCATCGCAGCAGCGACACACGGCAAAGGCGGGTCAACAAGGCAAGGTTGCTTCACAGAGGTAGCGCACTGGCAGCTTAAGGACAAGCCTGACAGAGGAGGGCAACGCGGAGGCGGGTTGCAACGCGAGGTGCGGCGGATCAGGGCACCGATAGGCCGTAGGAGACGGCGAATGCGGCGGCGGCTCAGTAGGGGCGCCGGCGGGTCACAGCCCCAGTGGTTTCAATTGAAGGGCGGCTCAGAAGCGCTAGCAATAGAGGCGGAGGCCAAAGCAGCGACTCTGATCCGGCAGAGGAAGAGGCTCGAGGGCGGGTGCGTGTACCGACTTAAGGCGAAGGCAGGCCCGACCCGATGGGCTCCTACGAGGCGGCTCTACTAGGTCGTAGGAGGCTCCCAGGCGCGACGGAGGACGTGACAGTGGTAACCCGGCGAGGCACAACAGTGGCTGGGCGGAGGTGACCGGCCAGTGAGGTTGCGGCCGTGGTCGCGACACAATGGTTCTCGGGGATGAGGCGAATCCGTCCAATGGCAACTCAAGCAGGTGCGAGGGCACCCCGGCGGTTCGAGGCCACAGCCATGCGCGACAGAGGCCAAGGACAGGGTCGGCGGGTCAGCTACGACGGCTCTCTCCCGCTACAGTTGAGGCGGGCAACGAAGGCTTATGGCAGCTCAGCAACGGCAGATCAGTGGGGGCGGCTCAACAGCAGCCGGCGCATTGAAGGCGCGAAATAGAGACCATGGTGATACGCCTGGCGAGGCCGCTCGGGGCAGAAGAAGGTAACGGAGACCGCATAGGTGGAAGTGAGGTAAGGCTGCGGCGATAGCGGCTCAAAACCAAGGCAAGACAAGGCGGCGCTGGCAAGCCACGGCGACGGGGTGACTCATACGGGCGGCCTCGCTGCAAGGGCAGAGGCGCTCGGACAGCATTGCGATGTGGGAGCGGGGTCGCGACCGCAGCAGCCACAGAAGCAACTCTCAGACGGCTATGGCAGGTCCGCAGAAACGGGTTGGCGGCTTGTCAGAGACTGGCGACTCTCGGTGCCGGCTTAAGGTCTTGGCCTCTGCGACGGGTCGAGGAGACGCTCAGAAGTGGAGACCAGGCGGCTCGGGGCGTTGCAGCAGAATCGTGTGGTGAGTCAACTCTGGCCCGGCCGAGTCAGAACGTAGTTGCAGTCGCTTGGATGGTGTCGTAGTTCGTCCAGGGTTGACTCGGGGTGGAGGCGTTGACCCGTCGTAGAAGAAGTGGCTTTAAGCCGGCAAATGAAGGTGCCGTCGGCTCGTCGGTGATGTGGTTAGCGGCTCTGCTGCGCCCCGGCGAGCCCGTGGTCAAGGGACTCTGGTGAGTGATTTGGCGTAGGCAACTTAGGGCATGGAAGGCGAGGTCGTTCATCAAGGGCGACTCATAGCAGCGCGAGGCGTGGCGGCTCAAATGCGACGAAGGAGCAGGGCTGGCTTGTTGGCGGGTGGTCGATGAGGCGTTGGCGACTCGAGGAGACATACCACGGTTGAGGTGATGTTGTGGTGGAAGGCGGTAACTATTGCGGCTCGTCCACGGCGCAAGCAAAGATGTCAGACTGGACGACCAGATGCAACAGCGGTTTGAGATGGGTGCTTCTTGGGTGCAGACAATGAAAGAGTCTGGGTAGCCGCCGGTTCTGATTCTAGGTCGTGGCCGTTCTGCTTCGGGCGAAGGCATTGGCGGTTGATAGCTATTGTGGCCACAGTAGAGGCGGCGGTGACTTCGACGGTCGGGGCGGCTCGCAGTGGAAACAGCTTGGCGATGGCCCGTGGATGATACGACCGGGAGGTGGCTCTTGGGGCGACGACTCAACCGCAATTGAAACCCGGCGGCGATTCATGGCCGGCTCTCAGGGCGATTCAACAGAACAGAAGGGTCACTCAGGGCCAGCTCGAGGAAAATCACTGTGGCAAAACCGGGTCGCAGTCGTGTCTGTAGGACGGCCACTTTCCGACTTGAGGTGCACATCAACAGATATTGATCGGTCTTCAGATTCGATTTGCAAAGGCGGCAACTCATGACTCAACCCTAACTTTCTTTTCAACTCCAATCTCATGGATTGTAAAATCTTCCCCTGGAAAATTGCAAACTCCTCGATCCCAGGGGAGATCCCTCCAAGAACTCAACACCACCATGCGCACGCCCCATGGTGGGCGCCAACTGTCGTGGAAATGTCACGGTCCCGGTGTGAGGACTTAGTCGTGAGGCCAACGCATCTATGTAGTAGCTTGAGAGGGATTGATCGGAATCGAGAGACGCAACACAAGACAAGGGTTTATACAGCTTCGGGCCCCGGGAAACATCTGTTGGAGATATGCCCTAGAGGCAATAATAAAAGCATTATTATTATATCTCCTTGTTCATGATAATTGTCTGTTATTCATGCTTGAATTGTATTGTACGGAAACAGCGATACATGTGTGAATACACAGACCACAATGAGTCCCTGGTAGGCCTCTAGTTACCAGCTCGTTGATCAACAGATGGTCACGGTTTCCTGACCATGGACATGAGATGTCGGTGATAACGGGATCACATCATTAGGAGAGTGATGTGATGGACAAGACCCAAACTTGAGCATAACACGAGATCGTATAGTTCGTAATGCATAAGCTTTTCGGTGTCAAGTATTTATTCCTTAGACCATGAGGTTGTACAACTCCCGGACACCGTAGGAGTGCTTTGGGTGTGCCAACCGTCACAACGTAACTGGGTGGCTATAAAGGTACGCATCGGGTATCTCCGAAAGTGTCTGTTGAGTTGGTACGAACCGAGACTGGGATGTTGTCACTCCGTATGACGGAGAGGTACCTCTGGGCCCACTCGGTAAGACATCATCATAATGAGCTCAATGTGACTAAGTAGTTAGTCACGGGATGATGGATTACGGATCGAGTAAAGAGACTTGCCATAACGAGATTGAACAAGGTATCGGGGATACCGACGATCGAATCTCGGGCAAATACCGTACCGATGGACAAAGGGAATAACATACGGGATTGAGTGAATCCTTGACACGGTGGTTCATCCGATGAAGATCATCGAGGAACACGTGGGAACCAACATGGGTATCCAGATCCCGCTGTTGGTTATTGGCCGGAGAGTGGTCTCGGTCATGTCTACGTGTCTCCCGAACCCGTAGGGTCTACACACTTAAGGTTCGGTAACGCTAGGGTCGTAGAGATAAATGCACGTGGAAACCCGAAAGTTGTTCGGAGTCCCGGATGAGATCCCGGACGTCACGAGGAGTTTCGGAATGGTCCGGAGGTAAAGATTGATATATGGGAAGTCCAGTTTCGGCCAACGGGTGATCTCCGGGGGTCACCGGGAGCGTCCCGGGACCACCGGAGGGGCCCCGGGGGTCCACCGGGTGGGGCCACCCATCCCGGTGGGGCCCCTAGGCCGCGAGGGGATGTGACCAGCCCTCTGGGCTGGCGCACCACTAAGGGAGGCCCACCTCCCCTGCGCCTAGGGTTCAAACCCTAAAGGGGAGGGGGGCTCCACTTGCCTTGGGGGGCAAGGAACCCCCCTTGGCCGCCGCCCCCTTGCAGATTGGATCTGCAGGGGGTCCAGGCGCCCCCCCTGGCCCCTATATATATGTGGGGGGGGGGGAGAGGGCAGCCGCACCCAAGCCCTGGCGCCTCTCCCCCTCCCGTCACACCTCCCAACTCCCACGCAGGGCGCCCGGCGAAGCCCTGCTGCGATCTCCACTGCATCCGTCATCACGCCGTCGTGCTGCCGGATCTCTGACGACTTCTCCTCCCCCCTTGCTGGATCAAGAAGGAGGTGACGTTGCTGCACCGTACGTGTGTTGAACGCGGAGGTGCCGTCCGTTCGGCGCTGGATCATCGGTGACGAAGAACGTGAAGAGTACGACTACTTCATCCTTGCTTCGTTGAAAGCTTCCGCACGCAATCTTCATAACGGTATGTAGATGCACTCTTAGTTACTCGTTGCTAGATGTCTCCATAGTTGGATCTTGGTGAAGACGTAGAAATTTTTTGAATTATGCTACGTTCCCCAACAGTGGCATCTGAGCCTAGGTTTTATGCGTAGCATCTTGCACGAGTAGAACACAAAGCAGTTGTGGGCGTATGATCTTGTTCAACTTTCTTACCGTTACTAGTCAATCTTGATTCGGCGGTATTGTGGGATGAAGCGGCCCAGACCGACCTTACACGTACGCTTACGTGAGACTGGTTCCACCGACAGACATGCACTAGATGCATAAGGTGGCTGGCGGGTGTCTGTCTCTCCTACTTTAGTCGGATCGGATTCGATGAAATGGGTCCTTATGAAGGGTAAATAGAAGTTGACAAATCACGTTGTGGTTTTGGCGTAGGTAAGAAACGTTCTTGCTAGAAATCCTATAGAGGCCACGTAAAACTTGCAACAACAATTAGAGGACGTCTAACTTGTTTTTGCAGCATGTGTTTTGTGACGTGGTATGGCCAAGAACGAAGATGTGATGAATGATATATGTGATGTATGAGATTGATCATGTTTTTGTAATAGGGAATCACGACTTGCATGTCGATGAACTTGACAACCGGCAGGAGCCATAGGAGTTGTCTTTATTATTGTATGACCTGCGTGTCACTGAATAACGCCATGTAATTACTTTACTTCATTGCTAAACGTTAGCTATAGTAGTAGAAGTAATAGTTGGCGTGACGACTTCTTCAAGACACGATGATGGAGTTCATGATGATGAAGATCATGGTGTCGAGCCGGTGACAAGATGATCATGGTGCCCCGAAGATGGAGATCCAAGGAGCAAGATGATATTGGCCATATCATGTCACTTTAATTGATTGCATGTGATGTTTATCATGTTTTTGCATCTTGTTTACTTAGAACGACGGTAGTAAATAAGATGATCTCTCACTAAAATTTCAAGTATTGTGTTTCCCCTAACTGTGCACCGTTGCTAAAGTTCGTTGCTCCGAAGCACCACATGATGATCGGGTGTGATAGGTTCTAACGTTCGCATACAACGGGTGTAAGACAGATTTACACACGCGATACACTTAGGGTTCACTTGACGAGCCTAGCATGTACAGACATGGCCTCGGAACACGGAGGACCGAAAGGTCGAACACGAGTCGTATAGAGGATACGATCAACATGAAGATGTTCATCGTTGATGACT
Organism: Secale cereale; assembly: GCA_902687465.1. NCBI lineage: Eukaryota > Viridiplantae > Streptophyta > Magnoliopsida > Poales > Poaceae > Secale > Secale cereale. Next base: position 332,282,142 of record LR738713.1, read on the forward strand.
AGTCCGTCTCACGTGATGATCGGACACGGACTACTCGATTCGGATCGTGTATCACTTAGATGACTAGAGAGATGTCATTCTGAGTGGGAGTTCATTATAATTTGATTAAGATGAACTTAATTATCATGAACTTAGTCTAAATTCTTTACAATATCTCTTGTAGATCAAATGGCCCACGCTCAGGTTTCCCTCAACTTCAACGCGTTCCTAGAGAAAACCAAGCTGAAAGACGATGGTAGCAACTATACGGATTGGGTCCGTAACCTGAGGATTATCCTCATAGCTGCCAAGAGATCATATGTCCTAGAAGCACCGCTAGGTGATGCACCTGCTCCCGATGCTGACCAAGACGTTTTGAACGTCTGGCAGTCGCGTAGTGATGATTACTCCCTGGTTCAGTGCGGCATGCGTTACAGTTTAGAATCGGGGCTCCAAAAGTGTTTTGAGCACCATGGAGCATATGAGATGTTCGAAGAGCTGAAAATGGTTTTCCAAGCTCATGCCCGAGTCGAGAGATATGATGTCTCCGACGCATTCTACAGCTGTAAGATGGAGGAGAACAGTTCTGTCAGTGAGCACATCCTCAAGATTTCAGGATTGCACAATCGCTTGTCTCAGCTGGGAATGAATCTCCCAGATGAAGCGATCGTTGACAGAATCCTCCAGTCGCTCCCACCAAGCTTCAAGAGCTTCGTGCTGAACTTCAATATGCAGGGGATGGAGAAGTCCATTCCCGAGGTGTATTCGATGCTGAAATTAGCGGAGGTAGACATCAAGAAAGAACATCAAGTGTTGATGGTCAATAAAACCACTAAGTTCAAGAAAGGCAAGGGTAAGAAGAACTTCAAGAAGGACGGCAAGGGAGTTGCCGCGCCTGGCAAGCCTGTTGCCGGGAAGAAGCCAAAGTATGGACCCAAGCCTGAGACAGAGTGCTTTTATTGCAAGGGAACGGGTCACTGGAAGCGGAACTGCCCCAAATACTTAGCAGACAAGAAGGCCGGCAACGTCAAAGGTATATATGATATACATGTTATTGATGTGTACCTTACCAGCACTCGTAGTAGCTCCTGGGTATTCGATACCGGTGCAGTTGCTCACATTTGTAACTCAAAATAGGAGCTGCAGAATAAACGGAGACTGGCGAAGGATGAGGTGACGATGCGCGTCGGGAATGGTTCCAAGGTCGATGTGATCGCCGTCGGCACGCTGCCTCTACATCTACCCTCGGGATTAGTTTTGAACCTCAATAATTGTTATTTAGTACCAGCTTTGAGCATGAACATTGTTTCTGGATCTCGTCTTATGCGAGATGGATATTCTTTCAAATCGGAGAATAATGGTTGTTCTATTTATTTGAGAGATATGTTTTATGGTCATGCCCCGCTGGTCAATGGTTTATTTTTGATGAATCTCGAACGTAGTGATACACATATTCATAGTGTAGACGCCAAAAGATGTAAAGTTGATAATGATAGTCCCACATACTTGTGGCATTGCCGACTTGGTCATATTGGTGTCAAACGTATGAAGAAGCTCCATTCAGATGGACTTCTAGAGTCTCTTGATTATGAATCATTTGACACGTGCGAACCATGCCTCTTGGGCAAGATGACCAAAACTCCGTTCTCCGAAACAATGGAGCGAGAAACCAACTTGTTGGAAATCATACATACCGATGTGTGCGGTCCAATGAGTGTTGAGGCTCGCGGAGGCTATCGTTATGTTCTCACCCTCACAGATGACTTGAGTAGATATGGGTATATCTATTCGATGAAACACAAGTCTGAGACCTTTGAAAAGTTCAAGGAATTTCAGAATGAGGTTGAAAATCAACGTGACAGAAAAATAAAGTTCTTGCGATCGGATCGTGGGGGTGAATATTTAAGTCATGAATTTGGCACACACCTTAGGAGCTGTGGAATTGTTTCACAATTGACACCGCCCGGAACACCTCAACGTAACGGTGTGTCGGAACGTCAAAATCGTACTCTGTTGGACATGGTGCGATCTATGATGTCCCTCACCGATTTACCGCTATCTTTTTGGGGCTATGCTTTAGAGACTGCCGCATTCACTTTAAATAGGGCTCCGTCGAAATCCGTTGAGACGACTCCGTATGAACTTTGGTTTGGCAAGAAACCGAAGCTGTCGTTTCTAAAAGTTTGGGGTTGCGATGCTTATGTCAAGAAACTTCAACCTGAAAAGCTCGAACCCAAATCGGAGAAATGCGTCTTCATAGGATACCCAAAGGAAACAATTGGGTACACCTTCTACCACAGATCCGAAGGCAAAGTCTTTGTTGCCAAGAATGGATGCTTTCTGGAGAAAGAGTTTCTCTCGAAAGAAGTGAGTGGGAGGAAAGTAGAACTTGATGAGGTGACAGTCACCACTCCTGTACCGGAAAGTAGCGCAGCACAGGAAACTGTTCCTGAGGTGCCTGCACCGACAAGGGAGGAAGTTAATGATAATGATCATGAAGAAACTGATCAAGTTACTACTGAACTTCGAAGGTCCACAAGGGTACGTTCCGCACCAGAGTGGTACGGCAACCCTGTACTGGAAATCATGTTGTTAGACAACGGTGAACCTTCGAACTATGAAGAAGCGATGGCGGGCCCAGATTCCAATAAATGGCTTGGAGCCATGAAATCCGAGATAGAATCCATGTATGAAAACAAAGTATGGACTTTGGTGGACTTGCCTGATGATAGGCACGCCATAGAAAACAAATGGATATTTAAGAAGAAGACAGACGCGGATGGTAATGTGACCATCTATAAAGCTCGGCTTGTCGCTAAGGGTTATCGACAAGTTCAAGGGATTGACTACGATGAGACTTTCTCTCCCGTAGCGATGCTGAAGTCAGTCAGAATCATGTTAGCTATTGCCGCATTCCATGATTATGAGATATGGCAAATGGATGTCAAAACAGCGTTCCTTAATGGCTTCCTCAAGGAAGAGTTGTATATGATGCAACCGGAAGGTTTTGTCGATCCAGAAAACGCTAACAAGGTATGCAAGCTCCAGCGCTCGATTTACGGGCTGGTGCAAGCATCTCGGAGTTGGAATATTCGCTTTGATGAGGTGATCAAAGAGTTTGGCTTTATACAGACTTATGGAGAAGCCTGTATTTACAAGAAAGTGAGTGGGAGCTCTGTAGCATTTCTCATATTATATGTGGACGACATATTGCTGATGGGAAATGATATAGAATTCTTGGAAAATGTAAAGGCCTACTTGAATAAAAGTTTTTCAATGAAGGACCTTGGAGAAGCTGCTTACATATTAGGCATCAAAATCTATAGAGATAGATCGAGACGCCTCATTGGTCTTTCACAAAGTACATACCTTGATAAAATATTGAAGAAGTTCAATATGGATCAGTCAAAGAAAGGATTCTTGCCTGTTTTGCAAGGTATGAGATTGAGCAAAGCTCAGTCGCCGACCACGGCAGAAGATAGAGAAAAGATGAGTGTCATTCCCTATGCCTCGGCCATAGGTTCTATCATGTATGCCATGCTGTGTACCAGACCTGATGTGAACCTTGCCATAAGTTTGGTAGGGAGGTACCAAAGTGATCCCGGTACGGAACACTGGACAGCGGTCAAGAACATCCTGAAGTACCTGAAAAGGACTAAGGATATGTTTCTCGTTTATGGAGGTGACGAAGAGCTCGTCGTAAAGGGTTACGTCGATGCTAGCTTCGACACAGATCTGGATGACTCTAAGTCACAAACCGGATACGTGTATATTTTGAACGGAGGGGCAGTCAGCTGGTGCAGTTGCAAACAGAGCGTGGTGGCAGCGTCTACATGTGAAGCGGAGTACATAGCTGCTTCTGAAGCAGCGCATGAAGGAGTCTGGATGAAGGAGTTCATCACCGACCTAGGAGTCATTCCAAGCGCGTCAAGCCCGATGACTCTCTTCTGTGACAACACTGGTGCTATTGCTATTACCAAGGAGCCCAGGTTTCACAAGAAGACCAAGCACATCAAGCGCCGTTTCAACTCCATCCGGAATTATGTTCAGGATAGAGACATAGATATTTGTAAAGTGCATACGGATCTGAATGTCGCAGACCCGTTGACTAAACCTCTTTCACGGGCAAAACATGATCAACACCAGAACTCTATGGGTGTTCGATTCATCACAATGTAACTAGATTATTGACTCTAGTGCAAGTGGGAGACTGTTGGAGATATGCCCTAGAGGCAATAATAAAAGCATTATTATTATATCTCCTTGTTCATGATAATTGTCTGTTATTCATGCTTGAATTGTATTGTACGGAAACAGCGATACATGTGTGAATACACAGACCACAATGAGTCCCTGGTAGGCCTCTAGTTACCAGCTCGTTGATCAACAGATGGTCACGGTTTCCTGACCATGGACATGAGATGTCGGTGATAACGGGATCACATCATTAGGAGAATGATGTGATGGACAAGACCCAAACTTGAGCATAACACGAGATCGTATAGTTCGTAATGCATAAGCTTTTCGGTGTCAAGTATTTATTCCTTAGACCATGAGGTTGTACAACTCCCGGACACCGTAGGAGTGCTTTGGGTGTGCCAACCGTCACAACGTAACTGGGTGGCTATAAAGGTACGCATCGGTATCTCCGAAAGTGTCTGTTGAGTTGGTACGAACCGAGACTGGGATGTTGTCACTCCGTATGACGGAGAGGTACCTCTGGGCCCACTCGGTAAGACATCATCATAATGAGCTCAATGTGACTAAGTAGTTAGTCACGGGATGATGGATTACGGATCGAGTAAAGAGACTTGCCATAACGAGATTGAACAAGGTATCGGGGATACCGACGATCGAATCTCGGGCAAATACCGTACCGATGGACAAAGGGAATAACATACGGGATTGAGTGAATCCTTGACACGGTGGTTCATCCGATGAAGATCATCGAGGAACACGTGGGAACCAACATGGGTATCCAGATCCCGCTGTTGGTTATTGGCCGGAGAGTGGTCTCGGTCATGTCTACGTGTCTCCCGAACCCGTAGGGTCTACACACTTAAGGTTCGGTAACGCTAGGGTCGTAGAGATAAATGCACGTGGAAACCCGAAAGTTGTTCGGAGTCCCGGATGAGATCTCGTACGTCACGAGGAGTTCCGGAATGGTCCAGAGGTAAAGATTGATATATGGGAAGTCCAGTTTGGGCCAACGGGTGATCTCCGGGGGTCACCGGGAGCGTCCCGGGACCACCGGAGGGGCCCCGGGGGTCCACCGGGTGGGGCCACCCATCCCGGTGGGGCCCCTAGGCCGCGAGGGGATGTGTGCAGCCCTCTGGGCTGGCGCACCACAAGGTGGCCCACCTCCCCATGCGCCTAGGGTTAAAACCCTAAGGGGAGGGGGGCCACCACTTGCCTTGGGGGAGGAGGACTCCTCCCTGGCCGCCGCCCCCCCCTTGCAGATTGGATCTGCAGGGGGCTGGCGCCCCCCTGGCCCCCTATATATATGTGGGGAGGGAGAGGGCAGCCGCACCTCAGCCCTGGCGCCTCTCCCCCTCCCGTCACACCTCCCAACTCCCACGCAGGGCGCCCGGCGAAGCCCTGCTGCGATCTCCACGGCATCCGTCATCACGCCGTCGTGCTGCCGGATCTTTGACGACTTCTCCTCCCCCCTTGCTGGATCAAGAAGGAGGTGACGTTGTTGCACCGTATGTGTGTTGAACGCGGAGGTGCCGTCCGTTCGGCGCTGGATCATCGGTGACGAAGAACGTGAAGAGTACGACTACTTCATCCTTGCTTCGTTGAAAGCTTCCGCACGCAATCTTCATAACGGTATGTAGATGCACTCTTAGTTACTCGTTGCTAGATGTCTCCATAGTTGGATCTTGGTGAAGACGTAGAAATTTTTTGAATTATGCTACGTTCCCCAACAACATCATCCGGTAATAACTCTACATGTCGTTTGTGGCTAGGTCTCATTATGATCATGAGGGAGTTGCCGGTAAGCCGGCTCTCCTATAGTTGTGTCTAGCCCTAGAGATTATTCAACATGTCCCTCTTGGGGTGCCCTGCCCCTCCTTATATAAGTTGAAGGGGTGGGTTACATGTAGAGTCCGACTCGGATTAAGACTTACACTATTCTGACTTCTTTTCACGATCTTCTCTCCCTGGGCTTCTCACCATGGGCTTCTTAACGTCTTGGGCTTCTTAACTGCCAGCTTACAACCTGCTTATGATGTGGCTTACAATATGGCTTACGATCTGGCTTACAATCTGAATTATCATCTGGCTTACCGTCTGGCTTACCGTCTGGATTAACATCTGCCGGCTTATCGTCTGGCTTAACATATGCCGACTTACCATCTGGCTTAACATTTGCCGGCTTACCATCTCTCTTAACAACTGCTGGCTTAACATCTGGTTTAACATCTGCCGGCTTAACATCTGGTTTAACATGTGCCGGCTTAACATCTGTCGGGTCACCAATGAAACACCAAGTCCTAGCCGGGTCATATCTCCAGTCGGGTCATACCGCGGGGTATATCCCGGACAGGCACAATTGCTCAAACTAATTGGTCTGAAGTTTTTCATGTCTCTAGCATGAGGCACTTTAGGTATAAGAGTAATAAGGGCATACTTCAGTTTATACATATGTAAGGTGCCACTCTCAAAATCTCTAACCATCCACATAAAGGCATTTATGATCAGCTCCCAGAAGGTTTGGTAAAATAAGAAGGATAGGCTATCTGGTCCAGGAGCACCACTAGCATATGAGCTCATAATAGCTTGTTTAATTTCCTCTTTAGAAAAAAGATCTCTCTAAAAGCTCTCTCTCTTCAACACTAACCATTTCATCAATGGACCAAAAATTAGCATCTAAGTGGACGTCAGGCTTAGGTTTAAATGTAAATCTTTATAAAAAGCAGTAGCTAGTTCCAGCATATCTTTAGTGGAAGTAACAACCCAAGTAGGGCCATTCAGCTTAGCGAGGTGGTTCTTCCTATGCCTATGATTAGCAAGAGCATGAAAGTAAGCATTGTTTCTATCTCCCTTTAGGATTTTTCTGTCCCTAGACCTCTGCCAGAGGGTAGTTTCCTCTTTTCTCCAAATCTCATCTAGTTCATTTTTTATATTTTTCATCCTATCAAAATCATTAGCAGGCAGCTGTTGAGATTCAGATAAGACATCAAGAATATCAAACTCCATAAGGAGTGCCTTTTTATTAATGGCAGCTTCCCTCTTAATGCTCCATCCTTTTGCTTTTTCCCTGAGAACCCTAGTCTTAGCGAGTCATTTATCAGCTGAAGAGCTAGAGGATGACACAGAGTTCCAAGCTTCTATGACCATCTAATGGAACCCTGGTTGAGAGATCCACCACTTTTCAGATCTAAAGATTTTGGGGTTAGAGTAGGCTCTAGCCCCAGTATCAAGAACCAGGGGTGAATGGTCACTCCCAACTCTAGGGAGTGCAGATAAAGATGATAAAGGAAAATGGGCACCCCGTCCATAGAAGTGAATACCCTGTCTAATATAGAAAAAAGAGGGGAGACATGATTATTATACCAGGTAAAAACTCTGTTAGAGATAGCAATCTCCATCAAGCCCCATTTGTTAATCCAATCATTAAAGAGGAATGTAGTTTGTTGGTTAATCAATCCACTACTTTTATCAGATGCACTCCTAACCAAGTTAAAATCCCCACAAATCATAATAGGATAACAAGCATCGGTCAAGATAACATGTAATTCAGCAATAAAGTCAACTTTAAATTCAGGATAGGCAGAGCCATAAACCAGCACCATTTGCCGCACAAAGCCATCATTCTTATTTTTAATAGTGGCGGTAATAGAAAATATTTGGTTAACAAAACCAATCACCACAAAGGTGTTTTTCTTAAAGCCTAAAAGAATCCCTCCAGCGGTATTAGAAGCAGGCAAAAAATGCCAAACGATGTTGTCAAATCTATCAATAGCTTTGAGGAAACCCTCAGAAATAATTTCTGTTTTTGTTTCTTGAAATCCAATAAAATCAGGATTAGTTTTAGCAATGGTATCACAGAGTCACTGAAATTTCTCAGGTTGTCCAAGACCTCTACTGTTCCAAATAAGGCCTATCATGGATTAAGTAACTTTAAAAGGATGAGATAGGCCACAAGGCTTGACCTTAGTCAGGACAGTGGGTGTTTTCCTCATAGCAACAACAGTGCCAACTGGTTCAGGGGAAAAGTCACACACAAGTGTACGAACTAAATCATTTTGATCAATGTCTAAATGTCACACCCTGATTTTCATGCCACAACACTTAAGCTAATAATCATGCTAAAATGTGGTTTGACAAAAACTTTTGAGTGTTTTTGACCATGCTTGATTGGTTTTCTGTTTGTTGTTTGCTAGTGCTCTAAAAATAAAATAAATCCTCCTACCCTTATACTCCTTCTCCTTGATCCAAACCTTTTCCCAATGATCATGCCATGTGTATAGGACATAATAGTATTTTCTTACAAAAATATTTTGGCCAAAAAGTATTTTCTAAATTTAGTTTTCCAAAAACCCCTGAATTAAGGTTTGCACTACAAGTATTTAATTAAGGGTGTGAAAAATCTTTCAAAAATTATATTTTAATCCTATTAGATATAGGACTTACAAAACCCATAAAAATATTATTTTCAAAGTTATTTTTGCTATTTTATTTAAAGGCTTTTCCTTAAGGCCAGAAATGGTCTTTAATAGATAAAATTATTTTATTGATTCAAAAATATTTGAGAAAATTTAGGGAATCTCGGTGGACATATATTGTCCATATATATGAGTTTCAACACATGGTAATATTCAAAATATTGGTCAAGTCTCTCAAAAATCCTTTCTGGATATTTCAAGTTTTTGAAATATTTACAAAGGAAATATTCTCTAAAAATTCTAATAAAATTCTAGCATGTCACATATGACATATTTAATGATCTTGCCAAGCCTCAAGCCTGAAGATCAAGAAAACATCATCATACCCCCTCAAAACCATTTCTGCCCATTTTGAAGCTTGAGCAACTTTACATTGCCAAACTTGTCCAAATGCTCTCAAACTTGGTGCACATGCTCAAATGGTCTAATTATGTATATAGACCAACTGGCACAAGTTTTGGAGAAGGATAACTTGACCCAAGTGCCCCAAAACCCTCTCTGACCATATCCAAATTTGAACAACTCTACATTACCAACTTTTTACTTGTGACCTCAAATTTTGTGGACAGGCTCACAACCCCAAATGTTGACACTACACCAAGTGGTGCATCAAGGGGGATGGTTTGCATGACTAAATCTTGGAAAAGCTATTTTTGTTGATTTCTAAGGTTTACCAAAGTTACATTGGCCACTTTATTCAAATGAGCTCAAACTTGGTGGAACACCCTATTTTCATGTGCCATTTCATTCTGTTAAGTCTCATGTCATTTGGACTTCATTTACTTGCCCAAACTTACATCAAACACCTTCTGCCATTTTACCAAAACCACTATTTTGCCCCCTTTTAATATTCACCTTTGCTTCAACTTTTTACCACAGATCATAATAACCTTCTTCTACCTCCAATAAGACTTGCTTGACCATGTCTCAATCATTGGTGGATGAAAACCCCCCATTTACCCCTCTAGACCACACTGTTTCATCTCTCCCTCAACCTCTCTCCTCTCACAGTGGATGATCAGAGCATCCAATGCCACGCCCACCTTGTTTACTACCCCCTAGGGTTGTTGGACATTGGAGGACACGGCCAGGGCGCAAACGACATGCCCATGCCGGCTAAAGTCGCGCTATGGAGTGTGCTACAGTGCGCTAGGGCACTGTAGCTCGGCCCTCCCGAGGCAACCAGGCAGCATTGGGCAGAGCAAGCGTGTCCGTAGAAGTCGCCTCAACGTCCATGACACACTACGCGGTCTGTCCCCTCCTTCTTCTTCCTACTGCTGCTTCTCTCACACGCGTGTCGGCCGCCCGCGAGCTCCAGTGAGCGACTTCACATGCGCGGAGCCTCTGGAACCTCCACGCTCTCTTTGTCCTTCTCCCTCGACCTGGACCACGCCCATGCACACCGCAGACAGCCCCTCGCCCTCTCTCCTGGCCGCCCGAGCCGTTGTCGTAGCCACCTGTGTGCCTCGTCCACGGTGAGCCACGGGCCGGCTACTTAAGACCACCCCTCTGGATCCCCTTCGCTCTCTCACCTTCCCATTCATCCCTTGGGCCAAGCCGTTCTCCTTCCCGTGCCCTCCTTGCTCCTCCAAGGCCAAAGCCGAGCCGCCGGTCTCCTCTCAAACTCCCGCGAATGAGGCCTCCTCCTCCCCTCCTTTCTCCACTAGGCGAACCCCATGGCCACCATGGAACCTGTGACGCCCCCGATTTGACCGTACACTAATCATGCACGCAAATGTGTACGACCAAGATCAGGGACTCACTGGAAGATATCACAACACAACTCTAGGCACAAATTAAAATAATACGAGCTTTATATTACAAGCCAGGGGCCTCGAGGGCTCGAATACATAAGCTTGACAACACAAGAGTCAGCGGAAGCAATAATATCTGAGTACAGACATAAGTTAAACAATTTTGCCTTAGAAGGCTAGCACAAATTTAGCAATGATCAAAAAGGCAAGGCCTCCTGCCTAGGACCTCCTAACTACTCCTCGAAGCCGAACTCCACGTAGAAACATCCTCGGGATCATCTGGCTCCTGGACTCCACCATCTAGTTGCATCATCCGAGAAGAAGGGACAAAAGGGGAAAAGGGGGGAGCAAAGCAACCGTGAGTACTCATCCAAAGTACTCGCAAGCAAGGATCTACACTACATATGCAATGATATCTGTGTAAAGGGGTAATATCTGTGGACTGAACTGCAGAATGCCAGAATAAGAGGCGGATAGCTAATCCAATCGAAGACTACGCTTCTGCCAACCTCCATCTTGTAGCAGTAGAAGAGAATAGATGGAATAGTAACAAGTGCCAAAGCTTCTGGCAGCCTCCATCTTGCAGCAGTAGAATAGAATAGAAGGTATGTTCGCCAAGTAACATCGTATAGCATAAACCTACCCGGCGATCCTCCCCTCGTCACCCTGTGGGAAAGAGACCACCGGGTTGTATCTGGCACTCGTAAGGGTGTGTTTTATTAAGTATCCGGTTCTAGTTGTCATGAGGTCGGAGTACAACTCCAGGTCGTCCTTTTATCGAGGGACACGACTATTCGAATAGATTAACTTCCCTGCAGGGGTGCACCACATAACCCAGCACGCTCGATCCCATTTGGCCGGACACACTTTCCTGGGTCATGCCCAGCCTCGGAAGATCAGCACGTCGCAGCCCTACCTAAGCACAACAGAGAGGTCAGCATGCCGGTCTAAGTCCTAAGCGCGAAGGGGTCTGGGCCCATCGCCCAACGCACACCTACGCGTTGCGTACGCGGCCGGTGAGCAGACCTAGCAACCTCCATTACTAAAGAAGTTACGTTACGTGGTCTAACCCGGCGCGCGCCGCTCAGTCGCTGACGTCAAGAAGGCTTCGGCTGATACCATGACGTCGAGAGCCCATAACTATTCCCATGTAGCTGGTTAGTGTGTATAGGCCAGTGGCCAGACTCAGATCAAATATCCAAACTCATTAAGCGTGTTATTATGAAATCATCGCGGACAACGATCAGGGCCAGGCCACCTCTCGACTGGGTGTCACAACCTGCCCTATCGCTCTGCCACAAAGATCCACTCGGGGGGGGGGGCGTCAGGAACCCAGGCCCACCGCTACCTGGATGCAGCCACCTGCCCTTTTAGCCCCCACATCGGAATCACTTGCGGGTACTCAATGAGCCGACCCGACTTTAGTCACATCATGTATCATGTAAAGTATGTATATAGAATATACCAGTGATCACCACCCAAAGTGATCACGGCCCGATAGTATAGCATGGCAGACGGACAAGGATGGGGGGCCACTGATGGAATACTAGAATCCTATACTAAGCATTTAGGATTGCATGTAAAGGTATCAACAGTTGTAACAACAATGACACGCTATGCAGCAGAGTAGGATCAATCGAAAGCAGTAAAATGCTACACTACTCTAATGCAAGCAGTAGAGAGAGAAATAGGCGATATCAGGTTGATCAAGGGGGGGGGGGCTTGCCTGGTTACTCTGGCAAGAAGGAGGGGTCGTCAACATCGTAGTCGAACTGGGGTCGCAGGCAGTCTCGGGGTCTACCGGAAAGAAGTAATGGAGGGGGAACATAATAAATAACAGAGCAAACAAAGCATCACAAAGCGTAACATGGCAATACGCGGTGCTACGTGTGACCTAACGTGCTACTAAGTGATACTGGTGAGGATGGAAAACATCCGGGAAGGTATTCCCGGTGTTTCGCATTTTCGGACAAACGGACCAAAAGGGGGCAGTGGTAGGTTCGTTATTCTAGGGACATGTGGTGGCTGAACTGACTGCGTATTCGGATTTGTCTCGTCGTTCTGAGCAACTTTCATATATAAATTATTTTCATCCGAGTTACAAATTATTTTATATTAATTTTTAAAGTCTTAATTCATTTTCTAAATTATTAATTATTTAATAAATTCGAAAATAGCATTACTGCATCAGCATGACGTAAGCATGATGTCATCAGTCCACAGAGGTGTTGACTGGTCAAGCTGACGGGTGGGTCCCACATGTCATTGTCTAACTAACTAACTAACTGTTTAATTAGATTAGTTAGTAGGTTAATTAAGTTTAATAGTTAATTAACAAAACTAATTAAGTTAATTAATTAGTTTTATTTAATCCTTTTCATCCCTTTTTTTAAAAACATTCCTGGCAGGAGGTTCGGGCACGGGCGTCGGTGCCCGGCTGGGCGTTCGCCCAGAATGACAGGCGGGGAAGGGCGCTGGGCGCCGGGGACCGGGGCTGCACACCGGGCGGGGCGCGGCAGCCGCCAGATGCAGCCGCAGAGCAGTAGCCGCGGCAGCTGGGCAGCGTTTTTTTTTCAAAACTATGACTTAATTTGTAGCAATTTCGGAAACTATAGCACCGAATGCAAAAAAATCAAAACTATCACCCTGTCGGCCACGCGTTGTCCGAAAAGTGGGTTTTCCGCGAGGGTTAGGCCGAAGTGGGCTTTTCGGCCTTGCATTGGCCGAAAAGGGGCTTACCTGGGCCGAAAAGACCTTTTTGGTCAGCGGTAGGCCGAAAAGTACTTTTTGGTCACTAGTAAGCCGAAAAGTACTTTTCGGCCAACTCACTGGGGGCCATCTTTTCACGTTAACGAATGGCCGAAACTGCATGGCTGCACTCTTTGGCTTATGTTACGCCGAAAAGTATTTTTTTTATTTTTGGCTCATAAATATTGTGCAACCATTGCCCGTCTTAGACATTGCAAAAATATAGTCAAGATGACAGCACTGAATGCATAAACCAAGCACCACCACCATCTTCGTCTTCGCTGTCGGCAATCCATAAATATGTATTCTCTATCGCAGACCTTCTGAAAGATTCATTCTTCGTCTACACTACCTTCTTCCACATTTCATGCAACCTAAGAAGTTCTTTACGTACCTCCTTGTAGGTCCTTTTAGGCCACCCAGTCCTATGTAATGCGTGAGCCAACTCATTCATTATGGTGTCACTACCGATAAGTTCGTCCCATGGAACTATCATATTATCCATCTTGAAATCGGTGGCTAGACCCAAAAGACGTTTGCTCATCCTAGGGTGCAAACTATGTTCAAAAGGATAATCGGACATCTCGACTACACTACACTTGACTGCTTATCCACAGCCGTGTGAAGGGGGTTTTATAGGCACATAGGAGAAAATGGCGGGAAAGAACGATTGTAGTATGGCGGGAAGATATGGCGGGAAACGGGTGACGGGAAGATATGGCGGGAAGGGGTTGGCGGGAACATATGGGTGGAAGGAGTTGGCGGGGAAATAATGAGGTAAAGGGTTGCGCGGAACTATATTTTTGCAATGTCTAAGACGGGCAATGGTTGCACCGTATTTATGAACCGAAACTAAAAAAAATACTTTTCGGCCTAACATAAGCCGAAGAGTGCAGCCATGCAGCTTCGGCCATTCGTTAACGTGAAAAGGTGGCCCCCAGGGACTTTTCGGCCTACTGGTGACCAAAAAGTACTTTTCGGCCTACCACTGACCAAAAAGGTCTTTTCGGCCCAAATAAGCCCCTTTTCGGCCAATTCAAGGCCGAAAAGCCCACTTCGGCCTAACCCTGGCCGAAAACCCACTTTTCGGCCAACGCATGACCGACAGGGTGATAGTTTTGATTTTTTTGCATTCGGTGCTATAGTTTCCGAAATTGCTACAAATTAAGTCATAGTCAGCGTCGGGCAGAGCCGGTGCGGCTTTGCGGCAGCTGAAGGCGAGGGCACGCCCGTGGTGGAAGGCGGGGCCGAGGCGGGTGAGGCGAGCGGCGCCAGGGCGCGGCGAGGCCAGGACGTGGGCACACGCGCGCATGCGAGGGACTGGCCGGTCGGCCGCGGGCAATGCAGCGGGGCTGCGGCAAAGAAAGCTGAGGAGCGGGGTGGCTGCGGTGGTGCAGCTCGGCGCGTGGGCGGCGAAGCAGATCGGCACGAGCTGGACCAAGAACGGCGGCGACGGGCACGGTCACGGCGGGCGGCTGTGGCAAAGGGAGACGGGAGCGGTGCATAACACCGAGCGTGGCGAGTGGCGTGGTGGCGATGCGGTGACCGCGGTCGGGGCGCGAGACGGCACGATGCAGGAGAGCTAGGGCCCAAAAAGGGAGTGGGGGAGGGGAGGCGCTCACGGGGCCCTGCAGAGGTGCGATCATGGGCTCGGGGCGGCGGTGGTCGACGACGAGATGGCGGCGTTAGGCGATCGCGTGCGTCGTAGGCGGGGAGTCGAGGGCGAGGAGGAGGTCGATGAGGCGTCGGCGGTCCGGCGGGGTGATCCGGGCGGCACCGAGCGGCGGCGATCGACGACGGGGTCGGGGCGCCATGCCTTGATCCAGATCGGGGATTGTGGGAGTGAGTGAGGAGAGTGGGATCGGGGGCGAGTGGGGTGGACCGAACTAGGTCATGGGGGAAGTGGGGGGTTATGGGGGCGTCTGCTGGGCCGGCCTGGCTAGCCCAGCGGCTAGCTCGGCCGAGGCCCAGTGGGGAGGGGGGCTTTTCTTCTTTTCTTGTTTTTCTGTTTTGCCCTTTTCTTTTTTTATTTCTCCTCTACTATTTTCTACTTTTTTCATATATATTTTAGTTTTAGTAAAACACAAAAGTTATACCTAAAATAGTATTATAAATTATACTACTGCCCCAATAACTTTTGGGCAACTAAAAAGATAGTTTATTATTTTACAAATACAAAAGGCATTCATTTAAATGTTTTACCTACTATTTAATTATTTAAATGCATTTAAACCTTTTATAATAATGTGGTTTCTCCACCATAATTATTTATGATTTATTTGACCCATTTAGAACATTTTAGTTTTAGTATTTGAAAACTTTTATTGTTTGACTTTAATTCAAATTTAGATTTGAACCGGTTTTGAACTAACGCGAGATTACCAACAGTAATCGAGGTGACGTGGCATCATTAGTAGGGGGTTACTATAGCTTGATTACCCGGGCGTCACAATTCTCCTCCACTACAAGAAATCTCGTCCCGAGATTTAAGCGGTGGAGTAAGGGGGGAGTGCTGGTAGCGAAAACCTAACGAGTCTTCTCGGTCTTGACTGCCCTTTCGAAGAGGTTGATCCCTTTCGTTGATGTCTTCATTTTTGTGCTTCAAGTCATCGTGATCATGTCGTCATCCTTTCTTCGGGATCTCTATCATCCTACGAACGCGACCAGGGGGAAAAACTCTAAAAGAACGCAACTCCACAAAGCTGGGTATCTGACGGTGAACTCAATGGGAAATACTCGAGGTACCCCACGAGTTGTATTTCAGTGTATTCGTTGAGTGCAATATACGATGGTACCAAAGTTTCAAATGTGTAGGCAATCATTCGATGCCTAGACGGAAGCTGGAATGGGGGCTTGAATAACGGGAATAACATGGCGTTTGATTCCATGATGAATAATGGTATAGAATTTAGCTCGTGAATCACATACGAAGCCAGGTGCAAAGAATACATTAGAATCCAAGTTGTAAAGAAGGGTCGGGTTTCGATCTAGTGGACCTGTGGGTTATGAGCCCACCATGTGGGTTGAAAATAGGAAGGGTGGTGACATCTTGCACAGCCGCGATAGGGAGGCATGTCAGTGGATAGCTTGTCGGCTATGTCGGCAACAATGTCAGTACCAAGGACGGGGAACGAAGAGAACCATTTTTCTGCTCGTTGAAACGAGGCAGACCAATAGGTAGAGTTCTCGTCCATCGGTGGTTACCGGAATGTTATCA
Organism: Secale cereale; assembly: GCA_902687465.1. Lineage (NCBI taxonomy): Eukaryota > Viridiplantae > Streptophyta > Magnoliopsida > Poales > Poaceae > Secale > Secale cereale. The sequence goes on from LR738713.1 coordinate 332,298,512, forward strand.
ACAATAGGAACAGGGTGTCAGAGTTGTACACCAAGGTGTTTACATAAGCGGAAAATTATTACTGCTTAGATTATATGAAGATCACAGAAAGGTTAAACAAACAAATGGAAAGGAAAATTGTGATTACACACAATTATTAGGAGTATATCCTTCCCATGGACAAGCAGAACATGGCATACAGGGTAGGAGAGCAAGTACCCAACCATTCAGATAAAGAGGCAAGGATTAATCAAGATGTTACCCATACAATGGTGTTTGGATAACTGACCAAGAAACACTTAGCATCGCGCCTCCAATGTTCTTGTTGATGAGCGGGGTATCATTGTCATGCTTCGAGGTAGCAAAGATATGGTGTTTCGATCAAGGGCGAGACTTTGGATACACAAATGATCCATCGGGAGCAACTTATAGAATAAGTCTTACAATTTCCTCCTGGAAGAATGGTTATCCTTGCAAAAGAAATTATAATGATAGGTCCTCCAGCCAGGGGTGTTAGGCATGACATCATATTACCGGGTCACCAAAGGACCAACATTATAACTCCTAGAAAGTTGTCCCAGCCATCATATCTGACCGAGATTCAGATCCGATTGGTGTCATGATACCTCAGACTCAGGATGTTCGAGAAGAAAAGGTGCAACACAATCGACGAAATGATATTGCAAGATTCTCGGGAAATGGACTATGGGAGCGGGTTCCCGAAACAATAGTTCATCATTAAATCATGGAGAGGATGAGGAGGTGGCTGATGGGCTCAGCGGCAATTCATCGAGAATTCCAAACGGATGGATATCCACAATAATGTGAATAAGAAGATGACACTTGTCAATTCAAATGATATAATGGTGTATGCTTGAGGAAAACATACACCATTAATCATTAGTTGAGGTGTGCCCGAAATATGACCTTAGGCGGCAAGATCAATGTTAGAGTGACGATTCAATAACCAACAGTCTAAGAATGAACCGTCGATCATTAACTTCAAAGCAATAGGGTTGCTAGAAGTACAGAACTCAAGCAGCATCGTTAGCATATTGGTATCCCGGTTAAAAACAACACGGGGACCAAGGAAGAATGGTGATGGTGAGAAGTATCATCATACCGAGAATTTCTAAGAGGTGGAGCAATCCCCACAACATTCTCGACATAATAGACAGTAATACTTCAAGGCAGAACACAACACTAGTTGGAGAGCAAGTTGTATTCATAATGTGGACAAGTTCGCGATGAAAGGAAGTCAAGGGTGTTGTCGATGATAATAAAAATCATCGAGGGCAAGGAGGGTATTCCTCATCATGAACACAATTGACATCTCGGAAGAAGTCAAATTGTTGAAGGTGATCCGACACATTTGCCGGGAGGTTTCAAGAGGATGCAATCAAACAACAACGACAACAAGCAAGGGAATGACGAAGTGGCAAGTTATATGATCAATATATAAGATGCAGGCTCGGAACCAAAGTTGCCTTTCAAGACAAGCAACATGATGTTGAAAGCTCGACGTGAGTCATGCTCACACACTGAAGAATTCGTGCATCAGAGAAGGACGAGGTAGCACAGTCAAAGATAGCAAGACCAGGATGCAGTCGATAGTCTAGGAATGACCAGGTTGAGTTTAGAATTTCCTAGTAAAAATACTAGGGGTATTTGATTTGTAGTGCGGAATAATTTCACTAGTCGGTGTCCTCGGTTGACAATAACCCAGAACCCATAGAGTGGTTATGACAAGGAAAGACAATACTTCAACACAGTTAGTAAGATGTGGTGCAATGGCAAGACATCTTCGAGATACCATGGGGTAATACTCGAAGGTAGAACATGATAGAAGTAGAATCGGGTTATTGACCTATGACAGTAGATACTTCAACCTTGCCAAAAATAGACGAGGCACTGGAATGACTTCCCATGAGATATATTAGATCAGGACAGCATGGTCGGAACCATACTGTACGGAATCAATTCAAGGACACCGAAAGAATCATACAGCTGGATAATCATTTTGCAAGAAGCTTTCGAGACGTTCTACATCATTTTCATGGGCATGAACACAAAGTTCAAGGTCGACTCCCACTTCTTTAATGCATATCATTTCATTCACCTCTTGCTTTGATAAAACTGTAGTGCTGGAATTTTATCTGGTAGAACACCCGAAGAGTATGACTTGTGAAAACCTTTGGGTTCTCATGGATTAGGGGAAGGTAAATACACAAGCTAGAAAGCAGAGCATGGTTGGCCTAGCAGAAGATACAATTTACCAAAGGCATTATGTATCAGGGGAAGAACTCACAAGGTGATTGAATATGAAGGACAATGTCGGATAACAATCCAACAATGGATCGGGCGATACACAACGGAGCTGATGTGAGTATCGGTACTCACTCGGAGGAATAAAGAATGCAGAGGCATCAGATTCAAGAATCACATGATTAGTCTAATGCTTAAATAGAAAAAACTATGGTTTCCAAAACGAAGGATCAGAAGCAGATGCTCTGATCAAGGATGGATAATTTGAAAACACTTAGTTGGACAATCAATAAAGGTTTGAATTGCCGAGAACCAACTCATGTCCGGAATGTCGTTTGAGCCGGAAATATAATTTTAAAACGGATAACCTGATGACTGCGTGCATATGCACACATTGAGTCAATAGTCTCAAAGTGGCTAAGCCAAGGGATATTAACGAAGACTACTAGTCATATGGATTTAACCATAATGCAAGCAGGCAAGAATTTCAAGAGTAACCGGCTGCAGAGGATTTTCGAAAGATCGAAAATTATTCAGAAGAATTTTGTGAGACACATGAACAATTGAGAAGAATGGATCCTCGATAAAGGTGAGGAAGTAACCGTAAGGGTTTTCATGCGAAATAAAACTGCAAGACAGTAAACTCAAAGGATTCTTGGGACAACGGAGAATATTTCGAGGCATCTTGTAACGACAAGAGCGACGTGGAATGATCATGGGAATGACAAGTGTATGCAGATATCCATAGGGATATATCGGTGGCATTGAATTGCAAAGGCGATGAGCACAAGGGTCTCAGGAAAATATCGAGGGATGTCCTCAGAATCTTCTGACGAAGCATGTGATCTTCCGAAATGAGGGCTCTCCGGGAGAAATAGTTACGAGAACCTAGAGTCAGAGTTAGCAAAATCTTTTAACCCGAATAGAAGAGAGATCAGAGTCCCAGAGCATAGAATAGGAATAAAAGATCCTAACACCACCCATTGGTGTTGTGGGCCCGTAAGCCACACAACAAATTAGTAAATTTATTTTTCAAAGACTAGACTCAACTTCGGCCAAGGAGTTTGAAAAGGGGCTACCTACAGTCAGTCGGCTCTGATACCAACTTGTGACGCCCCCGATTTGAACGTACACTATTCATGCACGCAAATGTGTACGACCAAGATTAGGGACTCACTGGAAGATATCACAACACAACTCTAGGCACAAATTAAAATAATACAAGCTTTATATTACAAGCCAGGGGCCTCGAGGGCTCGAATAAATAAGCTCGACAACACAAGAGTCAGCGGAAGCAATAATATCTGAGTACAGACATAAGTTAAACAAGTTTGCCTTAGAAGGCTACCACAAATTTAGCAACGATCGAAAAGGCAAGGCCTCATGCCTGGGACCTCCTAACTACTCCTCGAAGCCGAACTCCACGTAGAAACATCCTCGGGGTCATCTGGCTCCTGGACTCCACCATCTGGTTGCACCATCCGAGAAGAAGGGACAAAAGAGGAAAAGGGGGGAGCAAAGCAACCGTGAGTACTCATCCAAAGTACACGCAAGCAAGGATCTACACTACATATGCAATGATATCTGTGTAAAGGGGTAATATCTGTGGACTGAACTACAGAATGCCAGAATAAGAGGGGGATAGCTAATCCAATCGAAGACTACGCTTCTGGAAACCTCCATCTTGTAGCAGTAGAAGAGAATAGATGGAATAGTAACAAGTGCCAAAGCTTCTAGCAGCCTCCATATTGCAGCAGTAGAATAGAATAGAAGGTAAGTTCACCAAGTAACATCATATAGCACAAACCTACCCGGCGATCCTCCCCTCGTCGCCCAGTGGGAAAGCGACCACCGGGTTGTATCTGGCATTGGTGAGAGTGTGTTTTATTAAGTATCCGGTTCTAGTTGTCATGAGGTCAAAGTACAACTCCGGGTCGTCCTTTTAACGAGGGACACGACTATTTGAATAGATTAACTTCCCTGCAGGGGTGCGCCACATAACCCAGCACGCTCGATCCCATTTGGCCGGACACACTTTCCTGGGTCATGCCCGGCCTCGGAAGATCAACACGTCGCAACCCTACCTTAGCACAGCAGAGAGGTCAGCATGCCAGTCTAAGTCCTAAGCAACCTAAGCAGAGAGGTCCGGGCCCATCACCCAACGCACACCTGCGCGTTGCTTACGCGGCCGGTGAGCAGACCTAGCAACCTCCATTACTAAGGAAGTTACGTTACGCGGTCCAACCCAGCGCGCGCCGCTCAGTCGCTGACGTCAAAAAGGCTTCGGCTGATACCACGACGTCGAGAGCCCATAACTATTCCCATGTAGCCGGTTAGTGCGTATAGGCCAGTGGCCAGACTCACATCAAATATCTAAACTTGTTAAGAGTGTTATTATGAAATCACCGCGGACAATGACCAGGGCCAGGCCACCTCTCGACTGGGTGTCACAACCTGCCCTATCGCTCCGCCACAAAGATCCACTCGGTGGGGCCGTCAGGAACCCAGGCCCACCGCTACCTGGATGGAGCCACCTGCCCTTTCAGCCCCCACATTGGAATCACTTGCGGGTACTCAATGAGCCGACCCGACTTTAGTCACATCATGTATCATGTAAAGTATGTATATAGAATATACCCGTGATCACCACCCAAAATGATCACGACCCGATAGTATAGCATGGCAGACGGACAAGGATGTGGGGCCACTAATGGAATACTAGCATCCTATACTAAGCATTTAGGATTGCAGGTAAAGGTATCAACTGTTGTAACAACAATGACAGGCTATGCAGCAGAGTAGGATCAATCCAAAGCAGTAACATGCTACACTACTCTAATGCAAGCAGTAGAGAGAGGAATAGGCGACATTAGGTTGATCAAGGGGGGGCTTGCCTGGTTGCTCTGGCAAGAAGGAGGGGTCGTCAACACCGTAGTCGAACTGGGGTCGCCGGCAGTCTCGGGGTCTACCGGAAAGAAGTAACGGAGGGGGAACATAATAAATAACAGAGCAAACAAAGCATCACAAAGCATAACATGGCAATACGTGGTGCTACGTGTGACCTAACGCGGTACTAAGTGATACTGGTGAGGATGGAAAACATCTGGGCAGGTATTCCCGGTGTTTCGCATTTTCGGACAAACGGACCGGAGGGGCGGTGGTAGGTTCGTTATGCTAGGGACGTGCAGTGGTTGAACGGATTGCGTATTCGGATTCGTCTCGTCGTTCTGAGCAACTTTCATATATAAATTATTTTCATCCGAGTTACAGATTATTTTATATTAATTTTTTAAATTTTAATTCATTTTCTAAATTATTAATTATTAAATAAATCGAAAATAGCATTATTACATCAGCATGATGTCATCAGTCAACAGAGGTGTTGACTGGTCAAGCTGACGGGTGGGTCCCACATGTCATTGTCTAACTAACTAACTAACTGTTTAATTAGATTCGTTAGTAGGTTAATCAAGTTTAATAGTTAATTAACATAACTAATTAAGTTAATTAATTAATTAATTATTATTATTTATATAATTTTGTTTAATCTTTTTCATCTTTTTTTAAACGTTCCTGGGGCCTGTGGCCCACTATCATAGGGCCATAGGACCCTTAATGGGTCGGGCGCTAACGGGCAGGCGGTTCGGGCGCGGGAGTGGGCGCCCGGCTCGGCATTCGCCCAAAACGACAGGCGGGGGAGGGCGCTGGGCGCCAGCGGCCACCGCGACGAGCGGCAGCAGCGGCGCTGGGGATCGGGGCTACACGCCGGGCGGGGCCGGTGCGGCTCGGCGGCAGCTGAAGGCGGGGGCACGCCCGTGGTGGAAGGCGGGGCCGAGGCGGGTGAGGCGAGCGGCGCCAGGGCGCGGTGAGACCAGGGTGCGGGCACACCGCGCATGCGAGGGACGGGCCGGTCGGCCGCGGGCAGTGCAGCGGGGCTGCGGCAGAGAAAGCAGAGGAGCGGGGTGACTGCGGTGGTGTGACTCGACGCGTGGGCGGCAAAGCAGATCGGCGTGAGATGGACCAAGCACGACGGTGACGGGTATGGTCACGGCGGGCGGCAGTGGCAAAGGGAGACGGTAGCTGTGCATAACGCCGAGCGTGGTGAGCGGCGCGGTGGCGATGCAGTGACCGCGGTCGGGGCGCGAGACGACATGATGCAGGAGAGCTAGGGCCCAAAAAGGGAGAGGGGAAAGGGGAGGCGCTCACGGGGCCCTACAGATGTGCGATCGTGGGCTCGGGGCGGCGCCACAGCTTGGGGCGGCGGTGGTCGACTATAACACCCCGATAATCAAGCTACAGTAATCCCCTACTAATGAGGCCATGTCACCACTGTTACTGTTATTAATCTCGTTTAGTTGAAAACGGTTCAATTTCAAATTTACAATTAAAGTCAAAAATAAAAGTTTTCATATGGCAATACTAAAATGTGCAAACTGTGGCAAATAATTCATAAGTATTGCTGGTGAAGAAACCAAGTTTTTATAAAATGTTGAAGTGCTCAAAATTATTTAAAACAATGTCTTAACAATTATGTAAATGCCTTTTATAATTTTTAAAATATCAAACTAATTTATTTGTGTCACAAACTTTTTATGGCAGAGGGTTAAACTAAAACATTGACTTAGGTGTTGGTTTCATATTTTATTAATTTAAAATAATGTGAAAATAAATTAGGAAACTTTTAAACATAAACTAAATAAAAGTAAGAAAACCCCCTCCCCATTGTGGGCCTCGTGGCTCAGTTGGCCTACAAAGCCACCAGGCCGGCCCAGCTCCTCCCCACCGTCCCCTTCCTCTGCTACAGGGAGGCAGGGGGGATCGTGGCGACTATCCGTCGGCGATGGCCGAGTGTGGCGTCCATCCACCCCCTGGAGCCCTACTAGTACCCCGGGGCGCCCTCAAACCCTAGCCCCCCTCCACTTTTCCTCACCGAGCCCCCATGTCCTTCACCTCGCGCCGCTACCCTGTGCCGCACACATGTTCGCCGCGCTCACCGTCGTCTTGGACAACAGCCGCGGCCAGTCGCCTCCCCGACGCCCAGGACTGCGGTGGGCAGCTCGCCTTCGTCGTCCTCGTCTTCCCGGTGTAAGGGTTCGCTCTAGGTCATCGACGGCGCTCGAGACCGACTCCATCTTCATCATCGCCGGCCGCCACCGCTTCTCTTCAGTCTGCGCTGCTCCGGCCGTCCTCGGCTTCGTCACGACACCAGCAAGCACCGCTGTGAGCACCACGACTGTTTCCCTCTCATTCCTCCGATTTTGACGCCGTAGACTGCCGCCCGCACCTTCTCGAGGCCGTGCCAAATGCTCCCGCGCGCGAGCGCTCGTCCCAGGGCCACGTCCAGACGCACCCCATCCCCCTGCGCGCCCCGCAGCCCCGCGGCCCTGTCGTCGCCGCCGTTGCTGCCACTGGCCGCTGCTTGCCCCCCGCGCCCCTCGCTCGCCTGCTGTCGCCGCCCTCACCATCTCGCGGCCGCGTCGGAGCTCGGCTCCCACCCGCGCTCGCGAGCCGGCGAGCCCCTAGCCGCCGCCGCGGCCGCGCGTCCCGCCTCACCGCCCGCGGCCTTCGCCGCCTCTCCTGGCGGCCGCCGCAGCGGCGCCTCCCGCCGCTCCCCTGGCCCGTGCCCGGCGCCCAGGGCAGAGCCCCCCGTGGCCAAGACCTCACCTCGGCCGGCGTCCGGGGCCGGCGCCCCGCCGTGCTCGGGTCCATGCTGCCTCGCGTACGGGCGCCCACGCCCGCACCCACAGCCCGTTATGCCCGCGCCCGCTATGGCCTGGGCCACTGCCCAAGGGGCCCCACGTCCCTATATATATATATATATATATATATATATATATATATATATATATATATATATATATATATATATATATATATATATATATATATATAAACATGTTAAATAAATATAATAATTAATAAAATAAATAAATAAATAACTTAATTAATTTGGTCTAATTAAACTAATAAAAATTAATTAGCCTAATAACCTAGTTAGACTAATCAAACTAGTTAATTAGTTTCAGTCAATGACGAACGGTCCCCACTGCCCCTTTTGACCAGTCAACCAGTCAAAGTTGACTGTTGACCCTGCTGACATTAGCATGACGGCATGCTGATGCAATATGTCCTTTTAAATTAATAACCATTTCAGAATATTGTTTAAATCTTTGAAAATTCATATAAAATAATCTGTAACTCGGATGAAAATGTTTTATATATGAAAATTGCTCAGAACGACGAGACGAATCCGAACACGCGGTTCGTTCGCCCGCCACACATCTCTATCATAGTGAACCTGCAACTTTCCCCCTCCAATTCATCTGTCCGAAAACACGAAACACCGGGGATACTTTCCCGAGTGATATCCCCCTTCGCCGGTACCGTGTACCACCGCGTTAGAGCACCCTAGCACCGCGTGTTATCTTGTCGTGCTTCTTTATTGCATCTGTATGCTTTGTATTTATTGTTTCTCCCCCCCTCTTCTCTCCGGTAGACCCCGAGACCGAAGATGCCCCGGTGATTGACTACGGTGTTGACGACCCCTCCTTCTTGCCAGAGCAACAAGGCAAGCCAACCCCCTTTGATCATTCCGATATCGCCCATTCTCTTCTCCTTATGCTTGCATTAGAACTGCTACTGCTTTTTGTATGATCCTATTCTGATGCATAGCATGTTGTTGATATTGCTTTCATACCTTGCATGTTTATACTAAACTGCTTAGTATAGGCTGGTTAGAGATCCACCAGTGACCCCCTACCTTGTCCCGACTGCCCCGCTGGATTATCAGAAGACCCGATCAACGTGATCGAAGACCAGGACCCGGCACCGCACATCACTTTCCCCTTAGTTGCTCGACACTACTGGGTTACTATCGAGTGTCGAGGGTGAGACCTCATCAGCACTTCTGATGTTAACCTTGTAGGTTAGTTCATCAGTTGTAGTCATCAAGGGTGATTCCTCTTTCTCCACTCCCGATAACGACACTATCATGCAACTCCTCAAGAGTGGACCTCGAGGGTGACTCCTCTTTCGTTCACCTTGACGATAACATCAGGTGGAATTCCATCGAGGGTGATTTCCTCAGGTTTTCCCTTTGGTGTTAGACACGGTTACTATGGTTACTATGACTTTACACTGAACCTGGTTACTAAAGACGGGTCGACCCAGATGGGTACCCGCGCGAGCTTAATTGCGAGTGATGTGTAGTCGGGTTGACCTGGAAGGTGCCCGCGAGATAATACGAGGCGTGGCTGGGCACTCGCCCTTACCGCAAGTTCTCGAGACAGGGCGATGGGGTCACATGTTCGTGAGTCTCTGCTCGTTACCGCGCGTTCCCAAGACACTAAACGGTTTGGATATTTGATCCAAGGGGCCTCTGGTCTGATAGCGCTAACCATCACGTGGGCATAGTATGGGCGTTCTGCATCGTATGCACCAGCCGAAGCTTAACTGACGTCACTGCGACCGAGCGGCGCGCGTCGGGTTGGACTGATTAGGCTCCTACCTTTTTAAAGGAGGTTGCTAGGTCTGCTCACCGGCTACCCACGCAACGTGCAGGAGTTCCCGGGGCGATTGGCCCATGACCCCTGGGGGCATAGGGTTTAGTCCGACGTGCATGACCTCTCTATTAAGCCTAGGTCGGGTTGCGGCGTATTGTTTGACCGAGCGCGGGCATGACCTGATGGTGTGTTCGGCCGGAGTTAAGCAAGCGTGATGGGTAAGTTGGTGCACCCCTGCAGGGAAGAAAACATCTATCGATAGCCTGTCCTACGGTAACAGACACTTGGAGTTGTATCCCGATCTCTACAACTAGAACTGGATGCTGAGGCATTGTTTGGATATGTTGCTTCAGGAGTCGAGAAAGGATCCCGGAGCGTTGGAACAACAACATAAATATGACTTGTGATATACTACTCTACTCCCCTTTGTTGCTGCAAGACGGTGGTTTCCAGAAGATGCTAGTCTTCGATAGGGCTAGCTTCTCCCCCTCTTATTCTGGCATTATGCAGCTTAGTCCACAGATATTATCCTTTTCATTGACACCAATGCATATGTAGTGTAGATCCTTGCTTGCGAATACTTTGGATGAGTACTCACGGTTGCTTTGCTCCCCCTTTTCCCCCTTCTTTCTTCTTTCTGGTTGATGCAACCAGATGTTGGAGTTCAGGAGCCAGATGCCACACTTGATGACTGCTACTACCCCGATGGAGGCTACTACTACGTGAAGACTGCCGACGACTAGTAGTAGTTAGGAGGTCCCAGGCAGGAGGCCTTGCCTTTTCGATCGTGTTGTTTTTGTGCTAGCCTTCTTAAGGCAGCTTGTTTAACTTATGTCTGTACTCATATATTGTTGCTTCCGCTGACTCTTATGTATTCGAGCTTATGTATTCGATCCTTCGAGGCCCCTGGCTTGTAATATAAAGCTTGCATTATTTTATTTGTGCCTAGAGTTGTGTTGTGATATCTTCCAGTGAGTCCCTGACCTTGGTCGTACACGTTTGCGTGCATGATTAGTGTATCGTCAAATCGGGGGCGTCACATCGACGACGAGATGACGGCGTTAGGCGATGGCGCGCGTCGTAGGCGGGGAGTCGAGGGCGAGGAGGAGGTCGAGGAGGCGCCGACGGTCCGGCGGCGGGATCCGGGCGACGGCGATCGACGACAAGGTCGGGGCGCGATGCCCCGATCCACATCGGGGATTGGGGGAGCGAGTGAGGAGAGTGGGATCGGGGGCGAGTGGGGTGGACCGAACTAGGTCGGGGGAAAGTGGGGGGTTATGGGGGCATCTGCTGGGCCGAGGACCAGTGGGGAGGGGGGTTTTTCTTCTTTTCTTGTTTTTCGGTTTTACCATTTTCTTTTATTTATTTCTCCTCTACTCTTTTCTACTATTTTTTTAATATTTTTTAGTTTTAGTAAAACACAAAAGATATACTTAAAATAGTATTATAAATTATGCTACTGCCCCAATAACTTTTGGGCAACTTAAAAGATAGTTTATTATTTTACAAATACAAAGGCACTCATTTAAATGTTTTACCTACTGTTCAATTATTTAAGTGCATTTAAACCTTTTATAATAATGTGGTTTCTCCACCATAATTATTTATGATTTATTTGACCCATTTAGAACATTTTAGTTTTAGTATTTGAAAACTTTTATTGTTTGACTTTAATTCAAATTTAGATTTGAACCGGTTTTGAACTAACGCGAGATTACCAACAGTAATCGAGGTGACGTGGCATCATTAGTAGGGGATTACTATAGCTTGATTACCCGGGCGTTACAGAACCCCTCACCACTTCTCCATTTTGCTCTGCTGCCCATGGCGCCAACACCGCCATCACCGTCGGCCTCGCCCGCCGCGGTCGACGCCCTACTCAACCTAGAGGCCCTGGGCGGCCGTGCCACCCACAGCTGGATGCGGCTAGGTCCCCTGAGCACGCCGGTGGGTGGAGCATCGCCGGAGATGCCCTGCAGCACCGACAAGCCGCCGCCGACACCGCCCCTACCTCTACTCTGTTTGAGCTGTAGGTTGGGGATGAACCCGACAGGCGGGTCCCGCCTGTAAGCGACCTAGCAGCGGGGCTCGCGCATAAGTGGAGGCGGCTTTTGCTCGGCGCGCCTCCATGCAGTGAAGATGCCCAGACGGAATACGCCTTCGGCGTCACCCGGGCCCCGCGCACAGCTGAGCTACTGGGCCGGCCCATCAACTATCCTGCGCCCAGTGCGCGCTTTAGGTAAAACCTTTTTCTTTTTCTTTTCTTTTTCCAGAGAGTTTGTAAAATCACTAGAGAATTCAAATATTGTCCAAATCTGATGATTCAAATTTCTGCTGACTCCATAAATCAAGCTCTATTAAATAAGTAGTAGTGAACATTTTTACTCTGCCTAGTTTCCCCTGTATCAAATAAATAAGTCATTTATACTCCCAAACCAGCTTAAAAAATCCATAGAATATTCATTTGAACTCCAAATCAGGTGAAACCAATTTCTAAATGCTTCTAAAATCATGCTTGATTTAATGGGTACTATTACTCATTTTTATAAAAAGGCATTCCGTAGACAACTCGCGGATCCATTAAACCCCTTGATTCCATCATATTGAAATGTTCCAAACTATCCATTGATTCAATACCAATGAAACCACTATGGTCATTTCTTATATGACCTGAGGTATCCTAGAAAAGTCCAACTCATATTTTTAGAGCACTTTTATTTTTGCCTTGTTGTGTTGCTTATGATGATTTGTTTCCGACATTAGTTGACGAAGTAGACAGAGTACTTGGAGATGGACCAGAAGCTTTGAAGACTCTAAGGAACAAGGCAAGCAGCCCTTTGAGCATGTTTGAGAAACCTTTTTATGCATGTCATATAACACCCTATTTTTAATGCATCGGAATCATGTTGAGGTGGTGACCACTTTGGTTGCTGCCTTTGTTACATTCCTTTTGAAACTTGCATCAAGCATGACCCTACCTTCCTATGAGGGTTATGCGGGCGGGGGTAGATAGGATGCTATGGTAGTGGCTATGCAAGTGGGACGGGAATATGCATGGTGACGAAGGCAGAGTACTTTCAAAAGACTTTTCGAAAACCCCGTCGGGTGCCACTTATGCCCAAGGAAGATGATGAGTTGGGTAACCACTTGATGACGAAGTGGTGTACCGAGGCAAGTGTGAGTGTTGTTTTCAAAACAGATTGGTTTAAGTTGCGACCGTTATTCCAACCTTACATGCGCAACCACTCTACCCTTATATGGGAAAGGGCATTATTGATTACCTAGGCCGATACTAGCATGGTGCTCGCATTACTAGTGACGGGGGTGACACGAGGTCACTCTCGGGACGGGGTCGTGCTTGGATAGGCGGCCATGACTGTTTTCACAGGGCACCAGTCACACCGTTGGTACCCCGTGCCAGTGGCATGTGATGAATATGGGAGCGAGACTCCGAAATTTTAAGATGTGAAATGTTGGGCACGGAGGTTACTACCAATCGAGTGGACTCTATGTTAGTGTCGTTTAGGGAAAGATAGTGATCGGGTGCTTACCCCGGGTACTTGAGGTACCGTGGGTCGTGGATGACACGAAAGTTCCCCGGATCTTGTGGGTAAAGTGTGAACCTCTGCAGGGTGTAAAACTATTCGAATAGCCATGTCCACGATCGAGGATAGTTGGGTAACCGCTCTTGGGCTACATCCAATGTTTGCGAAACCTGGTGTGTGTCTAAGGAAAACAACACAGTTTGGTGATATTGATGAGGTTATTCTTGAGGAAGTCATGATGAGCTTGAGCATGAGTTGTTCACAACTCTTTCTTGATATTGATGTATGTAATCTCCTAATACTTGTTGCAGACACATGCATGTACTTGATATATGTTGATCATACTTCATATGAAAAACTACCCTTACGCAAAAATGCCAATTTAGTAGTATAGCCTTGCATAATTATTTTGTTATCACACTTGAGTTGCTTGTGAGTACATTCAACGTACTCATTGGCTTGCCACTGGTTATTTTATTGGGCAGGCTTGAAAGAGCAGGTATATGCAGAAGAGTTCTTTGGTGACAATCATGCGAGCTAGGACGCTTACCGGTCAGAATGATGTAGGGTTAAGGCGGATGGCATGGGTCCAAGTTGTCGACGAATATTTCCGCCGCGATGATTTATACTCAAGACCTGACCATAACAGTCACAATTTGTGTAACACGGTATGTATGGATGTAAGACTCTTGTAATTCAGCTTCTGTGTGTTCAGTGAGCATTGATCTCTGGGATCACTGCTCACATGCATTCGGTGATCACGACTTATGAGCTGGGGTCCCCACACTGAATTATCAGGAAGAGTAACCTCAGGATTATTGTTGGCAAAAAACAGACATCTTTCTTTCTCCTCATCTATCATTTCATCAATAGTGTAGTTCTTTTGAGATTAATCACCCCTAATCACTAAGTTCATTTGATTAACAAGAATGGACTTATCAACGGTGGAAAATGATTTACCTTTGAAGGTTTTGGAATCTCCAGATTCTGCCTCCTTTTATACGCAGGAGCCTTTTCCATGATGTTTATATTTCCATGTCCTCTGGTAGCAGGTTTCTGAGTCAGAACGGGCCCCCATTTGGACCTCTTCTCAGGACTAGGGCCATCCTTTTGAGCTTGGTTAAGTGATTCAAGGAGAGACCGCTTCATGTTATCACTCTGCAAGATATGGATGGCCTCATGGGGGAGAACTCCCATCTCTTCTTCCTCGAGCTCCTCATTTTTAGAGTCAGGCAAATCCACATACCTGAGTAATACCTCACAATATTCCATGCTATCAGATTTCTCACCAGACTTGATCATAGTGTCACTTTTTCCAGAAGGAACATGAATTTTTTGAACCATATTTTCTCCAACAACTATATCATCCAAGACCTCAGTCCTATCATCATCACTGCATTGTTTCAAATGGTTTCTTATAGGCACATTCAGAATCTCAGGTCCATCAGAAGATGGAGCACCATGGTTCACATTAGTCATTGCACAGTTCATGATGCAATTTTCCTGATCAGAGTCAAGGTATTATTCCATAGGTGAGATCACCTGATCTTGTTTCTGTTGTTTGGTGGAAGGCCCATGCTTAGTTGAGAAATTGGCTTTGTCTAGTTCATAAATGACCAAGTCACCATCTGCTAATCCACCAGAAACATCCTCTCCATGAGTCTTCCTGTCTTCCTCCACTTGGTCTTCTTCCCCTTCTTCAGCATCCTCGTCACCATCTTCAACATCATCAACATCAATGACAGAGTCAATACCACCAACTTGTTCAAATCCCTCTACAGTAAAGCATGGTAGAAATAGTTTCTTCATCATCTCAATCAACCTCTCAAAAGGTATCTTGGTAGGATCCCTATAAGCAAATTTCACCGTGACATTTTCAAAGAAGGTCCTAAACATACCATTCCAACCCACATTTATAAGGACCCAAAAGAGTGAGGCAATTTGGGCAAATACTTTCCAGGCACACCATTTAGGTGGAATCCCTTCAATTAACACCCAAGCTTGAATCAGTTCCCCAAAAGGGTCACAAGCACATTTCAATTGAGTCAAAGTGACAGAAACATCCCGTGGAAGAGAGAACCAGTCTGTTCAATGAGGTCCTCAACCTTCTTCCAGGGGGGAAACCTGACTACAAAGGTCTTACTGGACAACCCTCTAATCTGCCAGGGCCATTGCCTTGCCTTGCAAAACATTGCAGTAAGGAGTTCCATCAATTTAGCACAATCAACCTCTCCTTTTAGGATATTGACCACATCACAATTCTGAAAATTCGGCCACTTTGATTCATTGGCTACGTGCACATCCACATGGTAGAAACCAATCCCCCGAGCTCCACTACCAAAAAAAGCAGCAGTCGGCTGCACCTTTGACCATGCTGCACATATATTGACATTGTGATTTTGCTGGCAGATAAACCAAGCCTTCAGCTTCACACAGTTTCCAACATACTGACCATGACCCCCACAATTGAAATAGATCATGTCTTTGTATCGAGGATCAAGAACTTGTTCCACTTCTACCTCACCAGATTGAGACGATTGTACCTGGGAAGAACCCGCAGTAGAAGACGTAGATTTGGTTGGCTTGGGCGCAGAGGCTTATTCCTTAGTAGGCGGAGCAGATGGCTGCTTGCGCCCATTCAACGAGCTGGCCTTTTACCCAGACGTCTTGGATTGACCAACAACAACATTGCCGCTCCCTCCTGCTCGATGATCCAACATCTTTGACCCACGCTTCACCACTTCTGCAAAGGATAGCGAGCCGGGGCCAATCCCTTCTCGAGATACTTTGATGCTTTTGGGTGGTGGATCAAATTGGCCAATCGAGGTAGGAAAGCAATCAGCAGTGGTGAACAAATTGTTCTCAACTAGGTCTTCCCGAATCCAACAAAGGAATCCGGATTTTGAGGCGGGCTGAGTGTGTGGATACTGAGATGTAGGGTTGCGGCGGCGCGGTGGGGGGAGGGGGAGGAATAATCCAAAGCTGGCCAAAGTGCTCCTCCATGCTTTCTAGGATTTCCTCTTTACGTAAACGAGCAGCCCTACCCGCTTTCTTACCTAGGCCGCGTACTTTGAAGGTGGGTCCAGCCAACGCTGGAGACGAGGGGTATGATCGGTAAGTCGCCGTCGCCCCCACTTTGGTCTTTAGACACGGCTCAGGGGCGAGTCCCTCGCCGGAGATCATCTCCAGCGAGGCCTCACCGGCTGTATAAACAACATCATTCCTCTCAGGGTAAAAAGTGTTACGAGGGAGAACCCCCGAATCCACAACCAAATCCCCATCCCGATCATGAACAAGCATATCACTTTGATTCAATTTCCCTCGGCGAAGTCTGAAATCTCGCAGACGAGCCTTCAGAGATGATTTTGCGCAAATGTTATGCATACCTATCTCACCTGGCCAAGGAGGAGGCTCGATGGGTCGCCGCTGGCAATGGATTTGTTGGGGCAGCTGATCTACTGGCGGCGGCGAGGCTAGACGAGCCCCAGCGGAAGGAACTCCGGTGGAATGTTGGCAATCCCTTCCACCGACGGCGGCCTGATGTTGAGGCTTGATGGATTCGTCGTCCTGAAATTCGCCCACCGCGCAGCCTGGCGCGGATCCGTTGACTCGGCTTCTTGGATCGCCCAGAAGGGGAGCTCCAGATCTGAGCAGCCGTCGTCTCCGATGAGGCGCGCGCTCAACGAAGTTCGCGTGGCGAATGATGTGAAGATGGATGTCCCCCACTGGTCCCAGTCGAGGAAGCGCTTCAGCATCACCCGACGCATCTCGATGCGAGCCTCTGGCGAGTTCGGATCGATCTTGGGCAGCGACGCCGCTGCGAGAGGTGGGAGCGCCAGTGGCTCTACTACCTGCGTCGCCGGCGCAAGTCGGCGGATCCGAATCCCGCGGCAACGCGCTCCAGCCATGCGTATTCTCAGGAGGGGGATTGGGACGGGGAGAGCTCGTCGAGGTGCAGGGGTGGGTGGGAGGTCGAGAAATAAATCGCTCATGAGTCGCCCTCAATTGCGTCGTGAGCAAAATTATAATTTAGTCAAACTTTTTTAACATCGGCTAAAATTAGAATTTCAGTTATTTTCGTAAACAAGTTTTTTTTTCTTTCGAATTTGTCACAAAAATGAGCAAAGTTATCAAATACAGTTTTTACGCGTCCAGAGGCCACGCGAACTCCGCTTCGTCTCGTCGCGACCATCTGACAGGTTCGCTCGCCGGGCGGAGGCACACCCGCCGCCATGTCGAAGCTCGCCAACCAGCCGCCGCCGCCGTCGTCGGATATGGATGTTGACTCCGCAGCCGCGGTCGAGGAGAAGAATCCCGTCAGGTTCTCCATCAATGGTGAGCTTGTCCCCTCTCCTTACCCTCTGCGCAGACCCGATCTCCCCTCCTCGTGTTTCCTGATCCGCCCCCCTTCCTCTGCGCAGTGCTGGAACTCATGAGGGAGGCGCAGATGCAGCACGGCCTTCGCCACGGCGACTACACGCGGTACAGGTGCGTGTCCCGATTACCGATCCCACCCCACTTGACGCCCACCCAGATCTGCTGCCTGCTCGTCTTCTCAACTGTGCCATGCCACCGTGATTCTCGCCTGGCGGGATTCACGCGCGTATATTGATCGGGAGGCATCTTTTCTTCCTACCGTGCTCTCAGATGTGTGACTTGTGATGGAATGCTTTCATCCAGTCCCCCTATATCCAAAATTCCCATGGAAACCCTGCTTCGAACTTGCTCTGTAGTCTAATAGAATTTATACATTTAATCTGGTATAAAAGAAAGTTATCTTTGTACACCTTTGCTTTGCACATTATGTTTGCTCCGTTTTCTCTGTTGCTGGTACATGAGGGGGAAGTTCTGTCCTCTCAGATGTTGCATGTCTTGTTTGCCCAAAGTATCTTTCTTTTGCTTATAATTTATTAGTATGGTGCTGCTGTGATTTGTGTATGCATACTTTGTCTGAAGGATTTAGAATTATTTGCAGGAGATACTGTACTGCGCGTCTGAGAAGGCTATACAAGTCTCTGAAGTTTTTGCATGGCCGTGGTAAATATACCCGGAGGAATATAACAGAGTCAACAGTGACTGATGTGAGGTGTGGTGCTTTTTCTCTTGATAATCTACCATATGCTTGCTGCCTTTATTCATACTTCACTTCGGCTAGTATTTTGGTAATTTTGACAATTTAAATTAGATGGATCTGTTTGGATTTGGTATGTTAACTACCATTGTCAACATTTAAAACCAACAATGTGATTTCTTTTGTACCGTTCAACATATGATTACTATCAATGTTCAAAAAAGCGGAAAGCGTAAGCGAAGCGGAAGGCCACAACTTAGAGCAATGAGCGCTTAAGCGCAGCTTAATCGCTCTTAAGCGTTTTTTGAAATAGGCTCGAATTTAACAGATTTTAAGTAATATACACATAAAAATAGGAAGCATGGCACATGGGTAATTGAAATAGCATCTGAAATACAGTTCACACAATAGTAATACATATCAGGTTTGCATAGCAAGCAAAATAAGAACTAAAATGCAGTTTAGTTCAAATAGACATAACCTAACAAAGATCATGTGGACAGAATTTTGCCAAACTATGAAGGAAATAGTTTTTGAACAGAGCCTAATAATAAGATAAATGGCATATTGCCATTATTGCGCAAGCACGCCAGCACAAGTAGTACAAAAATAGCCAAATTTTGGTCAAATTTAAATTAAAAACGCTTAATCTACCGCTTAGGGCAAAAGCGAAGCGCTTTGCCATCGCTCAGCGCTTAATCGCGCTTAAGCGTCGCTTAAAAACGCTTTCTTGAACACTTTTACTATTAGTTACAAAGATTTCAGCCACCATTTGGTAGTTGTGTACTACATGCCTGTGATATTTGTTAGTAATTTATCAGTATTGTTAATTCCTTACCCTAGCAAAATTCTTGTTATTGTTGATGAACACTTTCATAGTGCATGTAATTGGTATGCGACAACTATTGGGGAACTTAAACAAATGCTTTTGCAATTTAGTGAGCTGTTAGGCTTGGTTATGCCTGAAGCAATTTTAACACATGAGTGTAGGTTTCTACATGTGGTATTTTATATGGCTGAGAGAGCATGGAGTCATGCTATGGAGAAGAAAACTGCTGGTCCAAATGCACCACAGCGCATCTACATGCTGGGTCGATTTAGGAAGGCAGTCAAATGGGCGGCACTTTTTTCACAGTTATGTTCTATAAAAGGAGATTCCAGGACATCTTTGGAAGCTGAGGTGTGTTTCTTATATTTGTTTGATTTAGTGCTCAGTTGGCAATCCTTTTTAAGTACAAAATAGAAACCTCACTATATTGACCTGATATAGTTGTCCTACAAGAAAAGTATTTTTTGAACCATATAAAATATATCTTTTGTAGGCATATGCTTCATATATGAAAGGAACTTTGCTCTTTGAGCAAGAGAAGAACATAGAGGCAGCAATGTTGAATTTCAAGAATACCAGGTTTGTGGAAATTTTACCCGATCCATTGATGTTGTGGCTCTATGCAGTGTGGTATTATTCCTTGTGGATCATCCATATTGTCGTGCCTTGTTGTTTGGATATATCATGATACCTGGTCCCCTAATGAGTATTTTAAAACTTGATGATTGACATTTATTATTTTTCACAGGACTGTATATGAGGAGCTGGGGAAGTATGGCAGCATAGAAAATCAACTTTTATGCCGTCAGCGCATTGAGGAAGTGGAGCCTATGATTGGATTCTGTTCTCGCAAACTTGGTGGATCTGCTCTGCAAGAACATGATCTCCTAGATATGGAAAAGGAGGGGCCTGCTTATGACCTTTTTAAGGCTAAGATTGAGGTATTTTCTTTCATACATCTAAAGTATATAGTGGAATGCATAAGAGGTCCTAAAACTATTCGAGGGGTCTCAAGGTAGTCCTGAAACTGTAAAGGTGCAGACTTGGGCCCCAAAAGTTATAAGTTGTTCATCGCGGTCCTAAGCAGCCCATACCGGGTCTGACTTGCTTATGTGGTACGTTGAATGTCGCCATGTAGATGTATGGACCCACCAGGATAACCGATTGAAGCCAGAATCTGTTGAAAGTAGAAACTAGAAACACCCCTGATATCCTGATAATTTTCACTTGTGGCCCCCAGTTCTTTTCCCCACTGGCAATGTTCATGGAATCGTTAACTGGTAACTACTCGGTCGGCTGGCGAGTAGGGTATTAATAGATAAATCAGCTAATCGGTTGATAAATGAGTTAGTCGGCTACTCAGTGACCCACTGAGAAGGGATTAATTGGCCAGTTAACTGATTCATCGGCTGATATTTTCCACACAGCTCACTGGTGACATATGCTCATCCCCAACCTCTCGTCCTGATCCTCTCTCCCTCACGCATGTGTGAAGATAAAAGTCCAATCTCCAAATCACGTGCAACCTATATTATGAGGAACTAGTCAGGAATTGCACGTTAGAGACATAATATAGGTGATTTTTGTGAGTATGCCACAGCAAAACTATCAGATATTGCACATACCACTGCAACGATTCGATTAATTTTTCACCATGCACATTTTTACAGATATATGATTCCCATTGGTTCTTCTGGGAAATAGTTCACCGCACACTTTTTATCTTTGCAGTGTGTAACATGAATGTTTGGTCAGCTTGATTAATGCATGTTTAAACCTTGAGTTTTTTTCCTCTAATCCACTTCATTTGTTTACAGTTTGAAAATGGTGTGCATATCATGCAGTGCGCCTAAGCTTTGCTATTATAATGTTAGTTAATGTTGCATACATGCAAACTTGAACTAGTACAATGAGGATGTCACACAACCAACGATTATAGTTTAACTTTTGTATTCTTGACTTCACGCGATGGGTATGCTGTTTTTTTTTTTGTTGGACCTGTGCTTTTCTTTATTTCCTGGTCAAGTCAGGATCTTCATTAAAGATCTATGACTCATATTTGAAATCGGGAACTGTTTTTGTGACAAATTTCAGAAAAGGAATTG
>LR738713.1:332320311-332332588 GCA_902687465.1 Secale cereale
TAATAGGTTTTAGAGAATTTTTGTGAGTTCCAAAAAGTTAATAAAATATAGGTGGATGAAATTTGGAGCGGGACTGTTGGAGCGTTCACAAAAATAGATAATGAATCTTTTGGTGAGGCTCTGCAAATAGAGATATAAGGAGTCGATTTGAGGAGTTCGTTGGACTTGCTCATTTGAAATTATTTTGATATTGTTCCATAAATATGACACCATAGCCTACTTACAGTTTCTGAGTGCCAGATTGCATTTCCACCACTATTTTCAGATAGATGTATTTTGATACTTGCAGGCTGTATTATCTGAGACAAGGTCACAGCAGGCGGCTTCTATGACTGAGTTTAACTGGCTTGGTCGCAGATTTCCAATTACCAGTGCAAAGACCCGTGTCTCCATATTAAAAGGTACTTCTATATAGGTTATGTATGTTCTCTCTAATTATTATAGGCATGATTTGCAAGTTCATCTCAGAGATAGCAGATACTCCACATCTTATTTAATTGACCAAGACAGTTTTTTTTGTACAGTATTTCTGCATCTGCTTTGCTTTCTACTTGTAGATAGATTTCTTTTTAATCTAGTGATATGATTCAGCTCAGCAGCTGGAGAGGGATTTAAATGGTGCAGCCACAGAACCAATTCCAGCGGACAAAAAACTTGCTATATTTGATAAACTATTCTCCGCATACCACGAAGCTCGAAGCTGCATCCGCAATGATTTGGTATGAAAAAAATGATATAGATATATGTATGTTCTAAAGGCAGTATATGCATCCTACTAACACTTTTGCCAAATGCAGGCTTCTGCTGGCAATGCTGAGAATATAAGAGACGAATTGAATGGTCTTGACAAGGCTGTCAGTGCAGTTTTAGGATTGAGGACCATAGAACGTAACCAGTTACTTGTTACTATTGCTAAAAGTAAGTTTGCAAAGCATCGGGATGAGAAGAATGAGAAAATTACAAAGCCGGAAGAACTTGTTAGGCTATATGATCTGCTAATTCAGGTAAGTTCCGTTCATATTATCCCTTACTAGAGTTGTGTACTTCTACTGATGCGAGAACCTTTTAACTTGCAGAATACAACAGACCTAACTGATTTAGTTAGCTCAGGAAGGGATAAAAATGAAGAAGAGAACGCTTTTGTTCATGAGTATGAGCTGAAAGATTTGGCTTTTCGAGCTGAGAGGTGAGTTCCACATTGTTTTCTTCGAAACCTAGAATTCTTTTATAATCATCTTCTCTGTTCACGACTATATTGAATAATGTTATTGAGAGCTTGACACAAGGCATCAAAATATTTATTTGTCTTATTTTTAAATTATTTATTTGTATATAAATGTTCCAGCTTGTTATCAACTTTCCATCTGCTATCCTAGAAAGCTTACATGTAACACATAGCGGCTATACTCACAAATTTTGTTTTGGAGTACTGTGCAGATGTTTCTATTTGGCGAAGTCATATAGTTCAGTCAGTAAAAGGGCCGAAGCCTATGCATTATTCTGTCATGCACGTTCGCTTGCTGATTCTGCACTGCAAGAACTGGCTAACAGTCCTCACAAGGTTCGCTACTGTGCTAACATTCATATGATCATTAAGAAGTGGTAGCTTCTAAACTCCAGCCAGTTTTTTATCATTGTTTTAAGTGTGCCCTCATCATTATCGTTATCATTTGGTGCATGTATTATGTTTGTGCCCTGGTAAGCTAAAAACAGCTTTTGATCTTCAGAAATGTGCGTATTATGTTGGTACCCGCACAAGTCTGCTAGGATAAATACTGTTTGTTGATCTTCAAACAACATAGTTTCGGGGCTTTACTAAGGTGCTCCTAAGTTTATCTTACTTTGTTAGTTAATGTGCCTGTATTAGCTGCAAATTGTACAGTTTTGGCTTTTCTGGATTCTTTTTTTCGGTTCCTAGTAGTTAGTAGCTTAGCCTTTTGATATTTCCTTTGGTGTTTTTTTTTCCTTTGATTTGTAGGTTTTGTGCTATCTTCATGCTATTCTAATATAAAAAACATGCATTTGGGTGCTTGTTGGGGGAAAAAAATGCTTGATTTTTTGTCTGTCTGGCAGGAGTACTCAAATGCTCTTACTCTACAGACCTTAATCCAAGATCTCGAGGCTCTATCTTTCAATTGTAGATCCAATAGTTGCATTGAACATGCAACAGGTATTCTGGAGGATGAGAGTGCTCCTGAAAGACTTTCTAAAGGAGTCTCAACTATATCACTTGGCGATGATAAAAGAAAGGTATGCTTTGTACAAGTTCTTGTCCACATAAACGTTTGATGAGATTAGTTTGTTACCATTGGTATTTAGATCATTAGTCCCACCATTTGAGTCTTATGTTATGGTAGGGTAGCTACCCTTGGCATCCAGTTCTTTCACCCTTTTGTACACGTCACTAGTCTATTGATGAAAAAGGTGTCTGTCTGGGGAAAACTTGAACTGAAGTCCTACAGTGAGGGATATTCATATTGAACCCAAAAAAAGAAGAAAAAACTGCAGATTCTCTTTTCCTTTTATTCTTACAACTCCATTCTTTCTTATGGGTCGTTGATGAATCCACTTTATTCACCAACTTGGTTTATTATCTTTTCTTTCCCTTCCATTCTTATGTTCCACTCCCTCCGATCCATATTAATTGTCGCTGATTTAGGACAACCTTTTACTAACTCAGCGACAATTAATATGCATCGGAGGGAGTATTATTCTTTAGCTTTACCTGAGATGTTAATGAATTCACTTTATTCACTACCTCGGCATGATACTTCATTACTTAGCTAGAGGATTCTGTTATCTGAACTTTCATGCATCACTTAATCTACGTGCAGTCTGGTGTTCCCTGGATTGATCTTCAATGTGTGTGAAATCAAAATCAATGGCATGCCATGTCATTTATGGTGTTATACTGCTATTATGAAGTGATGCACTTTAGGGTCATCTTTTGAATATATGCTGATAATAATGAGTTTGTATTTTGCAGGATACTAAATACCTCCTTGATATCCTAGGGAGCTATGAATCAGCACTCGGTGAGCAAAGCGCCAAAGCGCCATGTCGCATTTCACAGTTCCCACCACCGTTCCAATCAGTTCCCTGCAACCCAATTGTTCTTGACATGGCATACAACACAATCGAGTTCCCGAACCTTGAGAACAGGATGAAGAAGGAAAAGAAGGGTCTCCTCCGCAGATTCTGGGGGTGAAAGGAAGAGAGCGCATTATTTTTAGTTACTCAGGATCACCTTGCTCTTGGATTTTGATACATTACCTTGGTGGTGGATTAATTTTTTTTTGCCTGTGCTGCTCATCGCAGTGCTGGTTTGATGTCTGGAAGGTTTCTAAGAAGTCGGACTAAGTTTGATAGGCAAAATTTTGTACCGTTTCAAAATTCATCAGTTTGAGGGTCGCTGTTTACAATCCGTTATACCGTATGGAACATTAACTTAATACGTAGATGGTACTTTTGAAATGTTAAGTTGTTGCAGTATGGTTTACTTATATGAGGTTCCATGTTTGGCCGCAGTAATGCTTATCCAAAATGTGTGCCAACGTGTAAGGCTGCTGCACTCTTGTGGCGAGGATATAAAGAGTCGGTCAAAACTTTGAAATACATTTGAATTTTTGGGCCATATAGATTATTGACAACACTTAGTGTCACGAGGATTGCTCCATTTTTGTCTCAAAAAAAAAAGAAAGAGGATTGCTCCATTCAGATCAAGCACAAATGGCCCCAAATGCTTCAACTTTTTAATGGATTATTGTCAAACAGTAGTCGTACGCTTGCGTTTCATCGGATCAGATGGCGTTGGATTTTTCAGATGATGTTTGACGCGATCCCGCCAGTTGGACATTTCTTTCGCGCGCTGCTCAGTGAATAGTACTCGTACGCCAAATGAAAGGACGTGCTGGGGAAAAAAATCTCCACAGAACCTTCAAAAATAATAATAATCTCCACAGAGATTATATAGGCGGCCTCCAGCTGTGAAAGTCCCTTTAGCAGCACCTTGTTCACTCACATAACGAGTAAGAGTAACAGATGGAATTACATACATGGAGGAACACATACTGTCAACGTCGTCGCTCATAAAACAACGTTCTATCTGTGTGGTGCCTCTGCAACATGCGCAACCATCTTCCATCCATATTGATATTTTTATTTATACTTCTACGTGGATAATAAAGATCATGTTAGTGTACCCGGCTCCGGGAGGCCGAGAATCCAGAGGCACAGCCAGAGTTTGTTCGAGGAGAAATCCCAAGAAAGTGATATACACTAAGCGTCCAATCATCCGAGGAGAAAGGGAAGACGCTGGCCAACTTGTCCTCTCATACAAGGAAAATCAAAAGGCAAAGAAAGGATAAACTTGACCCCTATCCGCTATCTTAGCTGGTGATGTTTCAGTCGGGAGCTTGTGCGGTTCGTTTCTTTGGCTGGCTTACTCGTGCACAACTTCTTCAGGCAATCGCAATGCTGCCATTATCTTTTCAAACCAAACCAGAAAGTACGAGAGCACTTAGAGCATCTAAGACCACAAACACCAAAGTTCGGCCACCAAAACACTCGTGGACGCGCTTGGGTACGTCCACGGATAATGACCGAGCACACATAAAAAACATCCACTACAATCATGAACCTCAAACTTCATACCTCAAATCCATACCCGACATGCAAATAAAGACCAACGTGCTATGTATGTATCTAAAACTACTCATCATCGAAGATGTCGACCATCTTTGTGCCCGGCTCCTGTTAGACGGGCAATTGCGGCACCTCCCGTGGCTGCGGAGGCTTCGGCTCCTCCTCCTCCATCTCCAGTCCGGCGAAAAGCACGCCGGTCGCCACACGTTCTTGCTGGACGAACCGCGGGTTGGCCTCGACATATGCCTCTTCTTGGATGAACTCTAGGATGGCGGTCCACTCCGCCATTTCCACTGCTTGAGCGATCTCGTGCTCCGCCATGGCGAAGCCCGCAGTCGACTCCGCCTCCTCTTCTGGCTCCACCGCGTCCTCCTCCATGGGCTGGGGCTCCACTTCCGATGGCTGCTTCGCCTGCTGATGCTCCCCCCTTCCTCCTCCTCCTCCCTCGCCCGCTACTACTCACCCCTCCCCATCCTCCTCTGGCTTCGACGATTTTGGAGGAAGGCCCGCAGCGAAACGAGCAGCACGCCTCCACCGGATCTCCTCCAACAGCTACAGACACCGCTCCGAAGTGAGCATGGCGCAAGTGGTGATCTGGTGCCTCGGCATGGTAAGCGACAAAAGGATTGGAAGTGGCGGCGACGGAGAGGAGAAAGAAGAAATGCGGTGGATAGGGTTCGGCTATCGTTGTCCGGCTTAAATAGCCAGCATCCTCCCTCGGACGGCGCCACGAGGCGTCGAGCGAAGGAGGCGCCCGTCGGATCAGCGGTCTTTTCGTATGCCCATGTATGTCCTATCGGTCAGCCTGACATGGCAGACATGTTCAGGGAAGTACCGGTCAGTCCGAGCGCGTTTAGTGGCTACGAGGAGCCTGGTTGGATGGTAAAACTCATTCAGGCTCGCCCGGGCATTTGGTGCGGGTACGAGGATCGAGTTGTAGATGCTCATACAAATTAGATTTTGTCTTAAAAGTTGGCGGGCGATTCAAAAGTTTGCGGGCACGCTCCGCAAGATATGCTTTGCTGGATATCTATCTTTCCATTCCATGGCCTGCAAAATGTGCTCGTGTGTTGTGTCTCGGTGCGGCGGCGCCGCCTAACTCATCCGCGCAACCAAAACGACATGGACAACATGCATTGCATGCCAAGCAAAATGAAATCACGGTTGCGCGCACGTCGCGACTAATTTATTGACTCAAAGCCACCGAATCTGAAATCTGGCGGTCGGAGGAAATTCAGCAATCGTACCTACGCTATATGCTTTTTCTCGGGGACATGTGTTGCCATCTTCTTTTATTGTCATATACTAGTATACGCGATATACAGGTCCACTGGTTTGCCTTGCCCTGCGTGTCCCTTTGACATTGGCCAATGCGTATGTACGTACTATTTGTCAGTTCTGAGACGTGGTGGTTTTCGTCAGTCTTTGCCTTCTCCAACTGAAGAATAGTCCCCTCAAAAAAGAAAAAGAAAAAAGAACTGAAGAATACTCCAAGGCCCAAAGAAAGACCGCAGTGCGAATTTTCAGTTGGGCAAGCTAGTAAATGGAAGGCCTTTTAAACGTGCTGGCCAGAAAAAAACGACTCCCAATACCAAGATGTGGTAGTACTAAAATGCGGCTGGCGTGGTGTCCTCAATGGACGTCTGAACTTGCATTTGTTTTCCCTTCCTTCTTCGCAGCGCCGCTTTTATCATGCCATGTTTCAAACCTCCTTGTACTACCAATAATCCTACGGAACACGTTTCCTTCTTCCATCACGTCCGTTAGGGCCAGTCATGCAGAGTTTGTGGCGCAAATTTTAAAAGTTGGGCGGTGATCGATCGAGCCGCTCTTTGTTTAGTGCATTGTCCTCTGTCACCTGCTGCGTCACTCACAACTCACACCCCGGTCATTAGTCATCGCCTACGCAAACTACCACAATTCATATTATACGAGTATTATATTAGCTCCCCCCCACATGACGAGTAGAGTAACCGATGGCACCAGAGAAACACACGACGGACGCATCACGTCAACATGAAACTGATGATGGGTACATATACATATACTAGCCGCCTGACATGTGATGTGTACGTACGTGTATGCCGGGTTCTTCCTGACGGAGCTGGATTTTATTAATTTAAAATGAAGCATCAAAGGATAAAAACACATTGCACACGTCCGGCCTTTGCATAATTAGGACGTACACAATCAAATATGTATGTCGGTATGTTGATGGAGCTTCTTTCCTCTTGTGTCCAACCATGCTAGCTCGGAACAAAGAAAGGTCCAGCTAGTAGGAGGGGAGCGTTTGGAACCTGAGGTAGGTGAACCAATTTTTTTTTCCACAAATATCAATTGCCAAAAGGTCGAAAAATTAAGAAACTTTTTGAAAACAAACTTGGTCATTCGTCACACTCGTGTAGAAGTTTTTGCGAGGAAATGACTTTCATGGTATTGTGGGCAAAAAATAAATAAAATCAACACTATAGTAGAGTTAGAGCATCTACAACCAGGATTGGGTAATTCAATCCCCAAAGGTCCGTGGACGTGTCCGGTCAACGACCAGGCGCGTCTGTTTTGAGCCTCTATTTATGCATGCACCCAATCATGTCCCCTACACGCTCCTTAAATTGTCCGGTTATATGCATGTGATTGATGGGGATGGAGAAAGAAAGCGAAAATCAAGAACAAAAAAGGGAAAAGATGGTCCGGAATGGGCCGCATCCTACATGGAGGGCTGCTCGGAAGCCCGAACATCACCATATCCTCCCCATATTTGGTGTGAATATGGGGATTTGCGGATAACCCGGTCATATGAGGACAAATGAGGGGGCGGGAGGCTCGTGGAGGGTCCGGTTGCATGGCTTTTTTCTTCTTCTCTCATGTTCGCACAGTGACAGAGCTGTCCGGTGGGACGTTCGATGACCTGTTGTAGATGTGCTTACTATTCACTCTTTTTCCCTGGAAATAAATTCTTGTTGGCCAGATTTCTGGCGGAAATTAGTCGTTGACGGAGTTTATATACGAGTGCGCCAGTAGGTTAAATTTGTTCCAAAAATAATCAAAATGGTTTCCTAAATTGTTTTTTTTTCTCATATCAAGTTCTTGATTCCGGGGGTATTTCCCCCGACAAGCACCTCTATGTACTACTGGTGATTGAGTTGGAGAGGCTTAAGAGTTGGCTATTTGGGCCATGGAGCTTCTGCTCACGGATGCATGTGCACTCAGATGACGAATTGAAGATAAATAAAATAATAATTTCATTTTTTGTGATAAATATTGGGGAGTGTTTACTCGTGTGTAAAATTTTGTAATGAAATGGCATATGCGGAGGTCTGAAAAAGTAGATGCTTCAAAAATATTTTGGAGCACTGGTTTTTTTTTTCTCACACATCCATAAATGTTACTCTTTCTGTCCCAAAATAAATGACTCAACTTTGTACTAACTTTAGTACAAAGTTGAGTCACTTTTGAGTCACTTATTTTGGAACGGAGGGAGTATGTCATTGCCACAATTTACATGCAGGTCAAAAACTAATCAATGTTTGGTGTCAAAAAATTCAGAATGTTTTGACTTTGTTTGTTATTTAGATATTACATTCTATAGTAGGTGCATATGAGATCGGCATTAGAATTGCACTTTCGATCTGTTCACACACACACACTAGAGGGACATTACATGGAAAACAAAAAGAACTCTACGCACATGCAAGATCTATCCATGAAGATGCGTAGCTACGGGAGGGGGAGAACATCTTCATACCCTTGAAGATCACTAAGTGAAAGCGTTTATTAACGCGGTTGATATAGTCGTACACCTTCCCGATCCGTCCCGATCAAATACCAAACGTACGGCACCTCCGAGTTCAGCACACGTTCAACTCGATGACGTCCTCGTCTTTCTGAAGTAGCAAGATAGGCGAAGTAGTAGATGAGTTCCGGCAGCGTGACGACATGGTGATGGTGGTGGTGATTCTATCCGCAGGGCTTCGCCAAGCACAATGAATGTGGACGGAGGAGGAATTAGAACTAGAGGGAGACGAGACACCGCACACGGCTTGAGGATGTGGTGTGTCTTGCCCCTCTCCCTTCTCTAATATATATAGGTGGGGGAGGAGGGGAGGCAGCCTACGGCACCCCAAGGGGGCCGACGGCCAGCCCTAGGGCATGCCCTGGCCGCGCCCCCCTTACCATATTTGCCCAAGGCGGAAAGGAAAGGGGAGGAAAGGAAGGCAGGGGGAGGCCGACTCCCCTCCTTCCTTTTCTCCCCACCTTCCTTTTCTCCCCAAGGCCGACGGACATAGGAGGGGCGCGCCAACCCCTTGTGGGCTGGTGTGCTCCCCTCACTTGGCCCATATGGCTCAATAACCTCCAAGGGCTTCCCGAAACCCATTCCGGTGATCCGATAATTACCCAGTACATTTCGAAACCTTTCAGGTGATCAAATAGTATCGTCCTATATATCAATCTTTACCTCCGGATCATTTCGGAGCTCCTCGTCATGTTCGTGATCTCATCCGGGACTCCAAACAAAATTTGGTCACCAATTCACGTAACTCATATAACACTATATCGTCAACGAACGTTAAGCGTGCGGACCGTACGGGTTCGAGAATGATGTAGACGTGAGCGAGACGACTCTTCGGTCAATAACCAATAGAGGGACCTGGATGCCCATATTGGTTCCTACATATTCTATGAAGATCTTTATCGGTCGAACCTTTATGACAACATACGTAGTTCCCTTTGTCTGTCGGTATGTTACTTGCTCGAGATTTGATCGTCGGTATGTCCATACCAACTTCAATCTCTTTACCGACAAGTCTCCTTACTCGTTCCGTAATACATCATCTTGTAACTAACTCCTTAGTCACTTTGTTTACAAGCTTCTTGTGATGTTGTATTACCGAGAGGGCCCAAAAATACATCTTCGTCACATGGAGTGGCAAATCCCAGTCTCGATCCATGCCAACCCAACAGACACCTTCGAAGATACCTGTAAAGCATCTTTATGATCACCCAGTTACGTTGTGACGTTTGATAACACACAAGGTATTCCTCCGCTATCCGGGAGTTGCATGATCTCATGGTCGAAGAAGCATGTATATGCCAGTAAGAAAGCAGTAGCAGTAAACTGAACGATCACATGCTATGCTAACGGTTGGGTCTTGTCCATCACACCATTCTTTTAATGATGTGATCCGGTTATCAAATGATAACTGATGTCTATGGTTAGGAAACCTTAACCATCTTTGATCAACGAGCTAGTCTAGTAGATGCTCACTGGGGACACAATATTTGTTTATGTATCCACACATGTATTTAAGTTTTCGGTCAATATATTTCTAGCATCAATAATAAACCTTTATCATGAATAAGAAAATATAAAATAATAACAACTTTATTATTGCCTCTATGACATATTTCCATCACACACACACACACACACACACAAGTTCCAATACAAATAAAACAACAAGTTTTGATTTGTTTTCACATATTTAGTCTAATCAAAACTAAAAGGCCTAACAAGCTAAACCATTTTGACACTAAAACTAACATCACAAGCCCACATCAGTGCAAAATAGACTATCTTTAGCGGTTCAAAACCCAATTTATGATAGTTTTACAACCATCACATGACAAGCCACACTATTTAACTTCTCAAGTTCCCCTGTTTCTATTAAAAAAAGGAGTTTTACACCCCGGCTCTGCATCGTTGTGATGCACACAATAATTCTTATGAATTATTGAGCAAAGTACAGAACAAAAGTAACCAAACTGAATAACTATAAAAATATAAAATTAACACCTACAACTAAGTCGACTTCTTCCATAGAAACGTTTTCATCAAGGGAGAAACATCCTCACGTCATCATTGCCATGTTTTGCTGGAGATGACTTGGACAAAGATTTTTCACCTTGATTGACGAGATTATCCAATAAAGACCAACACAACAAAGAGTAAACAACGCCTTCAACAAGGTAAATGCACAAGTTCGTTGCCACTTAGCCCGACCAATAAAGGGCAGGACAAGAGTTTTCACCCTGACATGAGTGGTGTTCAATAAACACCTTGATGACCAACCATTCGAAAGTCGCAATCACACCTACCAGTACTCACGCAACGCCAAATAGGAACTAGCAGATTGACAAAATTTAAAATCTGTCTTTTTACTGTGCTAAAAAAACATGTCCCACAAAATTTTATTTGTAACATCCCAGAAGACGTGTCATTGAGATTGCACTAACTATGCTAGAAAAATAAACATATTGCCTCCTTCCCAAAATGTAAGGCGCATCTGACTTTGCACGGTTTTTGCTGCATGACTTTCAACTACTAAAAATATACCAAAGTAAACGGTATGGACATGCATAAATCATATCATTGTATTTGTCTTACAAAACTATTTTATTTCATATGTCGTTATACTACATATTTATATATTCGATAAATGGAAATCATAGTCGAAGTTGTGCGATGATAACAAGTGAAAGTCAAGTATGACTTATATTTCGAGTGAGGAGCACCAATGTTTATCATTCAATTTGTTTATGCATTTCAGCAACATTTAAATGTTGCAACTCTATACTTAAAAAATATTTTTCTAATGGCTCACTAGAAATATATAATAATACCTGCAGCAGAACGTGGGCTTTACACTAGTAACATATACTTACATTTGTTACAACATCTAGAGCCAGACATGGCAAATCCGACCCCTCAAACACCCGCGGATGCCCCCGGGCGCATCCGCGGACAGTGACCGGTCACGTCTCAAAAAATGCATTCCACATCCGGATACCACAAATTAGAAACCTCAAATTCATATTATTACATGCAGCGTGAAACCTAATCTAAGAGGAGCTCGCCCGGCTCCGACGTGGCCATGTCCGGCGGCTGGCTGCGCTACTCAGAATGTTGATCCGGTCACCGACAAGGTGGAGTAGGCATGGACGAGCCGCCTCACGAGACTCGAGGCGCTGCCGTCCCCATGTACTACTCTTTCTCGTCGGAGCCTGAAACCCGAACGGTGCCGGTGGACGTCAGATCGATGACGGATCTGTCCTGAGATGAGTCGCGGAAGTCCAGCATGACGCAGTTGCAGCGCCCAGATTGATGCGCCATACGGGCACCAGAGTATGCGACTCCGCCTCGTCAACGTCCACCGTCGCGAGGGCTGTCGCCGTCTCCCGCATCCGGTGCGTTGCACGACGGGCACACCGTGCCATGGACTAGTCGGACGAGTCCCATGGTGCGTCCCCATGCTCCGCGCGCCACCGAAGGGGTTGCCCGTCCGTCCGCCAGGGCGTTTGGACGCCAAACGAACCGCACGGCCTCCGGCAAGGCAGTTACGGCTGGCCTAGCGCCCGATCCATGCACCATTTGGGCGGACGCAATGGATTCCCGACGGAAGGAGTCTGAGCGCTGCCTCGCACAGGCTTCCTCCCGCGAGTGGTGGAGCACAAGCCGGACGATCATCTGCTCCCCGGGGCCGCGTGGGATGAGCTCAGGGTCGATGGATCTGGAGATGAAGGACTCGGATCCGCTGCCCGCCGTGCCGGAGATGGCTGGAAGGAGCCGCAGACGAACTTGGGTGGCGGAGGGGAAGGAAGTGAAGTGGGTAGGGTTTAGTTCGACTAGCGAATG
>LR738713.1:332332764-332343234 GCA_902687465.1 Secale cereale
TGGGCCAGCGTGGGCTGAGGCCGACGTGGCGGGCGCGCCGGGCGCCCTATATCCATTCGTCCTATATTTGAGCTGAATATGAGGGATGTTGGGTTTGACCGGGCGTTTGAGATGGCCGTCTTGACCAAAAATCGTGATCGGTCAGTAATCGGGCGACCTGACCTGTCCGAGCGTACGAGACGGGTTTGAGAAGTCAACCGTAGTTAAATTGAGGATCTAGGAATGCGTGCACGCCCTACACACCGGACCGGTTCAGTTGTCTCGGAAAGCACAGCAGAAGAGCCGCAAAATCGGCAATGGGCACCCCAAGTGCCCAACGACGGCGCCGTCGTTATTGTTTAGCACCAAAGCTACCGGAGTCCGAATTCGATGCACCTACTAGTTGTATTCTGAGCATGCGGTGGTCAGACGAAAATGATGGAAACGTGTGGTGTACTCTGTGCTGCTTCTGTTCCGTTGGATCGAGTTGCACTGGTTGTGCATTCAGTATCTCCATTAGCAGTTTGGCACATTTGACAGTGACACAAGCAGCAGATTGCTGTCTAAACGAGGAAAGTACAAGACAATTAAACAAGCAGAAATAGCAAATCCATCCAAAGAGTTCCCTGTCCTATTATTACTCCAATTAACCCAAAAAAGAAACAATTAACCAATGCTACGCCGTGGAAACAGGTTGGGATTAAGCGGGCACTGCAGTGTCACAATCTATCACAGTCACAACAACATGTGTCGAATTGTAGATGGGTTTTGGCCCATATAAAAAATAATTCCTGATTAGTCTCTGAGTCCTGTGCGTGTCATATGGTACTCCCCCTCTCTCAGTTTATAAGGCGTGCGCGTATCCCTAAGTCGTCGATTTGACCAACCTAATAAAAGTCATATATTACAAAAAAAAAACATATCATTATAAACTTCAAATGTTCTATTTTCAAACGGTATAATTTTTGTGTTATATAGTTTATATTACTGTCGGAGGATTCTCGAGATAGATGCCAGGGGTGGCTTATCATGATGTGGAAGAGGAGTACGTCGTCGGGCTCTAGAAGCGGGATTGGGCGAGATCTCGACCGTGCACGAGTCTTACCCAAGTTCAGGGCTCTTCGTGGAGATAACACCCCTAGTCCTGTTCCGCGGGGTCTCCGCATGATCACTATGAATCACAAGTGTACAATGATGCTCCTAGAGCTGTATCGCTAGAGGAGGAAGAAGGGCAAGGCTTAGCTCTCCTTCTCCTAGCTATGTGTCAATGGATGGAATGCTGGGTTCTACTAGATGTCAACCCTTTGCATGGGTGATCCTCGGGGTTTATATAGGCCTACCCCAGGGGTACAACAGTAATACGCCGGGTGATAGGTCCTGGACGTCGGTGTCTTCGGTCGTCGGGATCTCCGCCGGCTGCTGGGGCCCGCCTTTGGTGGACCCCATCGGCTGCCGAGAATCCGGCCGACAGATAGGGCCCGCCGCCTGCGGGCCACACTGATTGCCTTTTGCTGTAGCACCGTCCTTGCTGACGTGAGCGGCGTCACAATGTGCGTGGCTACAGTGTCGCGTCGTGGTGGAGGATGTCCGCGTGGTCGAAGCGCACAGTTGCCATGCCTCCGCATATCCTGGGAGGTACAGATGGCACTGTTGCCATGATTGGCCTTGATCACGGTCGGTTGGTGCAAACTCCGAGGGGGAGGAGGCCGGCTGCTGGGAGCCGGCCTGCTCCGAGGGCCGCCTGCTAGAGACACGTCGCCTCCTGGAACACAACCAAGGTACCAGCTGTATAGCCCATCCGGCCTGAGGGGTTGGGCTAGTTCCAAAGTCTTAAAATGCTCTTGGGTGTGGATGAGGCTACCCGGGGTACATAACCCCAACAGTAGTCCCCGAAGCTGGTGAGGTGCCGCGGCTCGACGCCGAAGTGTCTCAACAACTTCCTCTTCGGGAGATCCGACGTATTTGTCTGTCTGCCTGCCAGGAGCCGGCCAGGTTAGGCCGGCCACCTGGTGAATTCGAACTGTTGAGATGGGCTCCGCCTGGTGCTTCGCCGGGTGGTGTGGTTGCCGCCCGTTGGACGCCCGCCACGCATTACTAGCAGGCCAGGCCGGCCCGCATGCCCACGCGCACGATGGGACGTCGCTGCAAGCCTGGGCCCGCCATTATAGGGCCTCGACACGCGTGCGGATCCACTGCGACCGAGGCGGGATGTTGCCCTCCCTGCGCGGAGTAACTGCCCGCGGTAATTGTGGGGAGGTGTGGGGCGTGGGCGCAGTTAATCCCCAGGCCCCCATGCCTCGCCTCTCCGTCTCCGCTGCCGGCTCCTCATAAATAGTGGGAGGGGGAGCGGCAGAACGCACGCGCGCCCCTCCACTCTCCATTCTCATTGCCTCTCGCCTCTTGCCTCTTCTCTCTCGCTGCTGCCGCGCCGACGCGCCGCTCCGCTGCGAAAGGGCCACCGCTACTAGCTGTTGCTTGATAACCCACAAGTTAGGGGATTGCAACAGTTTTCGAGGGTAAAGTATTAAACCCAAATTTGTTGATTCGACACAAGGGGAGCCAAATAATACTCTTAAGTATTAGCAGCAGAGTTGTCAATTCAACCACACCTGGAAACTTAGTATCTGTAGCAAGGTAGTTTAGTAGCAAAGTAATACGATAGTGCTGGTAGCAGCAATAAAAGTAAAGACAGTAGTTTTGTAGTTTTTGTGATAGTAGCAACGGAAAAGTAAATAGCAACTAGCAATATAGGTAAAGCTCGTAGGCATTGGATCGGTGATGGGAATTACGTCGGATGCAATTCATCATGTAGAAGTTATAACCTAGGGTGACACAGAACTAGCTCCAGTTCATCAATGCAATGTAGGCATGTATTCCGAATATAGTCATATGTGCTTATGGAAAAGAACTTGCATGACATTTTTTGTCCTACCCTCCCATGGCAGCGGGGTCCTATTGGAAACTAAGGGATATTAAGGCGTCCTTTTAATAGAGTACCGGACCAAAGCATTAACACATAGTGAATACATGAACTCCTCAAACTATGATCATCACCGGGAGTGGTCCCGATTATTGTCACTTTGGGGTTGCCGGATCATAACACATAGTAGGTGACTATAGACTTGCAAGATAGGATCAAGAACACACATATATTCGTGGAAACATAATAGATTCAGATCTGGAATCATGGCACTCGGGCCCTAGTGACAAGCATTAAGCATAGCAAAGTCATAGCAACATCAATCTCAGAACATAGTGGATACTAGGGATCAAACCCTAACAAAACTAACTCGATTACATGATAGATCCCATCCAACCCATCACCGTCCAGCAAGCCTACGATGGAATTACTCACACACGACGGTGAGCATCATGGAATTGGTGATGGAGGAAGGTTGATGATGACGATGGCGACGATCTCCACTCTCCGGAGCCCCGAACGGACTCCAGATCAGCCCTCCCGAGAGAGATTAGGGCTTGGCGGCGGCTCCGTCTCATAAAACGCGATAATTCTTCCTCCCTGATTTTTCTCTCCACGAAACGGAATATATAGGACCTGGGGATACGTCGGTGGGGCATCGGGGTGCCCTCGAGGCAGGCGGGCACGCCCTGGGAAGGGGGGCGCGCCCCCCACCCTCGAGGACAGCCCGTGGGCCCCCCAGGTGTGGATCTTCTTGCAGATATTTTTTATAGTTTCTGAAATAATTCTCCGTTGATTTTCAGGCGATTCAGAGAACTTTTTATTTCTGCAGAAAAACAACACCATGGCAGTTCTGCTGAAAACAGCGTCAGTCCGGGTTTGTTCCATTCAAATCATGCAAGTTAGAGTCCAAAACAAGGGCAAAAGTTTTTGGAAAAGTAGATACGTTGGAGACGTATCAACTCCCCCGAGCTTAAACCTTTGCTTGTCCTCAAGCAATTCAGTTGATAAACTGAAAGTGATAAAGAAAAACTTTGACAAACTCTGTTTGCTCTTGTTGTTGTAAATATGTAAGCTAGCATTCAGGTTTTCAACAAGATCATGAACTAACCACATTCATAATAATTTTCAGGTCTCAAGACTACTCACATCAATAGCATAATCAACTAGCGAGCAATAATAATAAACCTCGGATGACAACACTTCTCAAAACAATCATGATATGATATAACAGGATGGTATCTCGCTAGCCCTTTCTGAGACCGCAAAACATAAATGCAGAGCACCTTTAAAGATCAAGGACTGACTAGACATTGTAATTCATGGTAAAAGAGATCCAGTCATGATCATACTCAATGCAAATTAATAGTAATACATGCAAAGACAGAGGTGCTCTCCTACTGGTGCTTTTTGATAAGAGGGTGATGCTTCTGCATAAAAGTAAATAGATAGGCCCTTCGCAGAGGGAAGCATGGATTTGTAGAGGTGCCAGAGCTCAATTTTTAAATAGAGATTGAATAATATTTTGAGCGGTATACTTTCATTGTCAACATAACAACCAAGAATCTCGATATCTTCCATGCTACGCACATTATAGGCGGTTCCCAAACAGAATGGTAAAGTTTATACTCCCCCAACCACCAACAAGCACACTCCACGGCGAGCCGAATCCACGGTTACCGTCCAAACAAGCAACAACCCTGGGGGAGTTTGGTTTAATTATTATGATTTTGAGCGTGGGACTGGGCATCCCGATTACCAGCCATTTTCTCGTGAATGATGAGCGGAGTCCACTCGTCGTGAGAATAACCCACCCATAATGGAAGATATAGACAACCCTAGTTGATACATGAGCTGTTTGAGCATACAAAACAGAATTTCATTTGAAGGTTTAGAGTTTGGCACATACATATTTACTTGGAACGGCAGGTAAATACCGCATATAGGAAGGTATGGTGGACTCATATGGAACAACTTTTGGGGTTTATGGAAGTGGATGCACAAGCAGTATTCCCGCTTAGTACATGTGAAGGCTAGAAAGAGACTGGGAAGCGACCAGCTAGAGAGCAACAACGGTCATGAACATGCATTAAAATTAATCAACAATGAATGCAAGCATTTGTAGGATATAAATCACCATGAACATAAATATCGTGAAGGCTATGTTGATTTGTTTCAACCACATGCGTGAACATGTGCCAAGTCGAGTCACTTAAATCGTTCAGAGGAGGATACCACCCATCATACCACATCACAACCATTTTAATATCATGTTGGCACGCAAGATAGACCATTATAAACTCTCAGCTAATTAAGCATGGCATAAGCAGCTATGATCTCTAATTGTCATTGCAAACATGTTTCATTCATAACAAGCTGAATCAAGAACGACGAGCAATCATATTTACAAAAACAAAATAGGTCGAGTTCATACCAGCTTTTCTCATCTCAATTAGTTCATCATATATCATCCCTATTACCTTTCACTCGCGCGACCGAATGGTGTGGAAAATAATAATAGTGCACGTGCATTGGACTAAGCTGGAATCTACAGGCATTTGATACAATA
Organism: Secale cereale; assembly: GCA_902687465.1. Classification (NCBI taxonomy): domain Eukaryota; kingdom Viridiplantae; phylum Streptophyta; class Magnoliopsida; order Poales; family Poaceae; genus Secale; species Secale cereale. The sequence continues at coordinate 332,338,233 of LR738713.1, forward strand.
GAGAAGACAAGGTTATATGGCTCAAGGTTAAATCATCAACAAAGCATATGAGAGCCACTAAGCATTTTCAATCATGGTCTTCTACTCTTAACCCCTAAAGAAAAGAAAAGAAACTATTTACACGAGAAATCTCCCAACAAGCAAAAGAAGAACGGAAAATCTTTTTGGGTTTTCATTTTTAGTTACTACTACAAGTAAAGAAAGTAAACGAGCTAGAAGCTACAACAAATCTTTTATGTTTTTCTGGGTTTTTCTAGGACACAAGAAAAAGACTAAGAAAAAGAAATTTAACTAAGCATGGATGGTACAGTGAAAGAGTGTGAGCACCGACAACTAGAATAAGTGTGGAAACATGAGCGCAAAGTCGGTGAGAAACACGTACTCCCCCAAGCTTAGGCTTTTGGCCTAAGTTGGTCTATGGCCAGTATTGGCCTGACGGATATCCAAAGTTGTAGTTGGGGTCGTACTGTGATGCAGCAGATGTTGCCTGCTGAGCTGCAGCTCGAAGACGGAATGCCTCTGTCATGTTATAATGGGCATTCGCCTCCTCCATGGTTATAGTGTATCTCCCCTTTTCCTGAAAGTTAAACAAAGTAGGGGTAGGAAGAACAATAGGGATGGCATTGTGCCGGTTAAAGATTAGTCGATATTTGAGAGTTTGATTATCCCACTCTATAAACCGATGACTAGCCATAGCATTACAGTCTAAATAAGCATCAGGTAAAGGGTCATCATAAGGGTGCACAGACACACCAAGATAGCGGGCTATACGAGTAGCATAGATCCCACAAAATAAATCTCCATTCGAACCATTATGGTGTAGCCTACGTGCAACAATAGCTCCCAGATTATATTGCCTATCACCTAATACATCACTCCTGAGAACGCTAAGATCAGGGACACACATGTGACAAGCCTCATATTTACCATTTATGCATCTACCGATAAAGAGAGCAAAGTAATGAATAGCAGGAAAATGTATGCTCCCCGTGGTGGCTTGTGTGATGTCCCTGGATTCTCCCACTGTAATACTAGCAAGAAATTCTCTAAATTCAGATTTACGAGGATCACTCATAGTGCCCCACTGTGGGAGCTTGCAGGCTTCATTAAAATCCTCTAAGTCCATGGTATAATATTTATCAGCCATTTGCAAAGATATTTCAGTAGGTGTCAACTTACTCAAGTCAAGTCTACGATATAAAGAGAGAGGCATAACACTAACACCGGCTCCAAGATCACACAAAGCTATTTTAACATAGTTTCTCTTAATGGAGCAAGGTATAGTAGGTACTCCTGGATCTCCTAATTTCTTAGGCATTCCACCCTCAAAAGTATAATTGGCAAGCATGGTGGAGATTTCTACTTTAGGTATCTTTCTTTTGTTGGTAATAATATCTTTCATATACTTAGCATAATGATTTGTTTTAAGCACATCAGTCAAACGCATACGCAAAAAGATAGGTCTAATCTTCATCATCCTTTTTCTTGGATGGTTTTGGAGGAAAATGCATGGGTTTCTGAACCCATGGTTCTCTTTCCCTACCGTGCTTCCTAGCAACAAAGTCTCTCTTATCATAACGTTGATTCTTTGATTGTGGGTTATCAAGATCAACATTAGGTTCAATCTCTACATCATTATCATTGCTAGGTTGAGCATCATCATGAACATAATTACTAATATTATCACTAGGCTCATGTTCATTACCAGATTGTGTCTCAGCATCAGGAACAGATATATCATTGGGATTCTCAGGTGGGTGAGCTACAGGTTCACTAGAAGCATGCAAAGTTCTATCATTTTTCTCTTTCTTCTTCTTAGAAGAACTAGGTGCATCTAAATTAGCTCTATGAGAATCTTGCTCAATTCTCTTACGGTGGCCTTCAGGATACAGAGGTTCCTGAGTCATTTTACCACCTCTAGTTGCAACTCTAACAGCATAGTCATTATTCTTACTATTTAATTCATTGAGCAAATCATTCCGAGCCTTAAGTACTTGTTCTACTTGAGTGGTGACCATAAAATCATGTATACTAATGAGTTTCAATTCATCCTTAGCATTAGACAGATAATTACTCAAGCGTTCAATCATATAAGCATTGTGTTGTAACTGTCTACCAACATAAGCATTGAAGTTTTCTTGTTTCACAATAAAATTGTCAAACTCATTTAAGCATTGGCTAGCAGACTTATAACGAGGAATATCACTTTCATCAAATCTATAAAGATAATTTACCTTTACTACCTGTGTCGGGTTATCAAGACCATGTATTTCTTTAATAGGCGGTAAATTCGTAACATCTTCAGCTTTAATACCTTTTTCTTTCATAGATTTCTTTGCCTCTTGTATGTCTTCAGGACTGAGAAATAGAACACCTCTTTTATTCGGAGTTGGCTTAGGGGCTGGTTCGGGAAGTGTCCAATTATTTTCATTGGCCAGCATATTATTCAATAATAGTTCAGCTTGTTCAACTGTTCTTTCCCTGAAAACACAACCAACACAACTATCCAGGTGGTCTCTGGAAGCATCGGTTAGTCCATTATAAAAGACATCAAGTATATCATGCATATCAAGAGGATGATCAGGCAGAGCATTAAGTAACTGGAGAAGCCTCCCCCAAGCTTGTGTGAGACTCTCTTCTTCAGTTTGAGCAAAGTTATATATTTCCCGTAAGGCAGCTTGTTTCTTATGAGCGGGAAAATATTTAGCAGAAAAGTAATACATCATATCCTGGGGACTACGCACACAACCAGGATCAAGAGAATTAAACCAAGTCTTAGCATCACCCTTTAACGAGAACGGAAACAACTTAAGGATATAGTAGTAACGAATCTTTTCATCATTGGTAAACAAGGTGGCTATGTCATTCAACTTGGTAAGATGTGCCACAATACTTTCAGACTCATAGCCATGGAAAGGATCAGATTCAACCAAAGTAATTAACTCAGGATCAACAGAGAATTCATAATCCTTATCAGTAACACATATAGGTGAAGTAGCAAAAGCATGGTCATGTTTCATTCTAGCATTCAAAGACTTTTCTTTCAGCTTAGCTAATAACTTCTTAAGATCATATCTATCATTGCAAGCAAGAAAGTCTCTAGCAGTTTCTTCATCCATAACATAACCCTCAGGCACAACAGGCAATTCATATCTATTGGGAGTAGTTTCATCATCACTTTCATAAATATCATCAACATTTGCACTCTCCCTAACCTTAGCAATTTGTTCATCTAGAAATTCACCTAGTGGCACAGTATCAGGCATAGAGGTAGTTTCATCATACATAGCAGAAGTAGCATCATCAAGAACATACGACATATCAGATTCAATAGCAGGAGTAGGTGTCGCAAGTTTACTCATAACAGAAGAAGAATCAAGTACGGAGCTAGATGGCAGTTCCTTACCTCACCTCGTAGTTGAGGGTAAGATCTTGGTTTTTGAGTCCTTCAAATTCTTCATAGTGATAAGCAGATATAAATCCCAAGTGACTTAAAGAATAGAGCTATGCTCCCCGGCAACGGCGCCAGAAAATAGTCTTGACAACCCACAAGTGTAGGGGATCGCAACAATTTTCGAGGGTAAAGTATTAAATCCAAATTTGTTGATTCGACACAAGGGGAGCCAAAGAATACTCTTAAGTATTAGCAGCTGAGTTGTCAATTCAACCACACCTGGAAACTTAGTATGTGCAGCAAGGTAGTTTAGTAGCAAAGTAATACGATAGTGGTGGCAGCAGCAATAAAAGTAAAGATAGTATTTTTGTAGTTTTTGTGATAGTTGCAACGGAAAAGTAAATAGCAACTAGCAATATAGGTAAAGCTCGTAGGCATTGGATCGGTGATGGGAAATTATGTCGGATGCAGTTCATCATGTAGAAGTTATAACCTAGGGTGACACAGAACTAGCTCCAGTTCATCAATGCAATGTAGGCATGTATTCCGAATATAGTCATACATGCTTATGGAAAAGAACTTGCATGCCATCTTTTGTCCTACCCTCCCGTGGCAGCGGGGTCCTATTGGAAACGAAGGGATATTAAGGCGTCCTTTTAATAGAGTACCTGACCAAAGCATTAACACATAGTGAATACATGAACTCCTCAAACTATGGTCATCACCGGGAGTGGTCCCGATTATTGTCACTTCGGGGTTGCCGAATCATAACACATAGTAGGTGATTATAGACTTGCAAGATAGGATCAAGAACACACATATATATTCATGGAAACATAATAGGTTCAGATCTGAAATCATGGCACTCGGGCCCTAGTGACAAGCATTAAGCATAGAAAAGTCATAGCAACATCAATCTCAGAACATAGTGGATACTAGGGATCAAACCCTAACAAAACTAACTCGATTACATGATAGATCCCATCCAACCCATCACCGTTCAGAAAGCCTACGATGGAATTACTCACACACGGCGGTGAGCATCATGGAATTGGTGATGGAGGAAGGTTGATGATGACGATGGCGACGATCTCCACTCCCCGGAGCCCCGAACGGACTCCAGATCAGCCCTCCCGAGAGAGATTAGGGCTTGGCGGCGGCTCCGTCTCGTAAAACGCGATAATTCTTTCTCCCTGATTTTTTCTCCACGAAATGGAATATATAGGACATGGGGATACGTCGGTGGGGCATCGGGGTGCCCTCGAGGCAGGGGGCGCGCCCTGGGAAGGGGGGCGTGCCCCCACCCTTGAGGACAGCCCGCGGGCCCCCAGGTGTGGATCTTCTTGCAGGTATTTTTTATATTTTATGAAATAATTCTCCGTTGATTTTCAGGTGGTTCCGAGAACTTTTTATTTCTGCACAAAAACTACACCATGGCAGTTCTGCTAAAAACAGCGTCAGTCCGGGTTAGTTCCATTCAAATAATGCAAGTTAGAGTCCAAAACAAGGGCAAAAGTGTTTGGAAAAGTAGATACGTTGGAGACGTATCACTGCTCTTCTTCGCCGTGCCGCTGCGACCTCGCTGCTATCCGACCACGAGCCATGGCG
>LR738713.1:332354322-332367089 GCA_902687465.1 Secale cereale
CCTCATCGCTGTTGTGTTTCAAAGGGATACTACCGCCCTAGCAGTACTACCGCTCCTTGCTCTATGCGAGCTGCGAGCATAACAGTTGGATTTTTTCCCACCTATAAAAGGGGGTCTTCTTCGCCAATGAACCTTATCCTTTGAGCTCGTGTTCTTCCCCCATTGTCGACCTTCTTCGAGCTTGCTATCTCTCAATCCCTTCATGGATTCTTTCTAGTGTTTGGGGGAAAAGAGAGAGGAGATCTAGATCCACATTTCCACCAATCACTTTCTCCTCTTTGTGAGGGTAACCCTTTGGATCTAGTTCTTGGAGTTCTTCGTGTTCTCTTGTCCGTTCTTCCTCTTATTTCCCTCCCTAGCATTAGTTGCTTTAGTTGGATTTGGGAGAGAAGAACTTGGGCACTCTGTGTGCCCTTGCCATTGCATTTGGTGCATCGGTTTGAGTTCTCCATGGTGATACGTGGAGGTTAGAAGTTGAGAAGCATATTACTCTTGGGTGCTTGGTACCCTTGAGCTTGTTCCTCTTGGGTGCTTGGGCGCCCTAGACGGTTGAGGTCACCTCGGAGCCATATTACATTGTGGTGAAGCTTCGTGGTGTCTTGGGGAGATAGCCCCAACCTTTGTGGTGTTCGAAGCTCAATCATTGTGGTGTAAAGCTCCGGGCAAGCGTCGGGGTCTCCAATTAGGTTGTGGAGATCGCCCCGAGCAATTTTACAGGTTCCGGTGACCACCCCCAAGGTTTGCCAAAGTGTACGGGTTCGGTGACCGCCCCCAAGGGTCGCAATTTGTATGGGTTCGGTGACCGCCCTCAAGGGTCCCTTAGTGGAATCACGGCATCTTGCATTGTGCGAGGGCGTGAGGAGATTACGGTGGCCCTAGTGGCTTCTTGGGGAGCATTGTGCCTCCACACCGCTCCAAACGGAGATTAGCATCCGCAAGGGTGTGAACTTCGGGATACATCATCGTCTCCGCGTGCCTCGGTTATCTCTTACCCGAGCCCTTTACTTATGCACTTTACTTTCTGATAGCCATATTGTTGCTTGTCATATATCTTGCTATCACCTAGTTGTTTATCTTGCTTAGCATAAGTTGTTGGTGCACATAGGTGAGCCTAGTTGTTGTAGGTTTTGTGCTTGACAAATTAACCGCTAGGTTTATTCCGCATTTGTTCAAGCCTAAACCGTAATTGTTTTGAAGCGACTATTCACCCCCCTCTAGGCGACATCCACGATGTTTCAATTGTTATCAGAGCCTTGTCTCTCTTTATAAGGCTTAACCTCCTAGAGAGTAAGGATGTCGACTAGGTGTTTAGGATTCTCTCACGCTCTTAGTTTCGATGGCACAAATTTTGATGCTTGGGTAATTTGCATGCTTAATCTCTTTAGGGTCATGGACCCAAATTTAGAGCGAATTGTAGATATGGGTTTTCCCCCTCCAAAGGATCCACAAAGACTATCTTTATAGGATGATAAAAACTCTTATCTCAATACTCAAGCTTCTAATGTGCTTTTTGATGCTTTGAGCAATGTAGTTATATTTCACCTCATGCCGTTTCAGGATGCTCATGAGTTGTGGACAAAGCTTCAAGACAAATATGGCGTGTCCAAGATTTGTGGAGATGATTGTCCTCCTTCCATCTCCGGTCGTATAGTATTCTCAACTTGTTCTACTTCACCTGAATGTGGTTTGCCACAAGGTAATGATATGGTGAGTAGTGGTGTTCATTGCAATGATTATAGTGAGCTTATTATTGATGATCCTTCATCACTTTATTATTGCAATGCTTCACCTTTGGACTTTAACACTTCGAGCACTCTAAATGTTTCACATGCTTGTGTTAAAAGCTTTTGCTTATCATGTAGAATTTGCTTGACTACATCTCATGATGATATGCTTGCTATGCCTCGTTGCCATGATAAAAATGCATATATTTCCTCGAATTTTTGTGCTAACAATGTAGAGTAAATCCAACACCTCATGGAAAAATACGTGGCCTTGAATGGTGCTTCGAGGGGGTCAAACATCATCTGTTATTGCATATTGCCTTATGGCTAAGGATTCAAAGGTATATCCCACTTCGAATCCCAATATATCTTGTGATTATAGTGATGATGACAAGAATGATTATGATGTTGATAATGATGAAGAGAGTGATAATGTTGCCTCCTTCAAAATTAAGGGGGGGGAATGATTTTTAAAGCTCTTCATAAGAATAAGATTGCTCGTTCCAACTTCATGGAAATCATATCTATTGCCATTGAGGGCAAGAAATATATTGATGAGTTGGAATCTCGTCTAGAGGAGCATGAGGTCACCATTGAGAAAATGGAAGGTCATGAGCGTGATTACGCTAATGAGATCGCCGACCTCTCGCAAGCTCTTGAACTTGAACAAACCACCAAGGAATCTCTTGAGGAGACTTTTGCTCTAGAATTATCTAGAGTGAGGGAATCTCGTGATAGAGCTCTTGAGGTGGCCAATGATTTTGAAACTAAAAATGAGAAGCTTGAAGTTGTGCATGCAAAACTCCTTGAGGATTTTGAGCACCTCAAAAATGGCTCAAGGGTCATTAAGAGTGAGGTCATCAAACTCACTGAGTCTCATGCTCATCTTAAAGCTTCATATTCTAAACAACTTGCCAAGTTGCCTTCTCCTCTTGCTATTATTGATGATGCTTGTGCTAATAACTCTATTTCTAGTGAAGCATCCATTTCGAAGGAGAATGTTGAGCTAAGGGCTCAACTTGAGTTGCTATCTAGCAATTATGGGAAATTGGAAGAAAGTCATGTAAAGCTCAGAAGCTCTCATGATGATCTTCTAGTATCCCATAAGGTGCTAAAGATAGCTCATGAGGCTATGATTATGAAGGTAACATCCAGTGAGCCTCATGTGGATACTAGCACTACGTCTAGTCAAAATGCTATATTGCCATGTGCTAGTCCTTGTAATTCATCTGCTCACAATATGGGTACATCTTGTGATGAATTACTTTCCTTGCCTTGTTGCTCTAACTATGAAGCTTATACTTCCTCTAGCACTTGTGTTGATACTAACCATGTAGAGGAAATCAAAGAGCTCAAGGCCCAAGTCACTTCTTTGAAGAAAGACTTGGAAAAGTGTCATGAAGGGAAGTCCACACTCAACAATATCTTGAGTGTGCAAAAATCCCCCAATGACAAAGGTGGACTTGGATTCAACTCCAACAAGAAGAAGAAGTCCAAAATCAATAAGAAGAGAAAGGGCCAAGAACAAGTCAAGAATTCGGCCAAGATTATTTGCTTCAAGTGCAAAATTGAAGGGCACCATGTTAGATCTTGCCCATTGAAGAAGAAGCCCATTAGTGACAGGCAACAAGGGAAGCGGCCACAAGTTCATTCTTATGCTCAACCTCAAGTTGAAGAAAGGCCTCTTCCCAAGAAGACTCAAGTTCATGCTTCTCTTGTTAAAAATCAAGTGAGAAGAAAGCAAAGAGTAGACGTTGCTACTTATGTCGTAAGAAAGGTCACGTCGCTTCTTCATGCACAAATGGTACCTTATCCAACCCAATTATTATTGATGATGTCAATTCTCTTGGGAAGGATAATGTTGGCAATGTGTTTGCCAAGTTTGTTGGTACTCAAAGTGGTGTCAAGAAAAGAACCATTTGGGTAGCTGACGAGGTTACGGACCTAGGGTAGGGTCATAGGCCTGACCAAAAGGCCCCACCCAAGGTCCCTATCCTAGGAGATCAAAATACAAGACCCACAATAGTGGAGACAGTCGACTGAGACGGTCCAAGGTGACACTTCACTCGACTGACTCACGTACCCAGGACGACTCAACTCCACTCGACTGGATCAGGCACTCGACCTCCGAAGACTAAGCGCCTCTCAGAACGGCAACGGTCATATATTTACTCACTGTAGTAAACCCCTTAAATACCCTTTACTGCAGGCGTTATCAGTAACGCCAGCCTTAATGTACCTTTAAGCCCTTGGTAACGCGGAGCATGGCTGGGGTCTTGGCATGCTATATAAGCCACCCCTCCTCCAGAACAAGGGTTCGCACCGCTGTAACACATACATACACACATCAGTCGACCAAGCCTCTGGGCATCGAGACGTAGGGCTTTTACTTCCTCCGAGAAGGGCCTGAACTCGCTAAACACTTTGTGTACAACCTCGCCATAGCTAGAACCTTGCCTCTCCATTCGTACCCCCTACCCTCACTGTCAGACTTAGAACCACGACAGTTGGCGCCCACCGTGGGGCAAGGCGTCTTAGCGACATTTGGTGAAGTTGCAATCCGTTCCCCGACCGCTTTCATCATGGTGTAAGGCGGCGCTTTGGCGTCGGGCCACGAGATCCGGCTCGGCGCACTGATCTTCGTCGCCGATGACTCCGCGTGGCTTAAGGAAGCCCCGCTCGACGTTGAGGCTCTACCCACACGCGGAGCCACTCACTTTCGCGCCGGAGCCGGCAGCGTCCTCCTTCTGCAGTCGTCGACCCGGTACTCATCGTCTACCACCCCCGCTGGACACCGCCGTAAGCGATCCGGTCGTTCACGGCTCCAGCGGTGGGTAAAGCACGCGGTGGCTCGTCAAACAGCCACCCCGCAAGTCGCGACCATTGAGCCCGACGGTTACCTTTACGGGCCGGCCGATCAGTCGACCGGGCTCGAAGATTCCATTTCCGAGAGCGGAAGCAGCGACCCCACGGCGGAAATCCTCATGGTCGATCCGCGCCGTAGCCCGCCAGGTTTTTCTCGCGGGGAGAACGGTGGCAGCGGTGGCGATCGGGCGCACGACAACGACGGTTACATCCCTCAGCCCCTCACCTCCGAGCAGAGAGCTGAGCTCTGTCGCCGCAATGGAGATGCGCTCTTCACCCCCATCGTGGGAGATTCCCCAGAAGCTTTGGCCCTCGAAGCCACGCGCGTGGCCACCTTGGCCGAGCGCGCGCGCCTGGAAAACATCCAATGTTCACTCGACGAACAGGCTCGCCGACTGGGCCCCGAGTCCAGTCGACGGCCGCGGCAATCACGTCAGCATGAGGCTCAGGTGTTCCGCACACCAGTCCAAAACCTCGAAGCTGTGGCCCGTATCGCGGAGTCGATTCAGCCCTCCCAGTCAGAAGCTGGAAGAGGCCTTCAGCAGATCCGAGCTTTGCTCCGAACGGCTGAAGAGCAAAACGCGGCTGTCTCTCAGTCGCGCAACAGGATTCACAGCAGATCGGTGGCTGCAGACACCGTATGGTTGGCCCACAGTCCAAGATCGCCCCTGAGGCGTGAGGAACATGGTCTGCGGCATGAACGGCTCCTGGGTCGGAACGACGACCCACTCGAGCGTCGACACGGACGCAACGACCGCCGTCGAGTGCCTACCCCTCCTCCGGGGAGTGGGTCACACTCGCCTCCGCGGCACATGGGCAGGCCCAGCGAGACGACGAGCGTAGGATTCCCCCGGATCCCCGATGGCCGGGCTTCGACGCGAGGTCCATCCTTGTGCAGGGCCGGGTCGACCGTAACCGGGCATCCAGGGACGAGCGAGGCGGAGACCAACCCTCCGGCAGCCGAGCGCCGGCCTCCGGGCCCGAGTGCTTCTGCAGCGCAATCAGGGCTGCAGAGATCCCCCCGAACTTCAGGCTGGTGGCCGGAGTAAGCAAATTCACCGGTGAATCGAAGCCGGACACGTGGCTGGAAGACTACCGAGTGGCCGTGCAGATCGGAGGAGGCAACGACGACGTGGCCATGAAGCACCTCCCCTTTATGCTGGGAGGCTTCGCTCGGGTGTGGCTCAACCAGTTAGCCCCCAGGAGCATATACAGTTGGGAAGAGCTCGCTCGGGTGTTCGTTCGGACCTTCGAAGGCACCTGCAAGCGACCTGCCGGGCTCGCCGAGCTTCAGCATTGCACGCAGAAGCCGAGTGAAACTTTGAGGGACTACATTCAGCGGTGGACCACTTTGCACCACACGGTAGAAAACGTTTCCGAGCACCAGGCGGTGTGCGCTTTCAAGGAAGGCGTGCGCAATCGAGAGTTGAATATGAAAGTTTGGGCGAACAGGCGACATGTCCCTGTCGCGAATGATGGAAATCGCCAGTCGGTACGCCAATGGTGAAGAGGCCGATCGGCTCCGTAGCTGCAAGAAACCAGTCGGGCAAGACGACCAGAATCACAATCGGAAGAACAAGCATAAGGCCGACCCAACTGCTCAGGGAGAGGCCGCGGTGGTCAACCAAGGGAAGGGCAAAGGAAAGCCCAAAGGCTCCTGGGCCCCCAAGAAAGGAAAGGGTCAGGCTGGAGATGATATGCTCGACCAGCCGTGTCCCACACACACTAAGAAGGACGGAGAGGGAAACTTGGTGTACCCCAAGCACACCACTTGATAGTGTCGACTCTTGATCCAGAGTTTCCAGAAAGACCAGTCTACTGAGAAAGAGAAGGAATCAAAAGAGTCCGAAGACAAGGAAGGGGACGGAGGATACCCCCGCATCAACTCCACCTTGGTGATTTTCGCAGACGTCGAGAGCAAGAGTCGACTGAAGATCATCAACAGAGAAGTGAACATGGTTGCTCCAGCGACCCCCACGTTCCTGAAATGGTCGAAGATCCCCATCACATTTGACCAGTCCGATCATCCGGCGCACATCGGCACCCCTGGGCGGCAGGCGTTGGTGGTCGACCAAGTGGTCGAAGGCACTCGACTGACCAGGGTTCTTATGGATGGAGGCAGTGGCTTGAATATCCTGTATGCAGCAACCCTCCGGGATATGGGCATTCCGATGTCCAAGCTAAGGGAAAGTAACATGAGGTTCCATGGGGTAATCCCCGGGAAGAAGGCCGACTCACTTGGTCAGATCTCACTCGACATCGTCTTTGGTGAGTCCAAGAACTACCGAAAGGAGAAGCCGACGTTCGAAGTGGTAGATTTTAACAGCGCCTATCACGCCATCCTGGGTAGGCCAGCCTACGCCAGGTTCATGGCTCGACCATGTTACGTCTACCTCAAGCTGAAGATGCCGGGACCCAACGGTGTCATAACCATCACTGGGAACCGGCAGAAAGCGGAAGAATGCTTCCAGAAAGGCTCGAAGATCGCCGACGAGCAGATGGCAGCAGTAGAGATGGAGGAGTACCAGAAGCAAGTGGATCCAGGTGACCTTCTAAGGGCGAAGAAGCCGGCTTCCGAGTCAGCCTTTCAGTCGGCCGGGGACACAAAACCCGTGCACATCCACCCCACCGACCCCAACGCAGGGCCGACCCACATCTCCACCACCCTCGACAGCAAATAGGAAGAAGCGCTCATCCAGTTCCTCCGTGAGAACCGGGACATCTTTGCATGGAAACCATCGGACATGCCAGGTGTGCCCAGGGGGCTGGCTGAGCACCATTTGTGAGTCGACCCGAAGGTGAAACATGTGAAGGAACATCTCCGTCGATCCGCTGCGGAGAAGCGAAAGGCGATTGGCGAAGAGGTGGCCCGACTCCTAGCAGCAGAGTTCATCCACGAGATATACCACTCCGAGTGGGTCGCCAACGTCGTCATGGTCCCCAAGAAGGACAAGTCTCTCCGCATGTGCATCGATTTCAAGCACATCAATCGGGCCTGCACGAAAGATCATTTTCCTCTCCCCCGTATCGATCAAATAGTCGACTCGACTGCGGGATGTGAGCGTTTGTCCTTTCTGGACGCATATTCCGGATACCATCAGATCCGTCTATATGGGCCCGACGAAATAAAGACAGTCTTCATCACCCCTTTCGGGTGTTTTTGCTATGTCACCATGCCTTTTAGCCTCAAAAATGCCGGCGCCACATTCATGCGCATGATCCAGAAATGCTTAATAAAGCAAATCAGTCGGAACGTTGAGGCGTACATGGATGACATCGTGGTCAAGTCACGGAAAGGTTCCGACCTACTGACTGACCTTGCTGAGACATTCGCGAACCTCAGAAGTTACGATATCAAGCTCAACCCGTCAAAATGTACATTCGGAGTTCCTGGTGGCAAGTTGCTCGGTTTTCTCGTTTCCGAACGGGGAATCGACACCAACCCAGAGAAGGTCGGTGCCATCCTCCGAATGAAACGCCCCGAGCGTATACACGACATCCAGAAGCTTACTGGTTGCTTGGCCGCATTGAGTCGATTCATTTCTCGGCTCGGGGAGAAGGCACTGCCTCTCTACCGACTCATGAAGAAATCCGACAAGTTCGAGTGGAATCCCGAAGCCGAAGCAGCGTTTGAGGAGCTCAAAGCCCTGCTGTCCACCCAGCCGGTGCTCGCTGCCCCAGTCAGCGGAGAGCCTCTTCTGCTGTACATTGCTGCCACCGGACAAGTCATCAGTACTATACTCACGGTCGAGCGGGAAGAAGAGGGCAAGGCATACAAGGTCCAACGGCCGGTCTATTACATATCCGAAGTTTTGACTCCCTCCAGGCAAAGGTATCCACATTACCAAAAGCTTGTGTACGGGATCTACTTGACTGCAGAAAAGGTTGCCCATTATTTCTCGGATCATTCAATCTCAGTCGTCAGCGACGCCCCATTATCAGAGATACTAAACAACCGAGATGCAACCGGTCGAGTGGCAAAATGGGCGATTGAACTTCTTCCGTTAGATATCAAGTTCGAAGCAAAGAAAGACATCAAGTCTCAGGCCATAGCGGATTTCGTGGCTGAGTGGATAGAACAAGAGCTTCCGAGTCAAGTCCAGTCGGACCATTGGACTATGTTCTTCGATGGGTCCAAAATGCTGAACGGATCCGGTGCACGCGTGGTCCTGATCTCTCCCAGGGGCGACAAGCTCAGCTACGTCCTTTAGATACATTTTGATTCATCAAACAACGAGGCTAATACAACGCACTTTTGTATGGGTGGCGTATGGCCATCTCACTCGGCGTCCGTCGCCTGATGGTCTACGGTGATTCCGACCTAGTGGTGAACCAAGTAATGAAAGAATGGGACGTCAGGAGCCCGACGATGACCAGTTATTGCAGTGCAGTACAAAAGCTTGAAAGGAAGTTTGAAGGCTTAGAGATCCATCATATGCCCAGAGCAAAGAATCATCTAGCCGACGATCTCACAAAAATTGGGTCGACTCAGAGGTCCATACCCAAGAATGTGTTCCTAGAGCATCTGCACACTCCCTCTGTCAAGGAAGACCCCTTCACGGAAGAGCCCCCGCAGCCAGTCAGTGCAACCGATCCGACTGAGGTCGAAGTGCCTGCCGTGGTCGACTTGATCATGGAGGTCCTAGTAATCACACCTGATTGGACTGTGCCATATATATCATATCTGCTCAGGCAAGAACTCCCAGAAGATGAAGAAGAAGCGCGCTAGATCGTCCGCCGATCCAAAGCATTCACATTCATTCAAGGTCAGCTCTACAGAGAAAGCGTCACTGGAGTCGCCCAGCGCTGCATCGATCCAGAGGAAGGTCGACTGATCTTGGATGAAATCCACTCGGGGACTTGCGGCCACCACGCTTCCTCTCGGACTATCGTGGCCAAAGCATACCGAGCCGGATTTTACTGGCCCCGCGCCAACGAGATGGCCAAGGATATTGTGGATAAATGCGCAGGGTGCTAGTTCTACTCCAACATGTCGCACAAGCCAGCATCCGCCCTCAAAACCATGCCAATGGTCTGGCCCTTCGCTGTTTGGGGCTTAGATATGGTCGGCCCCTTCAGGGCAGGCAGGAGCGGATTCACTCACCTTCTGGTGGCAGTCGACAAGTTCACCAAGTGGATTGAGGCCAAACCCATCAAGAACCTCGAGTCGAGCACCGCCATCAGCTTCATTAAGGGGTCCCTCACAGCATCATCACAAACAACGACTCCAACTTTGACTCGGATGAATTCAGAGCCTTCTGTACTTCCCAAGGAACACGAGTCGACTACGCCTCCGTAGCACACCCTCAGTCGAATGGACAAGTAGAAAGAGTAAATGGGCTGATTCTCCAAGGCTTAAAGCCACGGCTCATGCGCGACCTCAAGCATGTCGCCGGGGCTTGGGTAACCGAGCTGCCCTTCGTCCTGTGGGGTCTGAGGACAACTCCGAATCGGTCGACTGGCCGTACCCCTTTCTTCCTGGTCTATGGGGCCGAAGCTGTATTGCCGAGTGACTTATTACACAATGCCCCCAGAGTAGAACTCTTCTCCGAAGCCGAGGCAGAGCAAGCTCGTCAGGATGCAGTCGACCTTTTAGAAGAGGACAGAGAGATGGCCCTGATACGGTCGACCATCTATCAACATGACCTGCATCGATTCCACGCTCGCAACGTGAGAAGTCGAGCGTTCCAGGAAGGAGACATGGTCCTCCGAGTGCATCAGAAACGTCCGCACAAGCTCGCCCCAGCATGGGAATGCCCGTTCATAATCACGAAGGTGCTGCGCAACGGAGCTTACCACCTCTACAATGTAGCCCAGAAGAAAGATGAACCTCATTCATGGAATGCGGACCTACTCCGCCGTTTTTTCACTTGAAGCACTCGACGGTCGAGTTGTAATAAAGATTCCCCAATTTGTTTCAAAAGCAAGATAGCAATGATTCCCTAACGATTGGTGTCCTCTAAATCCCCCAGTGGGTGCTTAGCTGCGATCCGCCGAGCTACATCACAAGTACATGGCGGTACGGTCCTCCGAACTCCGCCACAAGTACAACGTAGTTTGCCATCGCCTAAGTTATAAACATTCTACTCCGAGTGAAGAGAGACCCTCTCACTCGGGGGCTTAGCTGCGACCCCGTGACTCGCCTAAGTTACAACTACCTACTCCGAGTGAAGAGCGACCCTCTCACTCGGAGGCTTAGCTGCGGTCCTCCGAGCTACGTCACAAGTACAAGGCGGTTCGGTCCCCTGAACTCCACCACAAGTACAACGTAGCTTGGAATCGCCTAAGTTATGAACATCCCACTCCGAGTGAAGAGCGACCCTCTCACTCGGGGGCTTAGCTGCGACCCCGTGACTCGCCTAAGTTACAACTATCTACTCCGAGTGAAGAGCAACCCTCTCACTCGGAGGCTTAGCTGCGGTCCTCCGAGCTACGTCACGAGTACAAGGCGGTTCGGTCCTCTGAACTCCGCCACAAGTACAACATAGCTTGGCATCGCCTAAGTTATAAACATTCTACTCCGAGTGAAGAGCGACCCTCTCACTTGGGGGCTTAGCTGCGACCCCGTGACTCGCCTAAGTTACAACTATCTACTCCGAGTGAAGAGCAACCCTCTCACTCGGAGGCTTAGCTGCAGTCCTCCGAGCTACGTCACAAGTACAAGGCGGTTCGGTCCTCCGAACTCCGCCACAAGTACAACGTAGCTTGGAATCGCCTAAGTTATAAACATTCCACTCCGAGTGAAGAGCGACCCTCTCACTCGGGGGCTTAGCTGCGACCCCGTGACTCGCCTAAGTTACAACTATCTACTCCGAGTGAAGAGCAACCCTCTCACTCGGAGGCTTAGCTGCGGTCCTCCGAGCTACATCACAAGTACAAGGCGGTTCGGTCCTCCGAACTCTTCCACAAGTACAACGTAGCTTGGAATCGCCTAAGTTATGAACATTCCACTCCGAGTGAAGAGCGACCCTCTCACTCGGGGGTTTAGCTGCGACCCCGTAACTCGCCTAAGTTACAACTATCTACTCCGAGTGAAGAGCAACCCTCTCACTCGGAGGCTTAGCTGCGGTCCTCCGAGCTACGTCACGAGTACAAGGCGGTTCGGTCCTCCGAACTCCGCCACAAGTACAACATAGCTTGGCATCGCCTAAGTTATAAACATTCTACTCCGAGTGAAGAGCGCCCCTCTCACTCGGGGGCTTAGCTGCGATCCCGTGACTCGCCTAAGTTACAACTATCTACTCCGAGTGAAGAGCGACCTTCTCACTCGGGGACTTGGCTACAGACGTCGACTCAAAGATTCAAGCAATCAAAAGAAGAGCGGCAAACCGAAGGATCAAAATCAAATAAAAGCCCCGCAAAGTTCGGGCAAGAGTACTTGGGCCACAGACCCACCAGAGTTTAACGAGTACAAATCCACGTGGCATTCCGTGACAAATAAAGGTTAATGTATCGAAGTCATGGCTCGGGAGGGGGCGGGCTTGTAGGTGTGACAAATTCGTCCAAATCAATCCCGTCGGCGATACGAGTGGCAGCCTCCAAGAAAGTCTCCATGAAGGACTGGAATTGGAGCTCCTTCGTGTTTGCGACCTTCAGCGCAGCAAGCTTCCTCTCCTTCACCTCCCTGCAGTGCACACGGACCAAAGCCAGCGCCACGTCTGCTCCTCCCCGGGCGGCCGACTTCTTCCATTCTTGCACTCGGTCGGGGACCTCATTGATTCGAGTCATCAAGGACTCAAGGTCGTTCTCCTGCACGACTCCCCTCCAGAGTGCATCGTCGATTCGGGCCATCACCGCCTTCAGTCGTCCCAGGTAATCAGTGGCCGCAGTGAGGCGAGACTCCAGCCTCAGTATGTTCATGGAAACCTCGTCCTTCACAATGGAGTTGGTGGGGTCCAAGCCAGGCTCGACCCGGCTAGTCTCCTCTCCGAAGTTACGACAGAACTCTGCACCAAGAACAACAGTCGAGTTAGCAGATGCAACACGGGTCGACCAGCCCAATTTCAACCAATCCAAAGAGGACACACCTTCGAGCACGAGGTACCATTTTTTGGTGAGGTCGCCCAGATACGCCTCAAGATCAAGCCTCTTCCGAAACAGAGCCTCATACTTGTCGTTCAAGTCGGCCCTGGACTTCTTCAGCTGAGCCACCTCCTTGTTGGCCGCGTCGAGTGAGCC
>LR738713.1:332384902-332403755 GCA_902687465.1 Secale cereale
GATTACTACAGAATGTTCTATATTTGACAGATTCTGTTTTTCGTGTGTTGTTTGCTTATTCCGATGCATCTATGAGTAATATTGGAGGATATGAATCATAGAAAACTTGGAGTATAGTAGGTTTAACACCAATATAAACAATTAATGAATTCCTTGCTGTACCTTTTAGTGGTGGTTTGCTTTCTCTTACTAACGGAGCTCACGAGAATTTTTGTCTAAGTTTTGTGTTGTGAAGTTTTCAAGTTTTGAGTATTGCTTTGATGGACTATGGAACAAGGAGTAGCAAAGGCCCAAGCTTGGGGATGCCCATGGCACCCCAATTAAATTCAATATAATCAAAAGCCTAAGCTTGGGGATGCCCCGGGAAGGCATCCCCTCTTTCGTCTTCATCCATCGGTAACTATACTTGGAGCTATATTTTTATTCGCAACATGCTATGTGTTTTGCTTGGAGAATCTTGTATAATTTGAGTCTTTGCTTGTTAGTTTGCCACAATCATCCTTGCTGGACACACCTATTTGAGAGAGTTAAATATGGCCTAGAAATTGTTAGAACACTCTATGTGCTTCACTTATATCTTTTAAGTTGAATAGTTTTTGCACTAGTGCTTCACTTATATCTTTTAGAGCATGGCGGTGGTAATAATTTGTAGAAATTGTTGAACTCTCATGCTTCACTTAGATCTATTTGAGAGCCTATTAAAACAGCATGGTAAAGTGTTTAGGCTAAAGAAACTAGTCTTCACATGATAAACATCCAATGTCAATGTAGTAAAAAAATTCACATCAAGCGCATTGAATAGAAAGAGATATTGGATGCTTGATAATTGTTTTGAGACATGAGGATAGTGATATTAAAGTCATGCTAGTGGAGTGATTATGAAATTGAGAAATATTTGTGTTAAGGTTAGTGATTCCCGTAGCATGCACGTATGGTGAACCGTTGTGTGACTAAGTTAAAGCATGAGGTATTTGTAGAGTGCCAACCTTTGTGTGGAGGTCGGGGGCGCGCGATGGTTAACTCCTACAAACCTCCCCCCTAGGAGCATGCGTTGATTGTTTTGTTTTGATGACTCGTAAATTTTTGCAATAAGTATATGAGTTCTTATGACTAATGTTGAGTCCATGGATTATACGCACTCTCACCCTTCCACTATTGCTAGCCTCTCTTGTACCGCGCAACTTTCGCCGGTGCCATAAACCCACTATATATCCTTCCTCAAAATAGCCACCATATTGTTCCTCAAAATAGCGACCATACCTACCTATCATGGCATTTCCATAGCCATTCCGGGATATATTGCCATGCAACTTTCCACCGTTCCGTTTATATGACACGCATCATATTGTCATATTGCCATGCATGATCATGTAGTTGACATCGTATTTGTGGCAAGGCCACCATACATAATTTTTATACATGTCACCCTTGTTTCATTGCACATACCGGTACACCGCCGGAGGCATTCACATAGAGTCATACTTTGTTGTTGTAGTATCGAGTTGTAATATCGAGTTGTAATGAAAGTGTGATGATCGTCATTATTAGAGCATTGTCCCATGGGAGGAAAGGCTGAATCTATAATGCCCCTCCGCAAAAAAAAAGGCCAAAGAAAAAAAGAAGAAGAAAGGCCCCAAAAAAAAGAAAATAAAAAAGAAAGAAAAAGAAAAAAGGGACAATTGCTACTATCTTTTTCCACACTTGTGCTTCAAAGTAGCACCATGTTCTTCATTGTAGAGAGTCTCTTGTTTAGTCACTTTCATATACTAGTGGGAATTTTCGTTATAGAACTTGGCTTGTATATTCCAACGATGGGCTTCCTCAAATGCCCTAGGTCTTCGTGAGCAAGCAAGTTGGATGCACACCCACTAGTATCTTTTGTTGAGCTTTCATTCATATTTAGCTCTAGTGCATCTGTTGCATGGCAGTCCCTACTCACTCACATTGATATCTATTGATGGGCATCTCCATAGCCCGTTGATACGCCTAGTCGATGTGAGACTATCTTCCTCCTTTTTGTCTTCTCCACAACCACCTCTATTCCACCCATAGTGCTATATCCATGGCTCACGCTCATGTATTGCGTGAAAGTTGAAAGGTTTGAAAAGATAGAGTATGAAAACAAATGCTTGGCTGAAATCGGGGTTGTGCATGATATGAATATTTAGTGTGATAACAATGGAGCATAGCCAACACTATATGATTTTGTAGGATAACTTTCTTTAGCCATAGTATTTTGAGAAGACATGATTGCTTTGTTAGTATTTCTTGAAGTATTGTTATTTCTTATGCCAATATAGACTTTTATCTTGAATCCTTCAGATCTGAACATTCATGCCACAATTAAGAGAATTACATTGAAAAACTATATTGGTTAGCATTCCACATCAAAAATTCTTTCTTTATCATTTACCTACTCGAGGAAGAGCAGGAATTAAGCTTGGGGATGCTTGATACGTCTCCAACGTATCATTCACTTTTATATCATTTTTGGGACTAACCTACTAACCCAAAGGCCCAGTCCAGATTGCTGTTTTTTTGCCTATTTCAGGGTTTTGCAGAAAAGGAATATCAAACAGAGTCCAAACGGAATGAAACTTTCGTGAGAGATATTTTTGGAGGAAATCACGCACAAAAGACTTCAGGGCCAACCAGGGGACAGAGGGGCCACCCTCGAGGGTGGGGGGCGCGCCCCCCTTCCCAGGGCGTGCCCCCCTGCCTCGAGGGCAGCCCGTGTGGCCCCCGGTGCCCCCCTTCTTCCTATATATACCTACGTACCCCAGAAACTCCATACGCAGAGAGAAAACCCTAATTCCACCGCCCTAACTTCTGTACCCGTGGAAATCCCATCTTGGAGCCTGTTCGGGGAGGGGGGGTCCATCACGGAGGCCTTTATCATCATCATCATCGCCCTCACCATGAGTTGTGAGTAGTTTACCACAGACCTTCGGGTCCATAGCTAGTATCTAGATGGCTTCTTCTCTCTCTCTGGATCTCAATACAAAGTTCTCCTCGGTCTTCGAGGAGATCTATTCGATGTAATCTCTTTTTGCGGTGTGTTTGTCGAGATCCGATGAATTGTGAGATTATGATCAAGGTTATCTATGAATGATATTTGGTTCTTCTCTGAACTTTTTATGTGTGCTCATAATATCCTTGCAAGTCTCTTCAAATTATTGGTTTGGTTTGGCCTACTATATCTATAGTTCTTGCAATGCGAGAAGTGCTTGGCTTTGGGTTCAATCTTGCGGTGTCCTTTCCCAGTGACAGTAGGGGCAGCAATGCACGCATTGTATTGTTGCCATCGAGGATAAAAAGATGGGGTTTTCATCATATTGCTTGAGTTTATCCCTCTACATCATGTCATCTTTCTTAAGGTGTTACTCTGTTCGTATGAACTCAATACACTAGATGCATGCTGGATAGCGGTCGATGTGTTGAGTAATAGTAGTAGATGCAGAATCGTTTTGGTCTACTTGTCTCGGACGTGATGCCTATATACAATGATCATGCCTAGATAGTCTCATAATTATTCCCTTTTCTATCAATTGCTCGACAGTAATTTGTTTACCCGCCGTAGAATACCGCTATCATGACAGAAGCCACTAGAGAAAACTATGGCCCCCGGGTCTATTCTCAACATATCAATCTACATCTACTTTACTTTTCTTGCTTTTATTTGCTGTTTTATTAAAACAAAAATACCAAAAATATTATCTTATCATCTCTATCAGATCTCACTCTCGTAAGTGATCGTAAAGGGATTGACAATCCCTTATCGCGTTGGCTGCGAAGTTCTTATTTGTTTGTGCAGGTGCGAGGGACTGGCGCGTGGTCTCCTACTGGATTGATACCTTGGTTCTCAAAAACTGAGGAAAATACTTACACTATTGTGCTGCATCTCCCTTTCCTCTTCGAGGGAATACAACGCAAGCTCAAGAGGTAGCAGTGGGCCGGATCCAAGACTATCTTCTTGGTCTCTTTGGCCGACTTGAAGGAAGCCCCGCCGCCCGCCTCTTCGGGGTCAGTCGGCACAGCCGACTGCTCACCGGCCATGGCTACCACCTGATCAATGAGGCACTTCTCTTGGGCGATGACGAGGGACTCTGCCAGCCGAGAGCTGGCTGCCCCACACTCGGTCGACTTCTTGTAGTCGCCGACGATGGTGATGATGCCCTTGGGACCCGACATCTTCGTCTTTAGGTACGCGTAGTGTGGAACCATCATGAACTTGGCCATGGCTGGCCGGCCTAGGAGCGCGTGGTAGGGGCTGTCCAAGTCAACCACCTCGAACCAGATGGGCTCACGGCAGAAATGATTCTGGTTGCCGAACAGGACATCGATCTTGATCTTGCCGAGTGGTGAGTGAGAGAGCAGAGGGATGATGTCGTGGAACACAATCCGGCTGGGTAGGAGCTGCTTTTACTTGCTGCCCAGCTTTTCCATGGTGTCACGGTAGAGGATATTGATGTTGCTGCCACCGTCTATCAACACTTGGGAGAAAAGAAATGTCCGCCTGTCGATGGAGAAGGTGGGATCCAACACCATGGCGTAGCCACCCGGCGTGGGCATCACGGCCGGATGGTCCTTTGATGACCCACAGGTGTAGGGGATCTATCGTAGTCCTTTCGACAAGTAAGAGTGCCCAACGAGGAGCAGAAGGAAATGATAGGCAGTTTTCAGTAAGGTATTTTCTGCAAGCACTGAAATTATAGGTAACAATTAGTTCTGTGATGAGGTAAATGGTAGCAAGTAACAAAAGGTAAAAGTAAATAAGGTGCATCAAGGTGGCCCAATCCTTTCTGTAGCAAAGGACAAGCCTGGACAAACTCTTATATAAAGGAAAGTGCTCCCGAGGACACATGGGAATTATCGTCAAGCTAGTTTTCATCACGATCATCTGATTCGCGTTCAGTACTTTGATAATTTGATATGTGGGTGGACCGGTGCTTGGGTGCTGTCCTTACTTGGACAAGCCTCCCACTTATGACTAACCTTTAATGCAAGCATCCGCAACTACAAAAGAAGTATTAAGGTAAACTTAACCACAACATGAAACAAGTGGATCCAAATCAGCCCCTCACGAAGCAATGCATAAACTAGGGTTTAAGCTTCTATCACTCTAGCAACCCATCATCTACTTATTACTTCCCAATGCCTTCCTCTAGGCCCAATTAATGGTGAAGTGTCATGTAGTCGATGTTCACACAACACCACTAGAAGAGAGACAACATACATCTCATCAAAATATCGAACGAAGACCAAATTCACATGACTACTAATAGCGAGACTTCTCCCATGTCCTCAGGAACAAAAGTAACTACTCACAAGACATAATATTGTTCATGATCAGAGTGTTATTAATATGCATAATGGATCTGAACATATGATCTTCCACCAAACAAACCAACTAGCATCAACTACAAGGAGTAATCAACACTACTAGCAACCCACAGGTACCAATATGAGGTTTGGGTACAAAGATTGGATACAAGAGATGAACTAGGGTTTGAGAGGAGATGGTGCTGGTGAAGATGTTGATGAAGATAGCCCTCCCCAAGATGGGAGAGTTGTTGGTGATGACGGCGGTGATGATTTCCCCCTCCCGGAGGGAAGTATCCCCGGAAGAATAGCTCTGCCAGAGCCCTAGATTGGTTTCCGCTAAGGTTTCGCCTCGAGACGGCGGCGTCTGGTCCCGAAAGCCTCCTTATGATTTTTCCCAGGTCAAAACACCTCATATAGGAGAAGATGGGCATCGGGGGGCCCACGAGACAGGGGGGCGCACCCGGAGAGGGGGGGGGCCCTACCCTCGTGGATAGCAGGTGGCCCCCTTGGTGATCTTCTTTCGCCAGATATTTTTTATATTTTATGAAACGAAGTCCTGTGAAGTTTCAGAGCTTTTTGAGTTGTGCAGAATAGGTTTCCAGAGTTTGCTCCTTTTCCAGTTGCCGGCATTCTCCCTCTTCATGTAAACCTTGTAAAATAAGAGTGAAAAGGCATAAGTATTCTGACAAAACATGTAATAACATCCCATAATGCAATAAATATCAACATATAAGCATGATGCAAAATGGATGTATCATCCTTATGGCTCCAGGTGATGGGCTTCTCGGAGCAATGCATGTACTCGGGGACTTCAGGCACAACAGTGTTCACCTCACGGTGTTGCTGCCGCTGGCCTCGCTTGTGAAGACGACGTAGGCAGCGTGCTCGTCGGAGAGCTCGTCATGGAGCATGCCGATAGGGCGGGCCGACTGCTGAGGAGCCGGACCCATCGGGCCGGGAGGAGGAGGCGGCAGAGGCTCTCCCTTGGCAATATGGGCGAGCCAGTTGCACCGTCGAGTCGTATGGTTGGATGGCTTTGCGCCGTTGTGGAACTTGCACGGAGCTTCAAGGGCCTGCTCGAAGGAGAGGGTCGGCTGCCAGGCACCCTTGTTGCGCTGCTGACGGTTGGGGCCGGGCTGGACAGCCGGCTGTTGGCCTTGGTTCTCAATTGTCGCCACTTGCCGGCTATTGGAAGCTGGCTCGGGGGCCTTGCATTTGTTGTTGTTTCCTTGCTGCTGACACCGGCTAGAGTCGCCAGCCGGCGCCGGGGTATTTGGTGAGGCCACCTTTCCAGACGCATCAACTCGGATCTCCGACTTCATGGAGGAGTCGGCCGTAGCCTACTTGTCCGCCACGGCCAAGAGCTCGTCCAACATAGCCGGCTCATCGGACAATGGCTTGTGCTTGAGCAGAGTGCCCTCTCGGCACCCGGTGGTGAAGTACTCGATCGCTTGCCCCTTGTGCACCCCCTCGCAGGAGTTGCACAGCTTGGCCCAGCATGTCACGTTGTCGCGAGCAGACTCGGTCGGCCCCTGAACACACATGGTGAGCTGGCGTAGCTTGGGAGGCCGTTTGTAAGTGTTGTTGAAGTTGCGTACGAAAGCTCCATTGAAGTCCAATCACCTGTTGGCGCTGTTAGGCTTGAGGCTGTTCAGCCATGTCGGGACGTGCCTTGCAACATGAGCAGAAGGTACTTCACGGCGACACGTTTGTTGCTGTTGGCTATGTTGATAGCCATGGCGTAGTCGATGAGCCAGTCTTCCGGTTTCATGGCGTTGTTGTACTTGTGAGTGTCTCGGGGCAGCGAGAACCCTTTAGGAAAGGGCTCATCGCGGATGCGAGGGCCGAAGCAGGCGGGCCAACCGCAACGTCCTCCTCCATGGCCTGGGACCGAGCCAGCTACTTGAGGCACTGGCGGACATTGTAGTCGCCGACTCGCGGGCCCAGCCGGTCCCCAGAGTCGGATGGTCAATCGGCGCTAGAGAACCTGGCCTTTCCCTACGGGAAGGCGGTCGTTCATCCTACTACCGCTGGTTGTCCGGGTTCTTGGGAGCTTGCTGGTTGGCCACGCCAGTGTGCTGAGAACACTAGCTGCGGCTAGGGGCCGCCCCCAGGTTTGGGTTGCGGCCGCCGCCACTGGGAAACCAGGAGGTTGCACCGTGCTTGCGGCCGGCCTCCGGGTTCTCCGCTTGCTTGCCGGCTGCTAGCACGCGGTTGTAGGTGCCTTGTTGTGTGCTTGCGGCGTTGAGGTGATCTTGCAGACACTCCATTTGAACGCGCAGCTCATCGCCCTCTAGATTCCAGAGGTCGTCTGTCACCTCCTGCGCGGCGTGCATGTTCTGCGCCGGCGTCTCGTATATCAGCCGTCCGGCTCCCAACATACCGGCGATGACTCCGTCCCGCTGCCGAATGGCGCCAGCCCGGCTGGGCTCAGCACCAGACGGCGTTCCGGCGTTGATGCGGTCGATCTCGTGCTGATTGGCTTCCGCGCGGCATTGCATGGCCGCCTGCTTGTTGGCGCTGTCGAGGACCTTGAGGCGGATTGCCTCGAGCGCTGTTGGATCAGTTTCATCGTCGACAAGGGCTGCCAAGTACCATATTGCTGCTCGCAATGGGTCCTCAGCAACCCTGTTAGCCACTTGTCCATCGCCAATGACCATCGCCTCCATGAAGATGCTGGCGTCGAGCGGGCCGACCGCAACATTGCAGGCGACGGGAGGGAGCAGGTCGTTGATGATGACCACGTTGTGAGGGTAGACATCGGTGGTAATAGCATCGGGATCAACAAACAGCTCACCAGGCTCGATGGCGGTGTCAGAGGAGCCGATGTACTCCAAATCGGAGGCCGGTGATACGTCCATTTTGCATCATGTTTTATTGCTGTTATGTATGTCGTTATTATGCATAATAATGCTTTTTGGGGTAATTCTAATGCCTTATCTCTCATAATTTGCAAGGAATGCATCAAGGGGGAGAATTCCGATAGCTGGAAATCTGGACCAGAAAAAGCTACGTCAGGCCACATATTCTACACAACTCCAAACAAGCTGAAATTCATGGAGATTTTTTATGAAATATATAAAAAATACTGGAGATGATAACCACCAGAGGGGGCCCACCAGGTGGGCACAACCCACCTGGGCGCGTCATGCCCTCCAGGCGCGCCCTGGTGGGTTGTGCTCACCCAGGCCCATCTCCGGTGCCCATATTCTGGTATATAAGCCCTTCTGACCTAGAAAAAATAAAGAGAAGACTTTCGGGACGGAGCACCGCCGTCTCGAGGCAGAACTTGGGCAGGAGCACTTTTTCCCTCCGGTGGAGCGATTTCGCCGGGGGAACTTCCCTCCCGGAGGGGGAAATCATCGTCATCATCATCACCAACAACTCTACCATCTTAGGGAGGGCTACCTTGATCGACATCTTCAACAACACCATCTCATCTCAAACCCTAGTTCATATCTTGTGTTCAATCTTGTTACCGGAACTATAGATTGGTGCTTGTGGGTGACTAGTAGTGTTGATTACATCTTGTAGTTGATTACTATATGGTTTATTTTGTGGAAGACTATATGTTCGGATCCATTATGCTATTCAATACCCCTCTGATCTTGAGCACGTTTATCACTTGTGAGTAGTTACCTTTGTTCTTGAGGTCACGGGTGAAATCATGTTGCAAGTAATCATGTGAATTTGATATGTGTGTTTGATATTTTGATAGTATGTATGTTGTGATTCCCTTAGTGGTGTCATGTGAACATCGACTACATGACACTTTACCATATTTGGGCCTAAGGGAATGCATTGTGGAGTAGTAATTAGATGGTGGGGTGCGAGAGTGACAGAATCTTAAACCCCAGTTTATGCGCTATTCCATAAGGGACCGATTGGATCCAAAAGTTTAATGCTATGGTTAAAATTTATTCCTAATACTTTTCTCGTAGTTGCGGATGCTTGCGGGAGGGTTAATCATAAGTAGGAGGTTCGTTCAAGTAAGAACATCACCTAAGAACCGATCCACCCACATATCAAATAATCAAAGTAGCGAACACGAAGTGAACCAACATGATAAAAGTGACTAGATGAAATTCTCGTGTACCCTCAAGAACGCTTTGTTTATTATAAGAGACCGTCTTGGCCTATCCTTTGCCTCAAAAGGATTGGGCTACCTTGCTGAACTTTTGCTCCTACTATCGTTACTTGCTCATTACAAAATTATCTTGCTATCAAACTACTCTGCTACTTACAATTTCAGCACTGGCTGACATTACCTTACTGAAGAACACTTAACATTTCCTTCTGCTCCTCATTGGGTTCGATACTCTTACTTATCGAAAAGAGATACAATTGATCCCCTATACTTTTGGGTCATCAAGGCAATTTTCTGGCACCGTTGCCGCGGAGTGAAGCGCTTCTGGTAAGTGGAAATTGGTAAGGAAACATTCATATAGTGTGCTGAAATTTATTGTTACTTGTTACTATGGAGAACAATCCTTTGAGGGGTTTGTTCGGGGTATATTCACCTCGCCCGGAACCACAATTAGCTACCCCTCAACCCACTTCACCTACTGAAAATATTGAATATGAAATCCCTTCGGGTATGATAGAGCAACTGCTAGCTAATCCTTATGCAGGAGATGGAACTGAACATCCTGATATGCACTTGATATATGTGGAACAAATTTGTGGATTGTTTAAGCTTGCAGGTTTACCCGGAGATCAAGTTATGAAGAAGGTTTTCCCTTAATCTTTAAAGGAAAAAGCATTAGCATGGTATAGGCTATGCGATGATATTGGATCTTGGAACTGGAACCGATTGAAAATGGAGTTTCACCAAAAAATATATCCTATGCATCTAGTTCATCATGATCAGAATTACATATATAATTTTTGGCCTCGTGAAGGAGAAAGTATCGCTCAAACTTGGGGGAGGCTTAAGTTAATGTTATATTCATGCCCCAATCATGAGCTCTCAAGAGAAATTATTACTCAGAATTTTTATGCTCGGCTTTCTCACAATGATCGATTCATGCTTGATACTTCTTGTGCTGGTTCTTTTATGAAGAAAACTATTGAATTCTGGTGGGATCTTTTGGAAAGAGTTAAACACAACTCTGAAGATTGGGAACTCGACGAAGGTAAAGAGTCAGGTATTAAGCTTAAGTACGATTGTGTTAAATCTTTTATGAATACCGATGTTTTTTCAAAGTTTAGCACTAAATATGGACTTGACTCTGAGATAGTAGCCTCCTTTTGTGAATCTTTTGTTACTCATGTTGATCTCCCTAAAGAGAAGTGGTTTAATCATCACCCACCTATTAAACAAGAAATTAAAGAACTGGTACCAGTTAAAGAAGAAACTATACTTTATAATGTTGACCCAATTGTTCCTACTGCTTATATTGAAAAAAACTTTTCCTGTTAGGATAAAGGAACATGCTAAAGTTTCAACTGTGGTTAACAAAAGTTATATCAGAACACCTAAGCCAGATGCACAAATTAAAGTAGAACCTAATATTGTTATGGTTAAAGATCTATTGGAAGAAAATTCAGATGGGCATGTTATTTTCTTTAATGAAGAAGCTGCTAAATTTCCAAGCCTGATATAAAAGATAAACACAGACATGTTGTTGGCATGCATGTTGTCTCAGTCAAAATAGGATATCACTGTTATCATGGTTTATGTGACATAGGTGCTAGCGTGAGTGCTATTCCCTATTCTTTATACCAAGAAATTATGGATGACATAGCACCCACAGAGATAGAACACATTGATGTTACTATGAAACTTGCTAATAGAGATACTATCTCACCAATTGGGATTGTTAGAGATGTTGAAGTCTTGTGTGGGAAAATAAAATACCCTACTGATTTTCTTGTTCTTGGTTCCCCACAAGACGGCTTCTGTCCCATTATCTTTGGTAGACCTTTCTTGAACACCGTTAATGCTAAAATAGATTGTAAGAAACAAATTGTCGATGTTAGTTTTGGTGATGATTCTCATGATTTTTTAAAAGTTTAATAGAAAGCTTCATGAAAAATAATTGCCTATTAAGGATGAAATTATTGGTCTTGCTTCTATTGATGTGCCTTCTACTGATCCTCTAGAACAATATTTGCTAGACCATGAAAATGATTTACATATGCATGAAAGAAATGAAATATATGATATTTTCTTTGAACAACGTCCTCTTCTCAAACACAATCTACCATTTGAAACTCTAGGAGGTCCTCCTCCACCTAAAGGAGATCATGTGTTTGAATTAAAACAATTGCTAGAAACTTTGAAATATGCTTATCTTGATGAAAAGAAGATATATCCTATTATTATTAGTGCTAACATTTCAGAACATGAAGAAGAAAGATTATTGAAAGTTCTAACGAGGCGCCGAGCTACAATTGGATCTACTTTTGATGATTTAAAGGGCATCAGTCCAACTCTGTGTCAGCATAAGATCAATATTGAACCTGATGCTAAACCCGTTGTCGATCATCAACGTCGGTTAAATCCAAAAATGAAAGAAGTGGTAAGAACAGAAATATTAAAACTTCTAGAAGCGGGTATAATCTATCCTATAGCTGATAGTAGATGGGTAAGTCTCGTTCATTGTGTTCCTAAGAAAGGAGGTATTATTGTTGTTCCTAATGATAAGAATGAACTTATTCCACAAAGAATTGTTACATGCTATAGAATGGTAATTGATTTTAGGAAATTAAATAAAGCAACTAGAAAAGATCATTACCCTCTACCTTTTATTGATCAAATGCTAGAAAGATTATCAAGGCACACACACTTTTGCTTCCTTGATGGATACTCTGGTTTTTCACAAATACCTATTTCTCAACCTGATCAAGAAAAGACTACTTTTACTTGTCCCTTTGGAACTTATGCTTATAGACATATGCCATTTGGTTTATGCAATGGACCTGCTACCTATCAAAGATGTTTGACTGCTATATTCTCTGACTTTTGTGAAAAGACTGTGGAAGTTTTCATGGATGATTTCTCTGTTTACGGGAAGTCCTTTGATGATTGTTTAAGCAATCTTAATCGAGTTTTGCAGAGATGTGAACAAACAAGTCTTGTCTTGAACTGGGAGAAATGCCACTTTATGGTTAATGAAGGTACTGTCTTGGGCCATAAGATTTCTGAAAAAGGTATTGAAGTGGACAAAGCTATGGTTGATGCAATTGAGAAAATGCCATGCCCTAAGGATATCAAAGGTATTCGTAGTTTCTTAGGTCATGTTGGTTTCTATAGGAGATTTATCAAAGACTTTTCTAAAATTTCTAGGCCTCTCACTAACCTTTTACAAAAGGATGTTCCTTTTGTTTTTGATGATAATTGCTTTGAAGCCTTTGAAACACTTAAGAAAGCCTTAATTTCTGCACCTATAGTTCAACCACCTGATTGGAACTTACCCTTTGAAATTATGTGTGATGCTAGTCATTATGCTGTTGGTGCTGTTCTAGGACCAAGAATTGATAAAAAAAACTAAATGTTATTCATTATGCTAGTAAAACTCTAGACAGTGCTCAAAAGAATTATGCTACCACTGAAAAATAATTCTTAGCAGTTGTGTTTGCTTGTGACAAATTTAGATCTTACATTGTTGATTCAAAAGTAACTGTTCACACTAACCATGTTGCTATTAAATATCTTATGGAAAAGAAAGATGCTAAACCTAGACTTATTCGGTGGGTTCTCTTGCTACAAGAATTTGATTTGCATATCACTGATAGAAAAGGAGCTGAGAACCCCGTAGCTGATAACTTGTCTAGACTTGAAAATGTGCTTGATGACACACTACTTATTGATGATAGTTTTCCTGATGAGCAGTTAGCTACAATAAATATTACTAATAATACTCCTTGGTATGCTGACTATGCTAACTACATTGTTGCTAAATATTTACCACCTAGTTTTACTTACCAACCAAAGAAAAAGTTTTTTTTATGATTTAAGACATTACTTTTGGGATGGCCCACATCTTTATAAAGAAGGAATAGATGGTATTATTAGACGTTGTGTACCTGAGCATGAACAGGGACAAATCCTTCGGAAATGTCACTCCGAAGCATATGGAGGACATCATGCTGGAGATAGAACTGCTCACAAGGTATTGGAGTCTGGATTTTATTGGCCTCCTCTATTCAAAGATGCTCGCAAGTTCGTCTCCTCTTGTGATGAATGTCGAAGGATAGGTAATATTGGTAAGCATCAAGAAATGCCTATGAATTATTCACTTGTTGTTGAACCATTTGATGTTTGGGGCTTTGATTACATGGGACCTTTCCCTTCCTCTAATGGGTATACACATATTTTGGTTGTTGTTGATTATGTTACTAAATGGGTAGAAGCTATTCCAACCAGTAGTGCTGATCACAACACCTCTATTAAAATGCTTAAGGAATTTATTTTCCCAAGGTTTGGAGTCCCCAGATATTTAATGACTGATGGTGGTTCACACTTTATTCATGGTGCTTTCCGCAAAATACTTGCTAAATATGATGTTAACCATAGAATTGCATCACCTTATCTTCCCGAGTCTAGTGGACAGGTTGAGCTTAGAGAAATAAAATTAATTTTGCAAAAGACTGTCAATAGGTCGAGGAAAATTGGTCTAAGAAATTAGATGATGCACTTTGGGCTTATAGAACAGCATATAAAAATCCTATGGGTATGTCTCTTATAAAATGGTTTATGGTAAAGCTTGTCATTTGCCTCTTGAGTTAGAACAGAAAGCTTTTTGGGCAATCAAGGAACTTAACTATGATTACAAACTTGCTGGTGAAAAGAGGCTATTTGATATTAGCCCATTAGAGGAATGGAGAACCCAAGCTCATGAAAATACCAAGTTATTTAAAGAAAAAGTTAAAAGATGGCATGATAAAAGAATCCAAAAGCATGAGTTCAAAGTCGGAGAATATGTTCTTTTGTACAACTCTTGTTTCAGGTTCTTTGCACGCAAGCTCCTCTCTAAATGGGAAGGCCCCTATGTCATCGAGGAGGTTTATCGGTGTGGAGCTATCAAAATAAATAATGCTGAAGGTACTAACTCGTAGGTTGTCAATGGGCAACGAATAAAGCATTATATCTCAGGTACGCCTATTAATGTTGAAAGCAATATTATCCAAATTTTGACACCGTCAGAACACATAAAAGAATCCTTCCGGAACACTCCAGAATCGTGAAAATAAAGAGGTACGTGATACGGTAAGTAAACGGACTCTGAAAAGTCCGCAAAAATATTTTTTATCAGTTTTGGAATATTTACAAAATTAGGAAAATAAGTAGCTACCGGGAAGAGTACCCTGGTAGGAACAAGACACCAGGGCGCGCCAGGCAAGCCTGGCGTGCCCAGGTGGGTTGTGCCCACCCGGGGTACCTTCTGGACTTTGTTTTTATTAAGTTTTCTTGTTTCCCAAGATAAAAATTCTTTATATACCCCGGGAACCTATTGTCCACCGTATCGCGCAGAAATCTCCTGTTTCTTTTCTTGCTGTTTGTGCGTAGTTCTGGAAATATGTCATCTCAGGACTCCGATGGAGAGAGTTATGTCTCATGTCTCATTGCTGACCCAAAGCACTATGGGGACTTATCTCCCCATGGCTGGGCTACGGATGACGAGGAGGATGCCCACTTGATGAGGATTGATGATTCAAGCTCGGAGGAGGAAGATGTCCCGATGTCCCTCTACCTCAACCAGGGGATATGCACGTGGAGTTTAAGAAGTCAAGTCTCCCTATGAGAACTAACCGAGCTAAAAACTAATCTATTCCTTCTCGTTTGATGCAGAAAAGCAAAGGGGGTTTATTCAACAAGATCCTAAAGCTGGACCTAGAAGTCGATGATCTAAAGGAGGAAATTGCCCTTCTCAATTACGATACGTAAAAGCTGAAGACACAATTATCTTCATCACCACCAAAAGAAAATTGAGTATCGGGTATGGGCACCCCCCTTGGCTTTCGCCAAGCTTGGGGGAGGTGCCTCGGTATCGTATCACCCACTATCCTTTTGCATTTACTTATCCTTGTTTGATCTTTTGCTTTAGAATAAATAAAAGTTTAGTTCGGTCCTTTCTTTTCGAGAGTTTGGTTAGAGATCTATCACTGTAATCATGTGTGAGATATATAATACAGTTTAGTTTTGAGTTTTTGCTTTCTTTACCTTCCTGTTGCAATAAAAAGAAAGGTTATAATTGAATGAATAAAAGAAGGGAATAAAATTAAGAATATCATATGCTAAGCTTATGGTAGGTGATAGCACCACATACGGAAAAGTATAAGTAGAAATTTTTATTAGAGATTGACAAACATAGCATTGGTCAATGATGCAACTCATGAAAGAATTAATAAGGGAAGAGAAGATTCACATATAAATATAATATCCTAGAAATCTTTTGTAATTGTAAGCCCCCATCAAAATATTATATGCCAAAATTGTTGACGTTGGACAAGGAAGACAACTTAATGATTTATGTTTGCTCATATTTACATAGAAGTCATATTGTCATAGATCCTTTAACATGTGGTGCTTGCTCAATATCTTTTCTAGCCAAAAATTCTGCACTATGTAGAGATACTACTTGTGCATCCAAAAACCCTTAAACCCAAACCTTTTTCAAGAGTCCACCATACCTACCTATGGATTGAGTAAGATCCTTCAAGTAAGTTGTCATCGGTGCAATAAGGCAATAAAAATTGCTTCTAAAAGTGTGAGGTAATTTAGTGTAAGAGAAAATTGAGCGTTGCACGAACTTGTGATGGTGAAGAAAAAAAGCGACAGACTGCATAATAAAGGTTGCTATCACAAGGGGCAATTCAACGTGATATTCTTTTGCACTAAGAGATTGAACATACAAACAAAATAAGCGCATGGCAACTTATGCTTCCCTCTGTGAAGGGCCTATCTTTTACTTTTATGCAAAGAGTCAAAGTTTTCTCTCTATTCCATTTTATTTTATCCTTTGGCAATCATCATATGGTGAGGAAAGATCTAGGCACATATGTCTAGTTGAATATGGGTGACATGATTTATTATTGTTGACATCACACTTGAGGTGAGTACGTTGGGAGGCAAAACCATAAGCCCCTATCTTTCTATGTGTCCTGTTGAAACGTTTTGCTCATGTGTATGCGGTGAGTGTTAGCAATCATAGAAGACTATATGATGGTTGAGTATGTGGACTTGCCTAAAGGCTCCGATACGCGACCCTTGCTCAAAAGATGATGAATTGTCGTTGCAAAGTTGACTGAGAACATAGTTTGTTGGTTTCTAATAGAGTTTATGCTTTATACTTCAACTATGTGATGAACTATTACTTGTTCATGAGAAGTCTATGATACAAGTCTTTTGATAAAAGTCTTATGTTTAAATTTGTTGCTATTATAATAATCAACATGATGCTTCTATGTCCGTATTTTGTTTTTATCGACACCTCTCTCTCAAAGCATGTGGACATATTTTTCGTTTTTGGTTTTCGCTTGAGGACAAGCAAGGTATAAACTTGGGGGCGTCCATTTTGCATCATGTTTTATTGCTATTATTTATGTTGTTATTATGCATAATAATGCTTTTCGGAGTAATTCTAATGCCTTTTCTATCATAATTTGCAAGGAATGCATCAAGGGGGAGAATTCCAGTAGCTGGAAATCTGTACCTAAAAAAGGTACGTCAGGCCACCTATTCTACACAACTCCAAACAAGCTGAAACTTCACGGAGATTTTTTGTGAAATATATGAAAAATACCGGAGCTGATAACCACCAGAGGAGGCCCACCAGGTGGGCACAACCCACCTGGGCGCGCCATGCCTCTCCGGTGCGCCCTCGTGGGTTGTGCTCACCCAGGACCTTCTGACCTAAAAAAATTAAAGAGAATACTTTCGGGACGGAGCGCCGCCGTCTCGAGGCGGAACTTGGGCAGGAGCATTTTTGCCCTCCAGCAGAGCAATTTTGCTGGGGGAACTTCACTCCTGAAGGGGGAAATCATCGTCATCATCATCACCAACAACTCTCCCATCTTGGGGAGGGCTATCTTCATCAACATCTTCAACAACACCATCTCATCTCAAACCCTAGTTCATCTCTTGTGTTCAATCTTGTTACTGGAACTATAGATTGGTGCTTGTGGGTGACTAGTAGTGTTGATTATATCTTGTAGTTGATTACTATATGGTTTATTTGGTGGAAGACTATAAGTTCAGATCCATTATGCTATTCAATACCCCTCTGATCTTGAGGATGTTTATCACTTGTAAGTAGTTACCTTTGTTCTTGAGGTCACGGGAGAAATCATGTTCCAAGTAATCATGTGAATTTGATATGTGTTCGATATTTTGATAGTATGTATGTTGTGATTCCCTTAGTGGTGTAACGTGAACGTCGACTACATGACACTTCACCATATTTTGGCCTAAGGGAATGCATTATGGAGTAGTGATTAGATGGTGGGTTGCGAGAGTGAGAGAAGCTTAAACCCCAGTTTATGAGCTATTTCGTAAGGGACCGATTGGATCCAAAAGTTTAGAGTATCTCCAACAGGCGCGCAAAAAGAGGCGCGCGCGCGCTAAACTCGCGATTTCGCGCGCGCGGGAAAAATTACGCGCTCCAGCGGCGGCGGGAAAAACGCACGCGCGGGAACCGCTTGCGCACGCGCGCGAAACGGCGGCCTCTCGCGCGCCTTTTTTGCGGCGGCGCGCCCCGCGCGCCTATAAAACGCCGCGCGCGCGCCCCGTCCTCGCTCCACCGCTCTCTCTCCCTCTCTCTTCCTCTCTCTCGCGCCCGCCGCCCCCGAGCGCCGCACCGGAGCACCGCCGCCGCACCGGAGCACCGCCGCCGAACCGGAGCACCGCCGCCGCCCCCGACGCGCCACCATGCCGCCGCGCCGCCGTTCTTCGTCGGGCTACCGCGGCGTCCGCGAGCGCCCGAACGGCGGCGGCTTCTACGCCGAGATACGCTCCGGCGATCTCCGGTTTCCCCTCGGCACCTACGAGACGGCGCACGAGGCTGCCCGCGCGTATGACGCGGCGGCGTGGCGCCTAGGCAGGCCGCGTCGTCAGATGAACTTCGACGACTCCCGCACGCTCGAGCAGGCGTTGGAGCTCGCCCCGCCGCCTCGTCTACACACCGCACGAGATCGTGCGGAGCACACGGCGGCGCAGAACCGCCTCCTCGTCGCCCAGGAGGACGAGCGGCGCATGGCGGAGTGGCGCCGCCTCCACCCGGAGGACGTCGTCGCCGAGCATCAGTACTGGGAACGTCGCCGCGAGGACAGGCGTCGTCGGAGGGAATTGGCGTGTCAGCAGTGCGCCATCCGCGATGCTGGCGGCCAAACGATCTTCACCGCAGAAGATGACCGCTGGTTCGACATCTGGTTGTCAACCTCCTCCGACAGCAACAACGAAGGCGATGATGGAGATGACTGGAGCGATTAGTTTTTTTTTATGTTTTCGAACTATATATCTATCTATCTATGTTTTAGAACTATCTATCTATGTTTTACCTATGTTTTAGAACTATCTATCTTT
>LR738713.1:332418066-332442450 GCA_902687465.1 Secale cereale
TTTCCAACGGTCTGGTTAGCCGCGGCTGGGAGGGCGACACCGGCGAGAATTCCAGCCGAATCTCGCCGGATCCAGCGAGTGTGGCGCGTGTGCCGGAGGCCGGGGTGTCCGGGAGCGGCAGGGCGGAGACTCATGCGACTAGGAGCCGAACGGCGGCGAGGATTTCAGCCGGATCGGGCGAGGTGTCCAGCGGGCAAGAGGCGGGGGCTCGGCGAGGTCCGACGGCGTTGGACGCGAGCTTCATCCCGAGGACCAGCGATGGCAGCGGCGAACGACGCTCCCGCGGCAAGAAGCGAATAGACGAAGAAAACTGAAGGAAGGAATGGCGACGAGGCGACCTGGTCGAGGTCCCATGCTCGTCGGCGGCGGCGCGAAGGCGTGGACTGGCGGTGTTGCTCCTCCCTCACCGCCATGTGGCGGAACTCATGGCCTGCTCGTGCTGCTATCGGGTGAGGTAGAAGACGACATCTGCTCGCCATTGACGATTGCAAGGCCGCCATCCAGTTCTGTAACATCAGTTCCGTTGCGAAAAATAATTGTGCAACAAGACCTTTGTTGCAGATAAAAAAAATTACAACATGACCGCTGATGCAAAAAAATAAAATCCACAACTAGACCTTTGTTGCAAAAAAAATCAGCGACGAACACGACTGTGAGCTGGAGATGCTTTTCCGAAACATTGATCCTGTTGCAAAAAATACAACAAGTATCTTGTTGCAAAAAAAATAATAATTCTACAACAAAACCTCTGTTAAAAAAATTCTGCAACACGACCTTTGTTTCGAAAAATTATGCAACATTACCTTTGTTGCAATGGGAAGGATGACACCTGGTCACTCGATGGCGTGAGATCTGACGGCTCGCGACCGAGCCGATCTTTTAAAAAGATCGGCCGGCGGACGCGTAGCACGTCCCCTAAAAAAAGGAATTTGCAGCCGGACAGTGTTGCGTTAGAGCTCTCTCTTCCTGTTTCGGGCAGCCAGCCCAGGTCGTGTGAATTCTAAAAAAATAGGTATGTTAGTGTATGAGATTATGATTGCATGATACTATTGCTCTCCGTGCATAGGCACGTATATATGATGTACAAATGTGGACCACGGATCTCAACTATACAAGGAACTAGGAGGCGGGCCCAATACACAATATGCACATAACACATATACTCACCCCCCCCCCCCACAGTCGAAGCGGCACCGCGGCTGACGCAAAGACTAGACCGAAACTCCTCAAATGACGCCGTATGCAAGCCCTTAGTCATGATATCGGCAAATCGTTGGGAAGTAGGAACGTGTAAAACACGAATATGGCCAAGGGCCACCTGTTCCCGAACAAAATGAATATCCAACTCAATATGCTTGGTTCGTCGATGATGCACCGGGTTAGCGGAGGGGTAGACCGCCGAGACGTTGTCGCAGTAGACCACCGTGGCACGGTCAACAGGACAAGAGAGCTCCTAAAGTAGTTGACGAAGCCACAAACACTCGGCGACGGCGTTGGCCACCGCACAATATTCAGCCTCAGCACTGGAACGAGAGAACGTAGGCTGCCGCTTGGACGACCACAAGATAAGTGAGGGTCCAAGGTAGAAACAATAGTCTGAAGTGGAGCGACGAGTTTCAGTGCAGCCCGCCCAGTCTGCATCGGAGTAGGCGGTGAGGGCGGTGTCGGCGGAGGCGTGAAGCATGAGCCAAGATCTATAGTGCCATATATATAGCGGAGAATCTTCTTGACGGCAGCCAGTGAACGTCTCGAGGAGCATGCATATGAAGACACACCTGCTGCACGACATACTGGATCTCCGGTCGAGTCAGAGTGAGGTACTGGAGAGCACCAACTATAGAGCGATGGAAAGTAGCATCCGAAGCAGGAGAACCATCTGTGGCAGAAAGCTTGGCCTTCGTATCAACAGGCGTAGTGGCGGGCTTGTAGTTAAGCATGCTGGCGCGCTCCAGGAGCTCGTGAGCGTACTTCCGCTGATGAAGGAAGAATCCATCCGGACTGCGCACCACCTCGACACCGAGGAAGTAGTGCAAAGGTCCCAAGTCCTTGATGGTGAACTCAGCGCGAAGACGAGCCGTGAGCTGACTAAGGAGACCAACCGTACATTACTGTCAGGATGATGTCCTCGACATAGAGCAACAAGTAGGCTGTATCACCGCACCGATGATAGACGAAGAGCGAGGCGTCCGAGCGGGTAGAGCGGAACCCAAGCTGGTGGAGAAACGCCGCGATGCGCTGGTACCAAGCGCGCGGAGCCTACTTGCATCCGTACAAGGACCACGAAAGCAGGCACACGTGGTCAGGAAGCGCCGAGTCAACAAACCCGGTGGGCTACTGGCAGAAGACCTGCTCCTCAAGGTGACCATGGAGGAAGGCGTTGGAGACATCCATCTGGTGCACCGGCCAAGCACGGAAGACCGCAAGGTGGAGAACCATGCGTATATTGCCGGGCTTGGCGTCCGGAGCAAAGGTGTCGGTGAAGTCGATGCCAGCACGCTGTCGGAAGCCATGAACGACCCAACGTGCTTTGTAGCGATCAAGGGTACCATCAGGACGAAGCCTGTGTTTAAAGACCAACTTCCCGGTAATCACGTTGGCGTGCCGGGGACGGGGTACAATGAAATGATCGATATGGTTGACTAGATGGGGGTGAATAGGCAACTAACAATTTTTAGCTTTTCTTGACCAAATTAAACTTAGCAACAAAATATGTTGTCTAGATGTGCAACTACGTTGGCAACCTATATGATGCAACAAATACAAGCACACAAGTAAGCACAAGGAGCTAACACAATAAAGCTTGCACAAGTAAAGGTAAGAGATAACCAAGAGTGGAACCGGTGGAGACGGGGATGTGTTACCAAAGTTCCTTCTCTTTGAGAGGAAGTACATCTCCGTTGGAGCGGTGTGGAGGCACAATGCTCCCCAAGAAGCCACTAGGGCCACCATATTCTCCTCACGCCCTCACACAATGCGAGATGCCGTGATTCCACTATTGGTGCCCTTGAAGGCGGCGACCGAACCTTTACAAACACGGTTGGGGCTATCTCTAGAACTTAATTGGAGGCTCCCAACGAAACCACGAAGCTTCACCACAATGGAATATGGCTTCAAGGTGACTTCAACCGTCTAGGGTGCTCAAACACCCAAGAGTAACAAGATCTGCAAGGGATTAGTAGGGGGAATCAAATTTCTCTTGGTGGAAGTGTAGATCTGAGCCTTCTCAACCAATCCCTAGAAAATCAACAAGTTTGATTGGCTAGGAGAGAGATCGGGCGAAAATCAACTTCTGGAGCAATAATGGAGCTTGGGGGAGAAGAGGTGAGTTTTTTTGAGGAAGAAGACCCCTTTATGTAATGGAGGGGATAAGTGAACCATTATCCCCATATCTTCCCGCACAGGAGCGGTACTACCGCTGGGTGGAGCGGTACTACTGTAGGTCGCCGCGGTACTACCGCGGCCCCCAGCGGTACTACCACGCTGTGGAAGAGACGAGGCTTTGAGGAGGGGAGCGGTACTAGCCGCGGTGGTGGCAGCGATACTACCGCTGCTACTACCGTAAAACCCGACACGAGAAAAGAGCTCCTCGAATCGACACGGTAGCAGAACTACACTGGAACTGTACTGTCGCATATGCCCCAAGCGGTACTACCACGCTGCGATACTCCGCTTGGTGGTCATAGGCGGTACTACCGCCCTAGCGGCAGTACTATCGCTCCCATCAACAATACCTCCATTTGAGAGATGCGGAGAGCTCCAAGACAAGAAATGAGCTGAGGGTGCCGAAAAGAAGTGTACGTGATGATTCCACCCTGGCCTTTCCAATGCGGACCCCCTCTTGATAGTACGGTGTCTCCTACGACTCAAGTCCACAAAAACAAAAACCGAGGAAGACGACACGTCTTCTGCTTAAAGCTTCGAGGGGAGATATCATCTCGAGCCAATGAATTAATCTCTGAAATACTTAGCACACATGATTAGTCTGCGAATGCATTGTCATCAATCACCAAAACCACATAGGAAGGGACATGCCCTTTCAATCTCCCCCCTTTTGGTGGATTGATGAAAACACGGGATTTGCATAGAATATATTAACAATAAAAGTAAGCAAACCCCAAAGACTACAAAATATAGACGGGCTCCCCCTAGATCTGTGCATTTAAATAAGTTGTCTTTGGAATACAAAGCACACACTCTAGGATCAACACTCCCCCTATATTTTATAGTCCGATAACATCTAACAGTGAGGAGACATAAGCGTGTAAATTAGTAGGTGAGTAAGGATAGAACAGGAAATAAGCTCACAATCTACTAAAGTACTTGACATACATAAGGTAGCATAGGTCACTACTAGAAAAAGGGCTATAGATGGGATTGACACTAATGGCGCACCAGACAAGCGGTGCGCCATTAGTATATACTAATGACGCACCACCTTCTGATACGCCATTAGAGTTGAATACACTAATGGTGCACCTGGCTCAGGGTGCGCCATTAGTATCATTTTTTTTCCTTTTACAAACATACTAATGACGCATCCAGACACAGTGCGCCATTACTAGTTGTAACTAGTAATGACGCACCAGTCACAGAGTGCGCCACTACTGTTGTTTTATTATTATATTTTTTATTCATTTTTTTGCAAAACTACTAATGACGCAATGGTGCACTTTGGCACAGTGCGCCATTAGTATGTTTTTTATTATTTTTTTGCAAAACAACTAATGGCGCACCACCTGCTGGTGCGCCATTAGTAAGTTGGCA
Source organism: Secale cereale (assembly GCA_902687465.1). NCBI lineage: Eukaryota > Viridiplantae > Streptophyta > Magnoliopsida > Poales > Poaceae > Secale > Secale cereale. The sequence continues at coordinate 332,422,831 of LR738713.1, forward strand.
CCAACAAGATATTTTGGACAGCCACTCCTACCCACTCACTTTCTCCCCACTTCATTCTCTCCACCTCCTCCTTGTCTCGGGTGCCTCCTCTTTGTCACCTCATTTCCACAATAGATTCATTCAAATTAAGTGGTTAAATTACATTGTTTTGATAGGTAAGTAAGGGGGAAGCTATATTTATGTTGTTCTCCCTACAACAATGTGCACATGCACTTTTTATGGCCTAGCTAGATCTATGTATGTTCGTGGTGTTGCATATGTGTTTGTGTTTGGAGGTGTACCGGTATTTGAAATGCGAAAGTTGCCAATATTTTGCCGGAATGTTGATTCATTTCCGTTTCGGCGAGAATTTTGGCATTAAGCATTCTTTTTGGTCCTATTTTTAGGGAAAGTCATGCCAAATTTTCTCTTGGTTCTAAAATATCGTTTTGCTCTACCCCGCAGGCGACCATGGTCCGCACGATGACCGAAGGCATCGTGAATAGGTTTTTGAGCTCCGTGAAGGCCGAGATGCTTCAAAAGAACGAGACGGAGATAAGATGTCTGTGTCGAAGATGCAAGCTGAAGAGCCTTATTGCAGACCCGGATTCCGGGCAGGTGCGGGACCACCTGCTCTTGCGCGGTTTCATGGATGGCTATCGGTGGCAAGGTGATGAAGATGACTACGAAGTCATCCATGGGGGCCGGGCAAGAAATGAGGAAGGGCAGCAAGACAACCACCGCGGCTCGGGCGGGCAAGAAGACGAAGAATCCCCAGGAGATGATCACGACGGTGATGATGTACACAGTTATCATGTAGAAGATGCATGACATGATGATGAGGAAGATGCCGGAGCAGACGACGGGCATGATCATGAAGATGATGATGCCGGCGGAGCAGACGACGCTGGACCATCGATGGGCTAGGTGCAGGACCCTCATATTCAAGAGCTGCTTCTCAAGCAGACGGATAACGCAAGAGCTGCCGCCCGAGAGAAAGCCAAGATGGATCAACTGGAGTTAGACGCGGTTACTCCATTGTATGAAGGATGCAGGCCAGAGGATACCCGCCTGAAGGTAACGCTCATGGCTATGGAGATGAAGGTAAAACACAAAATGACCGACGCATGCTTCGACGAGAACATGTCATTCTAGCACGAACGTCTTCCCAAGGGGAACAAGTGCCCGGCCAGTTTCAAGGAGGCGAAGAAAATCGTGTGTCCTCTGGATTTACCGCACGTGAAATACCATGTGTGCATGTACAATTGCATCATTTATCGGGACGAGCACGCGGAGTCTACCATATGTCCGGTGTGCGGCGTCACTCGATACAAGAAGAGGAAGAAAGCTCCTCGAAAAGTGGTGTGGTACTTTCCGATCACTCCTCGTCTGCAGTGGTATTTCGCGGACCCTAAGGTAGCAAAGCTCCTGCGTTGGCACGTGGATAGGGAGGAGAAGAAGCGAGAAGATGACGCAAATGATCCGGAGATAGATAAAAAAGACAAGATGCTGAGTCACCTTAAGGATGCGAGCCAGTGGCAAGCGTTGAACTTCGAAGACCTAGAATTTGGGAACGATCTAAGGAACATCGTGCTGGGCGCGAGCACCGATGGAGTCAATCCGTTTGGCAGCCAGAGAAGCACACATAGCACCTGGCCTGTGTTTGTGTGGATGTACAACCTTCCCCCTGGTTGTGCATGAAGAGGAAGTACATTCACATGAGTATGCTAATTGAAGGACCGAAACAACCAGGGAACGACATCAATCTGTATCTGGGGCTGCTGAAAGAGGAGCTTGACACGCTGTGGGAAACGCCAGCCAATACGTGGGACGCCGCAGAGAAAGAATATTTCCCTATGAGAGTCGCGCTGCTCACGACGGTGCATGACTATCTCGGTTACGGATATGTCGCGGGGCAGGTGGTCCACGGATTTTCTGGATGCGTCAGGTGCATGGATGACACAACGTATCGCCAACTAGATAGAGATCGAAGGTGGCTTCGTGACGATGACCTGTGGAGAAAACGCAAGGATCTGTTCGATGGTGAAACCGAACCCCGAGGACGCCCGCGTACGAGGAGCGGCGAGGAAATAGACGAGCTGTTGAAAAATTGGAAAGATTGCCCACTGTCGGGAAAGAAGCAAAAGGTGCCAGAGCCGGGAAAGAAGCGAAAGGCGCCAGAGCCGCTGTTGAAGGTATGGAAAACGAGGTCTGTTTTCTGGGACTTGCCGTACTGGAAGATCCACCGTGTGCCTCACAGCCTTGATGTCATGCATATCACGAAGAACGTGTGCGAGAGTCTGCTTGGTACCCTGCTCAACATGCCAGAGAGGACCAAAGATGGGCCGAAAGCAAGGGCAAACTTGAAATCAATGGGCATCAGGCAGGAGCTTCACGCTATATATGATGATGATGATGATGATGATGATGAGGGGAAGTAGGACACGGAAAGTCGTCGCAAAGGCAAAAAGGCCAAGAAGACCGGAAATGACTACCCTCCCGCGTGCTTCACTCTAAGTCAGGAGGAGATCGAGCAGTTTTTCACCTGCCTCGTAGGAGTAAAACTTCCTTACGGTTACGCGGAGAAGATAAGCAGATAACTAGACCCAGCGAAGCTGAAGTTCAGCGGGATGAAGTCTCACGACTGTCACGCGCTGATGACGCAGATACTTCCAGTTCCAATCCGTGGGATCATGGACACGCACGTCCGTGAAACGCTATTTGGCCTATGCAACTTTTTCGACGTCATCTCTCGGAAGTCGGTTAGCGTGAGGCAACTCAGAAGGCTACAGGAAGAGATCGTGGTGATACTAAGCGAGCTTGAGATGTACTTCCCGCCCGCATTCTTCGACGTTATGGTGCATCTGCTGGTCCATATCGTGGATGATATCATCCAACTCGGGCCGATGTTCCTGCACAGCATGATGCCGTTCGAAAGGATGAATGGTGTCATCAATGGATACGTTCGCAACATGTCATGTCCAGAGGGAAGCATAGCCAGGGGCTTTCTGACCGAAGAGTGCATCTCCTACTGCACGAATTATCTAGGCATCGAGAACCCCGTTGGTCTGCCCATCAACAGGCACCTCGGCAGGCTCGCTGGAAGGGGTCACCGTGAGGGTCGCCGCGAAATGCATGTCGACATCGAGGGTCGACTCGCCGACTTTGAAAGAGCAAACCTAGTCGCGCTACAACACATAGACGTGGTCGATCCTTGGGTGGTAGAGCACAAAACCTTTATTGAGAAGACGTACAATGACCGAGGCCAACAGACGACGGACGGAGATATAATCAAAGAGCACAACTCATGTTTCACGCGTTGGTTCAAGCAGAAGCTTCTGTCGTACCATTTACATGAGGATTCTTCCGTGGAAGAACAACTCATATTCGCCTTGTCACAGGGCGCCGAGCACAACCTGATGACCTATGAGGCGTACGATATCAATGGCTACACATTCTACACCGAGGCCAAGGACATGAAGAGCGATGGTTATCAGAACTCCAGGGTAACGATGGAATCCTACACCGGTAACGACAAGGACAGATACTACAGAAGGATCGAGGAGATCTGGGAGCTGAGCTACGCTGGAGAGAAGGTCCCAATGTTCCGTGTCAGATGGGCCAAGAGCGTCCTAAAATAAGACTGGTATTTCACCACCATGGTTATACCCGAAGCCAAATCCAAGACCGCGGGCGCAAACGTCACCGTGAAAAATGAGCCATGGGTACTGGCTTCCCAAGTTGACCAATGCTTCTTCATTACCGACCCGTCAAAGCCCAGTCGTGTTGTCGTGAGGAGAGGCAAAAGGAAGATCATCGGAATGGATGGAGTAGCCAATGAGCAAGACTTCAACAAGTACGGCGACCCGAGGATCGAACATGACGACGATGATGAAGTAGCAGCATACACCACAAGAAGAAGCAGGACCACCCTACCTAAAGGACGTCCGTTCCAGAGAAGAACTCCATTTGCGAAAAAGAAGGGCAAGAAGATTGTGAACAGATAGCTAGCTAAGATCGATTGTATTTAAATCGTAGCCTTCATTTCTCAATTGTATTTCATGGGCACTTTTCGAACTCTTGAATGTTTTTAAATTTCATGGACACTCGATCTCGATCCCCCTCCATCTCGATCGCTATCCCACCTCGCCAGATCTGATCCCCCTCGCCGCCGAGCACCCCCCGCTCCACCGGCCGCCGCCGCCGACCCCCCGCACCCTCCCCTACTCAACCGCCGCCGACGACCCACCGCACCCTCCCCGCTCCACCGGCCGCCGCCGCCGACACATGAACTCATGATATATTCAAAATAATAAATTTGATGATATTTTTTCATATTCATAAATATTTTCAAATAACAAATTTGATGATATTTTTTAAAAAAAATTATTACTGTTTTATAAAAAAATATTACTGTTATGATTTAAACAAGTTTGAACATATTTAAACACAAATAAGTGTCAAACAGCATTTTAAATGCATAAAAAAAATTGGGGAGCCTGGGAATCGAACCCAAGACCTCCTGGTGGGTGTGCTGTGTGCTGACCAGTCAGGCTAGTGGGTGTGTTCTAATGGGGAGTGGGTTAGGTGGGATATAACCTGACCAGTCGGGCTAGTAACTAAAACACAATACTAATGGCGCACCAGGGGGTGGTGCGCCATTAGAATCCCCGTACTTATGGCGCACTAGGGTGCGGTGCGCCATTAGTAATCTCCCCCATCCATATCGTCCCTCACCGCACCCTCCCTCTCTCCCTCGCCACCAGATCAATCCCCTTCCCTCTCCCTCCCTCCAGTGCCCTGACGCCGTCGCCCCCGACGCCCTCGACGCCGCGCCCTCGACGCCGCGCCCCCGATGCCCTCGACGCCGCGCCCCCGACGCCCCCGATGCCCTCGACGCCGCACCCTCGACGCCACGCCCCGACGCCCTCGCCTCTGCCGCGGCCTCGCCACCTTCGTCGAGCAGCAACGCCGCCGCCCGGAGCTACGCCGGCGACCAATCCATAGGCAGGTAGCCACCCCTCCTCCCTCCTTCCTTTCGCATCCTCTGTTTGTTCCTCTCTTTTTTCCAGTGCATGTTCAGTTAGCAGTTAGGGTTGTTCATCTAGTAGTAGTAGTAGTAGTATTGATCTGGTCCACAGTGATCTTGTGGCTGGCTGGCTAGATTTACGGCGTGTCTTGCTGGGGGCGTGTTCATGTGGGACTTATTCGCATGGATCAACGGGAAAAAAGATAGGACACGCTGGCCTATGGTCTTGCTCCAGGCCACATGGCCGGCCTGGTAGCCTGGTACACATGTTTGAGCAGTTCTTGGGAGAGCAGAGCACTTAAGAAATCAAACTACATATATAAAATATGTCTACATCTATGTATATACTAGTATGCTCTTGTCCCTGCTTGCCAAGGTGTAGAAAGTTTCTTCAGTTCATCGGTCCACACCTTGGTAAGCGATGGCTGCATGTATACATCCTCTTCTTTTTCAAGAAAAGAAAAATTATCTTGGCAAGCAGGGACAAGATTCGGTTCAAGACATGATCGCTACTCAATCGCCTGGCCTGGCCTGCTGTCGCTTGACTGCCTGCCGGCTGCCCTAATAAATAATCAACATGGGTGCCTAATTTGTACAGGCCGCCTCAGTGTCACTCATGCATTTCATTGCATGGACCCTAACCTCGGTTGAGTGTGTTAGAGGCGAGGACAACACATTATTGTCTGATGAAGATGAACCTTGCCAAGAGCTATAGAGATTAGCCAGATTATTTCTTTTGCATAGAGCTTCTTCTGTAGTGGCATCTGATAATCTAGCGAGGTTCTCTTCACAAATCTCCGTCAACATCAGACTTGTGTGATGATGTGGAATCTAACAATATTCATTACTACTACTGCATGAAGAGTTCCTGCTGCTCCTCCTATAGTGCTGGTGCTAGGTACTCCTTGACTTCATGTCAGGTGGGACTTGCAACATGAGTGAGTGACTTAATAATAAAGCTGGATGGCTACTCCACCATGATGAAGTGAATCCGTGTCACATGTCTTGGCACCACCCCTGGTTAGGGGATTTTCAATTAGTTAGTTGCAAGACCTGTATTTGCAAGGCCTAGTTGATTACAAAATAAATATTCAGTTAGCAGTTAGGGTTGGACAAAGGCAAAATTTTAGGTTTAGACTCTGGTTAGGGGATTTTCAATCTCTAGACCTATATTTTCTACTTGTCTGAATTTGTGGTTTGCTCGGTTCCATTCAGTTGGTTGCCGTCAGTCAAACACCTTAGACTTGATCTTCCATGGATATCTTTGCTGGAATGCTTCCGTACACTAGGTTAGGTCAGCTACCGCAAGTCTTGCAAATGTGCCACTAGTATTGCTTTGTCCCAGCATTTTCTCGAGTTAAGTTATCTGACGACCTAAGCTGTATGCATTGCTTCTAGAAGATGATCTCTGAATGTTGAGACCATGTTTAGCCCAATGTATATGATACAGTTGCATTGCACCTGCTACTTTTAATCTTTCGTTAATTTAAAATAGGCTTACAAGGGGCTAGTCCTAGTTAGTATTTCTCAGACTAGGCTAAGTCTAATCTGGTTGGTGTGCTCTTACTCTCAGCTAGCAGCCTGTTCCATTTGACTCATTTTAATTACTACTGCATATATGGCAATTCAGACCTGGCATAAGTTACACTTGACAAGAGTATCTTGCACAATTTTTTGTCTTCTGTGTTACTGTTCATTTCTGTCTTCGGCCAGTCGTGTCAGGTGCTTTCTTGGTAATCAACCTACTCGTGACCATTCTCTCCCGCTCAAACAGAGACCTATTAGCTAAAGATGTGGAGATAACTAGATAAGCACCACTTGGGCCAGTTCTTGACAAGTTGCTATGCAAGTTGGGTTTTGTTCTCTTTTAGCCGGTTGGTGGGCTTGATGTTCTGTTGGGGTTTTAGGTTTTAGGTTTTTTTTCATGTACACTGGTACTACTTGTATGTCACACTAGCACAATGATAATAATGGTGGTCATGTATTTGGTTCCTTGATGTAAATATTTGGATTTGAACTTCAAAGTATTGTTTTACAAGCTTCTTCAACTTTTTCTTAACTGTTGCTGCTGCTATTATGCCTGTATTCACTGCTGTTGCTGCTGTACTTGTGATGATGTTGTACTTGTGATGATGCTACTTGTGATCTTCTGAAATCACCAATTGGCGACTTCATTACGCGGGGATAATGATTTTGCAGGTACCCCGAGAGGCCCTTGAGTTTGCTGGAATGTCGATTAACTTCCGTTCCGGCAAATTCAGGTACTCCATATGTCCTATTTTCAGCAAAGGTCATGCTGAAATTTTCCGTGAATTTTAGCATGACTTTGCTAAAAATAGGACATATGGGGTACATGTGACTAATGCATGGGCCGGGGTATCTTAGTAGTTAATTAAGTAGGATCAACTGCCCCTTTATTCTTGCTGCATTAAACCATAGGTGGCAATAGAGCCAAGTGATTAGGCCCAACTTAGAATTCTCCTTCCCAGCTTACCTTTTAGGATGCCTCGGTGTCGACAAACCATAAATTATAAAACCTTGCCTTTTAGGGTGCCTCGGTGTCGATAAAAACCGAAATGATGAAAGCTTAGGCTTTTAGGGTGCCTCGGCGTCGAAAAACCCTCAATGATAAAAGCTTAGCTTTTAGGATGCCTCGGTGTCGACAAACCCTAAATGATGAGACCATTGTTCAAGAATTCATCCGATTAATCACTTAACGGGCCAGTTAATCGCTACTCATAGCATGGCCGAATCGAATAACACCTATTCATCGTGTTAACTTGCCAGGCCGATTAATTGGCCAGTTGGACCGATTAATCAGTTGTCATGCCGATTAATCCTTGCTTGCCCATGAACAGGTGGGCAAACAAAGCCCAATTGTTTTGCCCGTAACCCCTTCTAGCCCCATCCCACTCCTAAATATCGGGGATTAATTATTTTACCACCTCTCTATGCTTTTCATATGTGTATGACAACATGTTTTGGTATACTACATAGTTGGGAACATGAGAGTATGGTATAATACATAAAAATCTAGATACATGTTGGCAAGTTCCTATTTAATCTACCGATTAATGGTCGACCGATTAATCTAGTTAATAGGCCGATTCACTGATTAATCTCTACTCCTAAACCGACCGAGCAGCTACTAGTTAACGATTTCTTGAACATTGGATGAGACCATGATCTTGTTCCTTGACAATAACCAACTTTTTGACCAAACTTTTTTCCTATTTAGAGAGAAACATGGCCAACAACGATGAGGCCGGGGGTTCGGGCGGGAAGGCATTATGGGAGCTGTCCCAGGAGATGGAGGAACAACCTCACTTGTATGAGGACGCCGCCTTCCCCACCGATCCTGACACTACCACTGATGGTGCCGCCGAGGATGACCCCACTGATGGTGCCGTCGGGGATGACACCACTGATGGTGCCGCCGAGGATGCCACCACTGATGATGGCGGCGCACGCATAGATGGCAGCCAACCGAAGAGGCAACGGAAGGACCGGCGCCCGACCGTGCTCCGCACCGTCAAGGAGGAATTTACTGAAGTGGACTCCGACGGGAATCCAACGGTGCCCGAACGAATAGTCAAGGGGTACTCGCTTTAGCTCGGGTGCATTCTCCGGAGCACCGTCTCGATCAACACCGAGAACCTGAGGCATCCTGGCCGAGGGAATTTGCGCAACCTCCTCTTCACGAAGCTGCACGAACGATACAAGTTCCCCGCTGAATTTGAGAACACAAGCCTCAAAGGGAATAAAATGAACAATACTGCCCTCACGAGGATGAGCACGACCCTGTCTACTTGGAAAAGCACGGTGAAGAGAATGATCGAGCAAGGTGAGAGTTATGAGAATATCAAGGAGAAAAATCCTTCGATCACCGAAGATGACTACAACGACTTCAACATCAAGTGCTCGAGCACCGCAACCTCCAAATCAAGTCAGTGGGGGAAAGAAATGCGGGAGTCGAACTTAGGGGAACACACACTCGGTCCCGGCGGTTACAGAATGGCGGAGCCTATATGGGACAAGGAGGAGGCGGACCGTGCCGAGCAAGGCCTACCGCCCCTCTTCGATAAATACGGTGACAAGCAGACCAGGAACTTTGTCAGGGCCCGGTACAAGAAGGACCCGAAAACAATGGAGCTTACCACGGATCCGAAGACCAGGGCGCTTGAGCTTGTTCTGGTAAGGAATACACCCCCCGCGTAATTAGCTCCATATGGTTGCATTCTAATTAATGAAGCCAAATTTCTAAATGGTTCACATTCCTTCCGCAGGCGGCTGAAAGCAGTAGCGCGGGGTCGACCAAGAGCAACCCTTGGCACACCACTCTAAATAGGGCGTTGAATGTAATGAAGAAAAAGGATAAGCTCAGTAAGCCGACGTCAGCTGGTCGTGTGGCCGACAAAGGCTTGTCCACAAAATGGTCGTCATACTATAACGCTGGTGGGCGAAAGGAGAAAAAGACCAGCTCGGAAAGCCAGTCGCGCGAGGTTCAAGAACTCAAGGCACAAGTGGCGCGGATTCCGGAGATTGTCCAAGAGCAAGTGCAACAACAACTCGGAGCGACGATCACCGCCATTGTGCCTACCTTGATCGAGGGGTTGCAGACGTGGATTGCGGGCAGCCAACAGGGGCCGCCCCCGATTCCCAGCTTCACGGCTAGCAACTCGCAGAACGCGATGGCGGGGACATTGGTGTATCCGGCGGAGGCGCCATTGGTGTCTCCGACGCCGGCACGGGAGCTTAATGCACCCGGGTGTACGCCGGCCGGCACCTCTGCAGCAAGCGGCCCCTCCGTCAAGTGCACGCCCGCCGTTGGCGGTGCCTCGACATTAGTCGAGCTCGACGCCATCATCACGGTAACTAATTAAGCCTCTATCGGCCGAGGACTTCATCTCCTTGCCTTTGACTGGGCATCCTTGACGCCCTACATGTTTTCGTAGTGCGCCGCCGATGTTCCGTGCACTCTCCTGCACTTCGTGAACAATGAGTTGGTCAATGTCGCCAAGGGCAAAATCGTTCAACCGGGCAACCCCGTGTTCCACGGTACTAGGATGCCACCCAACTTGTATAGGTTTCAACTGGTTCGGGTGCTACCAGGCTGCGACGAGTTGTTACCTCCGATTCGACCCGTCGGGGCCGACGAAGATGACGTGATGACCCTCAACGCCTGCCTGAGCTGGCCCCTGCTTTGGCCGAAGAGCCAGATTCGTTTGGGGGCGGGGGACACCACCCCAAAGACAACACCGCCAGTCGTGCCGGCGCCAAGTCGGCCCCATGGCAAGACCGCCGCAACGGTGCCGGACATCCCTATGCCACTGGATCCAAACATGCATATGGCACAGGATCCGAACGACGACGACGACAACGACGACGATACATTTGCCAACGTCGATCAGTACTTTGCCAATCATGGGTACGGTGGCGACTTCATGGGGCCTCCTTCTCAAGAACCCAACCCTACAAAAGACATGCGCGATCTAGCTGGTACCGCGGAGAAACCAAGTTGCAACAGGCGTCGTCTGCCGTTCAGTTCTCAGGAGACGCCTCCAGCTGCCGACTTCACCGAGCCTCAGATAGGCGAAGTGCGAAATATTATCAGCCCCAACACACTCAAGAAGGCGGTCCGTGAGCAGAACTTGGTCCCATTACAGGAGAAGAAGGCACGCGAAAGAAAGACTAACAAGGGTGCGAGCCAGCTGGCACCGAGTAAGATCCGTGCTCAAGACGGGCCACCTTCACCTGAGGATGTAATGAGGAGGGTGCATGTGGCGGGTAGGCCGATGCTACCGAGAAATATGCTCGATGCTGCAACCGGTGCTATGCGGAGTCTGCATGACAGTGTTCTTTTTTTGGAGAAGCTGCATCTCAGAGAGAAGGATGTGGCATACCCGGTTTTCGTGGCCAAGGTGCCAGAGGGCAAGGGCTTTGTGGATAACTCCATCGGGGGTACGATCGTCCTGCGGTTTAATGACATCTACGCTATGTTGAACCTTCATCCGCTGCACTACACCTTCGTTCGGCTATTTTCGCTGAGTATTGAGATGTGGATCATTCGCGCAAGACCCCGGACATCGTGATAGTCGACCCCTTCTACATGCGTGCCAAGATCTTGGACAGCGCTGGGGACCGGCAAGTCGCGAGTTCTTACCTTGAAGGCGTCATTCTAGCAAACCGAGATAAGGATAACTTCCTCGTGCCTTACTTTCCCGAGTAAGTCCTCCCCTCAACCGCCCCGTAACATATGAATTCTTAGATTTCGATCGTTTTTCTTTTAACATTCCGTGTTTTCTGTAGTGACACACATTGCACGCTCATCCTCCTAAGCCCCAAATATTCCATGGCCACGTATTTCGACTCGGACCGTCAGTCGAACGTAAACTACACAAATGTCAAGAAGGTTCTTGATGATGTTCTCCCCGGCTACGCCAAATCTGGAGGCACCTTCACCAGGCCTATTCGTAAGACCGGCAAGCACGTGTTCTCCCACAATACGACGTTCTGTTGCGTCAAGCAGCCGCCTGGCGGTCAGAAGGGTGCCTACTACGCCATCCATCACATGCGGGCGATCGTACGGGACCATCATCAACTTCTGCTACCGAGTAAACTCAAAGATTGGGCCGCGAGCATGTCGGCAATCCAGGACGTGGACATCAGACAAGAATCCTTTCGCATCCAGTCGGAGTTTGCGGAAATCATCCATCAAGATGTCCTTCGTACCTCGGGGCAGTTCTACCTCAGAAATCAACCGTCCAACAGCGACATCGACACAATGCTACAAATGCAGGCTGACAACGCCCGCGATTTCATGACTCCCACGATAGACGGCGGCTTCATCCACGCTCCGGTCCCTTGAGTCGAGTCGAAAGTAGTGATGCTGTGTCTAGTTCTGAAACATCGATTGGCTCATGTTGTAATTAAACTTTAATGAACTTGTAGTATGTCTCTTTGGTTTCGACTGTCGTTCAACTTAGATGTAATCGATGCTATTGATGTCTTGCTTTTCTCTTCCGATCGTTCTGTTGCATACTTATATATTGCTTATGTATTGTCTGTGAATTGGTACTAACGTTTTGTTTGGCTAGTGCATAGCGATGCCGTCGTATGTCGTGTACAAGGGTAAGGTTCCCGGAGTCTACGACGACTGGGAGGAGTGTCGGAGACAGGTTCACCGATTCAGCGATAACAGTTACAAAGGGTACACCACTAGGGCCGAGGCGGAATCTAGATACGCCCGCTATCTAGCGGGAGAGGGGAGGGAGCGTTGGAGGAACCGGATGAAGACGAGTTTCATCGTGATGACCGCAGCTCTCTTCTATGTGATGGTAGTTTAGATGATCGATATCGACTTGTAATGTGAAGACAAACTCGCTACTCGCGGTCTCGAGACTTGTAATATAATGTTCTATCTTTGTTCGGTCTTTTCAATTCGGAGACTAATATGATGAATTGTATTTGGAGACTAATATAATGAATTGTATTCCGAGACTAATCTTCTATTGTATTCGATGAATCTGTTGTTGATGTGTGCTGTCTATATTCTGTCCAATAATACATTTTGTAACCTGTGCAAAAAACAGAAAATTAAAAAATAAATAAATAACCTAATATTCATACTAATGGCACATCACATCACAGTGCGCCATTAGTATGCCAAAGGATACTAATGACGCATCATTAAACAGTGCACCATTAGTATGCCAAAGTTACTAATGGCGCATCTGGCAGTAGTGCGCCATTAGTATGCCAAAGCACCTGGGTATATATGGCCCCCTGGGAGGCATACTAATGGCGCATCGTGGTATATACTAATGGCGCATCTGAGGTGCACCATTAGTATACCAGAGGTGCGCCATTAGTAAAATATACTAATGGCGTGGCACTAATGGCGCACCACTAATGCGCCATTAATGGCCAAAATAGGTGCGCCATTAGTAGGCCTTTTCCTAGTAGTGGGTCTCACATAAAGTAACGGTAACCGGGTCTCACGAACATAAACCAAACCAGACAAAGAGAGTTTGCGAGAAGGAAATACAAGGCACAAAGGACGCAATAAACACACACTCACAACTCGGGAAAATCCCTAAAACCTCTCCCCCTTTGGCATCGAGACACCGAAAAGGGGGCAGAGAGAAGCAACAAGTTCAGGTGATAGCAGAACAGACGCACTCCATCATCACATCGCCGTGTGATCATCTGCATCTACGGCATCGGCTGGGGGCTGCTCAGGGTCAGAATCGGTCCAATGGCAGTGCTCCTGGACCCATTCCTCTTCATTAGTGATCCGGCCTTCAGAGCCGCTGACTACTGTCGCACCAACCTGATGCATGAGCTCCTTATGACAGTGCGTGGCCTTCTTCTCAGACACATGGGCCAAGTATTGACTGTGAGACTCCATGCAGAACAACTTCTTCATCTTACTCTTGAGCTTCTTTGCCCAAGAGGGCTCCGCTCCAGAGGGCATATAATCCTCCTCATCATCATGATCAAACTCTGCCTCAACATCATCAGCACCAACCAGAATATTAGAACGAGTGACCGGAGTGTTCTAGAGATCCTTCCTCCTAAGCCTCTTCACCTCGTGAGAGACCAACTCGCCAGTCTCCAGCGGGTACCCAGAATAGGTGTACTCCCAAGCCTTCTCAATCAGTAGATTGATAAACAAAGCATAGATAGGACACGTGCGCTCATAGATGGCAGACAACAACTCAGACCACATGACATGAGAGATATCCAATGTTTCTCCAGTGTTCTTTTCTTTCTAATGCTGGCAGAAAAGTAGCATGTCCATAAGATATGAGTGAACCATATCCTAGTTCCCAATACGAGGGAAGAGAGTCTCCCTGAAGATGTGATGAAGGATATCCGGGAAAACGGGCATCTCATACGTCTCCTTCTGAGTCTTAGGGTTCACCTTCACAGTACAATAAGGCCACAGGGATCTCTTGTGAGTGGAGGTGGCATTGTGATGAGGTCATAAACCAACCAGACTCTCAAGCCCGTGATCTTCAAGACCAAGAAGCTCCATGAATGCTTTCCACTTGACCACAAGAAGCCTGCAATTGGTCATCCAAGTCAAAGTCCTTTCTGCATCGGTACCAAGATGGACAGTGGCATAAAACTGAGCCACCAAATCTGCAAAGTCCTTGTTGAATGACATGATGTCGAGAATATTCAACTGAGTACACATTTCCAGAGCTTCGCCAAAGTAAGAAATGTCCTTTTCCAAATAAGCAATGTCGATGGAGCGAACATCAACAAAGAGATTCCTCTTGGCCTTGAGCACATCAAAGTAGGTTGCATACTGAAAGCGATTCCAGAAAGGATGGTTGACAAGGGTGGGATCTTGCTCGTGCTCATAGGGATTGCGCCGACGCCTCTCCCAAAACTCCTTGTTTGACATCTCAGTGACAGTCTTGGCCTTCTTGGCTGGCTTCTTTGCAGTATTCTTGGACGGCTGCTGACACTGAGATGATAGAGCACTTGAGGAAGGAACACTAGCAGAGCCACATGCAGAACCATCTGCTGCCTCAGAGGTGGGATAGAGCTTTGAACCGGTGCGCCCGGGGTTGATGCGACGGGCAGGATGTTCCGAAGGGCCATCACCTGGAGCCAAACACACAAACACGAAAAACAACACGAGAGAACGAGCATAAGTCAAGAGAAAAGGAACATATATCAACATTTGGTAGGGTTATTATGGAAGTTGGCATCTAGCGGTAGTACCGCACAGGATACGCGGTAGTACCGCTCCAGGCGGGGGAATGGCGGTTCCCAGGCTGCCAAGCCCACTCCGGTACTACTGGGAGACCAAAGTCAAAAATAATCCTACCAAACATCAATCCTAGCAGTTTAGAGGTCTTCACCATCCTACTCAAGCCTTGATTTGGCCAAAAATCATGGAATGCACTCCTATTGCCCCTAAAACCTAGATCTGGAAACTATAAGCAACAAGAAGGAAACGGAGGGCAATACCGGCATCCATGGCTTGAGGAAGGGGTGGGGATCGATCCCACTGAAGGAAAAGGTGAAGCACGGCCCCGAGGGGGCAGCCCACCGGCGACCTCGTGCGGCTAGTTCGTCGTTGGAGGGCGAGAGCGAGATGGGGGCGAATGGGTATGGGGAGAGGAACTCCCCGACCCCCCCCCCCCCACTTAACCCCGCAGTTTCGCTCCGCAGCGGTAGTACCGCTCGGGCGGGCGGTAGTACTGCTTAAAGTAATAAGCAGTAGTACCGTGCGCTCCTAGTAGTAGTACCGCCCAACTAAGAAAAAGAACTCTAAAACTGTCCTTTGCTCACATTTTTTTAGAAATAAAATGACTCAGCTCAGAGAAAGAAGACCACAAGAGAACACCACAACCATAAGCACAAAAAAAGAGAAAATGAGACAACAAACACACACCTTTCGAAAGAGAGGGCGGTGGCCGGGGCCACCTATGTTTGAGTGAAATGGTATGGCACCACGAAGATTTTAACCTTGGGCCCATGACCACTACTCATCTTTGAAGCACATACATGCCATCAACAATGGTGAATGTGAAAGAGTCGATCGATTTATGCATAACGGGGGAGGAAAAGTTCATTGAGAGAACAACACCCCCCTATGTTCATGCCTACACCTAAACAACATAGCATGATGTGTATGGGGAGGTGTGCTAAGTTTCAATCCACATTGCTCAAAACTATGATATTTAGCTCATGCCTTAACTCGCGAAATCTTGCTTCATCCAAAGGCTTAGTGAAAATATCTGCAAGGTTATCATGAGTATTGACATAATGAAGATCAATCTCCCCTCACCGAATATGCTCCCGGATGAAGTGATACCGTATCTCAATATGCTTCGTCTTGAAGTGTTGCACCGGGTTGAGAGAAATCTTGATGGCACTTTCATTGTCACACCAAAGAGGCACTTTGTCACAAATGACACCGTAATCCTTTAAAGTTTGCCTCAACCATAAGAGTTGAGCACAACAACTTCCGACCGCCACATACTCAACTTCGGTGGAGGAGAGAGATACACAACTTTGCTTCTTGGAAGACCAACTCATCAAATAGCACCCAAGAAATTGGCACCGTCAGAAAGTTGACTTCCTATCCACTATGTCTCCCGCCCAATTCGAATCCGAGAAACCTACAAGGTTGAAGTTTGCCCCTCTTGGGTACAATAAGCCAAGGTTTGGGGTATGAGCCAAATATCTAAAGATTCGCTTGACCACCACAAAGTGACTTTCCTTAGGTGAGACTTGAAACCATGCACAAATTCCCACACTCAACATGATATCTGGTCTATATGGACAAAGGTAAAGCAAGGATCCAATCATAGAATAATATACCTTTTGATCCACCGCTTTACCATTGGGATCAATGTCAAGTTGGCACTTGGTAGCCATTGGAGTAGTAGTCGGCTTGACATCACTTAGATTGAATCTCTTGAGCATGTCTTGAGTGTATTTGGCTTGTTTGATGAAGATTCCTTCTCTTCTTTGTTTGATTTCGAACCCGAGGAAGAACTTCAACTCTCCCATCATGGACATCTCAAACTCCGCGGTCATGAGTGCGGCAAACTCATCATTGAAAGCTTTGTTAGGTGAACCAAAGATAATATCATCAACATATAGTTGGCATACAAACAACTCCCCTTTGACATTCTTAGTAAAAAGAGTGGGGTCAATTTTCCCAATTTCAAACCCACGATCTTGCAACAACTTGGTAAGATGCTCATACCACACGCGTGGGGCTTGTTTAAGGCCATAGAGCGCCTTATCGAGTTGATACACATGATTGGGGAACATAGGACCTCAAACCCCGGGGGTTGTTTAACATACACCAACTCATTAAGAGGGCCATTAAGAAAAGCACTTTTCACATCCATTTGTTGCAATTTAAAGTTATGATGATAAGCATAGGAAAGCAACAAACGAATAGATTCAAGGCGAGCAACGGGGGCAAATGTTTTACTGTAGTCGATACCCTCGACTTGGGAGTAGCCTTGTGCCACCAAACAAGCCTTGTTGCGAATGACTATCCCGTGAGCATCTTGCTTGTTCTTAAAGATCCATTTGGTTCCAATGACATTATGGTTCTCCTTCGGCCTTGGCACCAAACACCACACCTTGTTGCGCTCAAAGTTATGGAGTTCTTCATGCATGGCGTTGAGCCAATCGGGGTCTTCGAGCGCCTCACAGACCTTTTGGGGTTCAACACAAGAGACAAACGAATGATGAGCACAATAGTTTGCTAATTGTCTACGAGTGCTTACCCCCTTTGTAATGCTTCCAAGGATATTCTCCATGTGATGCTCTCTAGCAGCGAGCCTGGAAGCAACTTTGGCGGCACGATGCTCCAAGTGCTCCTCAAGAGAGAGTTGAGGTGCGGTAACTTGATCATCATGAGCGTCGTCTTGAGATTGTTCTTGATCTTGAGCTTGCTCTTGATCTTGAACTTGCTCGGGAGAAGGAACTTGGCCTTGTGCATCACTTGGTGGATCAACACCATCTTGTGGTTGATCTTGCACTTGGCCTTGTTCATTAGGTTGAGGGTGTTCGCATTGTTCTTCGGAAGCGTGTGGGTCTTGGGTTGGTGATGGTTCCATTTGAGTGGAACATTGGCGTTCTCCTTCGGCCACAAGGGGTTTCTCAACGGGTAGGAAATGACCAATACCCATTCTTCTTATGGATTGGGAAGGAATTTCATCACCTACATCACAAGTACCACTTTGCTCCACTTGGGAGTCATTATTCTCACCAAACTCCACAATACACGTCTCCTCAATGAGTTCGGTGGACTTGTTGAGGACACGGTAAGGAGAGTTTGTAGCATAACCAACAAATATGCCCTCATGAGCTCTAGCCTCGAATTTAGACAAACAAACACCTTTCTTGAGTATGAAACACTTACACCCGAACACCCGGAAGTACTTGAGGTTGGGCTTGTTACCGGTAAGTATCTGATATGGAGTCTTGTTCAAGCGTTTGCGGAGATAGAGCCGATTGGATGCATGACAAGCGGTGTTGATGGCTTTGGCCCAAAAGCTGTACGGAGACTTGAACTTCGCCATCATGGCCTTGCCGCATCCATCAAAGTTCCGTTCTTCCTCTCTGCCACACCATTTTATTGAGGGGTATAAGGTGCGGCATATTGATGCATGATCGCCTCATCACTAAGGAACTCATCCAAGGTGTAGTTCTTGAACTCGGTGCCATTGTCACTTTGAATCATCAAGATCTTTGCATCATGTTGACATTGAGCTTCATTTGCAAAGTTGATGACAGTTTGTTGGGTCTCACTCTTCCTCTTGAAGAAGTATACCCAAGTGTATCTTGAATAATCATCTACAATCACCAAGCAATACTTTCTACCCCCAAGACTATCAAAGGATGTAGGCCCAAAGAGATCCATGTGAAGGAGCTCTAAAGGCCTCGCTGAGTAGAAGATAATCGTTGGAGGGTGAGCCATCTCATGTAGCTTTTCTTCGATACAAGCACTGCAAGCACGATCTTTGGCAAAACTAACATTTGTTAGTCCATGGACATGGTCCCCCTTGAGAAGACATTGCAAAGATCTCATATTGACGTGGGCTAAACGGCAATGCCAAATCCATCGCATGTCAACTTTAGCCATTAGGCATGTCACGGTCTTAGTGGGTCACTTCGAGAAGTTGACCACATAGAGACTGTTCTTGACATGACCAACAAAGGCTACTTTAAGAGTCTTGCTCCACAAGAGGGCCACGGAATCAATATCAAAGAAAGTAACAAAGTCCATGAGTGCAAGTTGACAAACGGAAAGTAAATTGTATGCAAGGGATTCAACAAGCATGACTTTCTCGATCGTGAGATCACGAGAAACAACAACCTTGCCGAGACCCAATACCTTAGAATATGAAGCATCACCCCATTCGACATTGGTGGGCATATATGAACCTTTGTGTACGTCCACCACCAAGTCTTTGCTTCCGGTCATATGATCTGTGGCTCCACTATCGAGCAACCATGATCCCCCACCGGAAGCAAACTCCTACAAGAGATCAATGCTTGGTTTTAGGTACCCATTTTGTAATGGGTCCTTTGATGTTAGTAACAAGGGTCTTAGGAACCCAAATAGACCATTCAACGTACTCATAAGAAGAACCAACAAATTTAGCATAAACATGTCCATCACTAGCACGACATAACACATAAGATGGGTTAAAGTCGCCGACTTTGTTGGAAGGAGTGGCAATGTCTTTCTTGACTCTATTGCCCTTCACACTGTTCTTCTTCTCCTTAGGAGTACCCTCTCCCTTCTTCACAATGGTTTGCTTAAGAGGAGGAGGTTGCTTGGTCTTGTCATTCTTCTTCTTCTTGGGGTTGGATGCAAACCCAATCCCCTCCTTGGCAATGACATCCTTTTGATTGCTCAAAAGATCGTTGAGGTTCTTCTCACCTTGTATGCAAGACACACGGCCTTTCTCAAGTTTCTTCTTCAACTCGGCATTCTCTTCCACAAGATGCACATGCTCACAACAAGGGTTAGTCGCATTTGCATTATCAATTAAAACCATGTGAGGGAAAGTGGCTTTCTCCTTGGTTACCGAAACTTGAAGTTGATGATGAGACTC
>LR738713.1:332442460-332453080 GCA_902687465.1 Secale cereale
TTTTAGGTACCCATTTTGTAATGGGTCCTTTGATGTTAGTAACAAGGGTCTTAGGAACCCAAATAGACCATTCAACGTACTCATAAGAAGAACCAACAAATTTAGCATAAACATGTCCATCACTAGCACGACATAACACATAAGATGGGTTAAAGTCGCCGACTTTGTTGGAAGGAGTGGCAATGTCTTTCCTGACTCTATTGCCCTTCACACTGTTCTTCTTCTCCTTAGGAGTACCCTCTCCCTTCTTCACAATGGTTTGCTTGAGAGGAGGAGGTTGCTTGGTCTTGTCATTCTTCTTCTTCTTGGGGTTGGATGCAAACCCAATCCCCTCCTTGGCAATGACATCCTTTTGATTGCTCAAAAGATCATTGAGGTTCTTCTCACCTTGTATGCAAGACACACGGCCTTTCTCAAGTTTCTTCTTCAACTCGGCATTCTCTTCCACAAGATGCACATGCTCACAACAAGGGTTAGTCGCATTTGCATTATCAATTAAAACCATGTGAGGGAAAGTGGCTTTCTCCTTGGTTACCGAAACTTGAAGTTGATGATGAGACTCTTTGAGGCTAGCATGTACACTCTGCAAGACCTTGTGCGCCTTGTCAAGTGTAACAAACTCCTCCTTGAGTCTATCATGGTCAACCACAAGTTTTACCTTCTCAGAATTGAGCACATGAGAGACAACTAAAGCATGATCAAGATCTTTCTTTAATTTAGCATGATCATCGTTGTATGACTCCTCAAGAGCCAAACGAATATCACGCTCTTCCTCAAGAGCATTAGAGAGATCTGATATCTCATCGGCATAGTCTCGACTATGACCCTCCATTTTAAAGATGGTCTCTTCATGAACCTCGATCATGTCATTGGCTTCACCAAGTTGTTTCAAGACAACAAGGAAGTGCTTCTTGGGTTGACGTTTGAGCTTACTCATAAAAGACTCAAATTCATTTTCCTCCTCCTCCGTCCCCTCACTTTCATCAGTACAATCCATCAATGAAGGATTAGTAGTGATGGTGGAATTGATGTTGGAGGTTACCTTGTTGGTGGCTTTAGCCATGAGGCACTTGGCGGTGATGTTCTCATTTGGTGAGTCGAAGAGGGATGACTGTGGAGTTGTTGCAATAGCAACGGTGGCCATGGTAACCATCTCGTCATCTTCTTCATCATCGTCATCCTCATCATACTCTTCTTGTGCCACCAAAGCTTTGGGAGGAGTCTTCTTGGTGAAGTTGTTCTTCTTGGGAAAAGACTTGGCCTTGTCTTTTCGGATAAGCTTGCCTCCATTGTCTTCCCTTTTCTCATATGGACAATCTACAGCAAAATGACTTACATTGCCACAATTGGAGCACGTCCTCACTCGTTGCTTTCCCTTGAAGCCACTTGAATTGTTCTTGTTGAAGTTGGGCCTTGAATTCTTCTTGTTGCCCCAAAATTGTCGTGACGCAAGAGCCACGTGCTCATGATAGGCATATTTGGTATCTTCGGGGCAACACTCCTCTTCATCCTCTTCATCCTCTTATTCCACACAAGCCTTGGCCTTCAATGCAAGGTTGGGATTCTTTGATCATTGAGCCCGCAACACCGCATTGTCGGCGGTCTTGTCCAAGATCCTCATGGCAACAAGCTCATCCACCACTTCACTTGAGGACAAGGTGTGAAAGTCCGGCCTTTGTTGGATGACAGAGGACATGGCCTTGTGATAGGGCACCATGGCCTTGAGAAACTTGCGCTTGATCCAATTGTCATCCGTATCCTTGCTTCCATGATCTCGGAGTGAAACCGCAAGAGTGGTTAATCTCCGATAGAGTTCACGGGGTTCTTCATCTTTGATCATGGCAAACTCATCGGCTTCATCTTGCACAACTTCAAAGTTTGAGCGTTGAATGCTTGCGCTTCCCTTGTACAAGGAAACAACATGCTCCCATGCTTCCTTGGCCACGAAGAAGGGTCGGAGATGTGCAATATCTTCGGAAGGGATGGCTTCTTGACGAATGCAAAGAACGGACTCGTTGAATTGATGATCTACTGCTTCTCTTGGAGTCAAGTTGTATGAATCATGCGGGTAGTAACCTTGCTCAATAATTCTCCAAAGATTAGTAGAACAATGATTTAAATGATGTGTAAAGTGAAATGTCCAAGTGGCAAAATCAGCATTTTTCACATACTTAGGAGGAGGACCAACGGAATTTAGATGCGGGGAGGGAATGGGTCCTCCATAATTAATGGGTGGTTCAACATGGGCAAAGATGCCACTCCCAGTCTTAGACACGTGAACTTGATCACTACTAGCTTCTCCCTGTTCGGGAAGAGCATCCGTCACCTTGTTAGTGGGACGATCCACTTCCAACGGTGCAGTGGGTAATTTAAGACCATCAAGAAATTCTTTGAACATGCCTTTGACCTCGGTCGTCAATGAGGTTTTCAATGTGTCCAAAACCGCATTGAACTCCTCACGAGAGACCGAGGGCCCCCCATCGGACGTAGACAAGGACGGATTCCCACCGGAGTGTTCCTCCGTCTCGACTACGTTGTCACCCATACTCTTTGGATGGTAAAGTCCTTAAAAAAGAGATGAGGCTATGATACCAATTGAAAGGATCAATATGGTTGACTAGAGGGGGGGTGAATAGATAACTAACAATTTGTAGCTTTTCTTTACTAAATTAAACTTAGCAACAAAATAGGTTGTCTAGATGTGCAACTACGTTGGCAACCTATATGATGCAACAAATACAAGCACACAAGCAAGCACAAGGAGCTAACACAATAAAGCTTGCACAAGTAAAGGTAAGAGATAACCAAGAGTGGAACCGGTGGAGACGAGGATGTGTTACCGAAGTTCCTTCCCTTTGAGGGGAAGTACGTCTCCGTTGGAGCGGTGTGGAGGCACAATGCTCCCCAAGAAGCCACTAGGGCCACCTTATTCTCCTCACGCCCTCACACAATGCGAGATGCCGTGATTCCACTATTGGGGCCCTTGAAGGCGGTGACCGAACCTTTACAAACAAGGTTGGGGCTATCTCCACAACTTAATTGGAGGCTCCCAACGAAACCACGAAGCTTCACCACAATGGAATATGGCTTCGGGGTGACCTCAACCGTCTAGGGTGCTCAAACACCCAAGAGTAACAAGATCCACAAGGGATTAGTGGGGGGAATAAATTTCTCTTGGAGGAAGTGTAGATCTGGGCCTTCTCAACTAACCCCTAGAAAATCAACAAGTTTGATTGGCTAGGGAGAGAGATCGGGCAAAAATAAGCTTTTGGAGGAACAATGCAGCTTGGGGGAGAAGAGGTGAGTCTTTTTGAGGAAGAAGACCCCTTTATATAGTGGAGGGGATAAGTGAACCGTTATCCCCATATCTGCCCGCACAGAGAGGTACTACCGCTGGGTGGAGTGGTACTACCGCAGGTCGCAGCGGTACTACCGTCGCCCCCAGCGGTACTACCGCGCTGTGGAAGGGACGAGGCTTTGAGGAGGGGACGGTAGTAGCCACGGTGGTGGCAGCGGTACTACCGCTGCTACTACCGTAAAACCCTACACGAGAAAAGAGTTCCTCGAATCGACACGGTAGCGGAACCACACTAGAACGGTACTGCCGCATATGCCCCAAGCGGTTCTACCGCGCTGCACAGCGGTACTACCGCTTGGTGGTCATAGGCGGTACTACCGCCCCAGCGGCAATACTACCGCTCCCATCAACAACACCTCCATTTGAAAGATGCGGAGAGCTCCAAGACAAGAAAGGAGCCGAGGGTGCCGAAAAGAAGTGTACGTGATGATTCCACCCTGGCCTTTCCAATGCGGACCCCCTCTTGATAGTACGGTGTCTCCTACGACTCAAGTCCACCAAAACAAAAACCGAGGAAGACGACACGTCTTCTTCTTAAAGCTTCGAGGGGAGATATCGTCTCGTGCCAATGGGTTAATCTCTGAAATACTTATGACACACAGTT
The DNA here is from genome assembly GCA_902687465.1 of Secale cereale. Classification (NCBI taxonomy): domain Eukaryota; kingdom Viridiplantae; phylum Streptophyta; class Magnoliopsida; order Poales; family Poaceae; genus Secale; species Secale cereale. The sequence continues at coordinate 332,446,423 of LR738713.1, forward strand.
AGTCCGCAAACGCATTGTCATCAATCACCAAAAGCACATAGGAAGGGACATGTCCGTTCAAACAAGATGCCACATCCGGTTGCACAACAGAGCGTCAAACTCCTCTTGCATTGCATCCATCCAGAGCGGGTCACGAAGAGCGGCTCGAACGGAGGACGGCAACGGTGACAGCTCAGAGGTGGACCCATATGGACGTTTTCATCCGAGGCGTAGCGTGAGCTCGGGCGAAAACGCCCGTACGAGCGCGGGTGACCGGACCGGCCACATGCGCCGAGGGGGCCGCAGGCGCCGGGGGGCCGCGGGGGCCGCAGGTGCCAACGTCGGGGGCGCCGAGGGCGCCAGCGCCGCGGCTGGAGGAGGCGCCGCATGCGGGGGCGCGCCTCAAAGCTAGGTGCGGGCCAAGAGAGGCGCACAAGTGCCCTAGGAGAAGCGTCGAGGAGCTCGCGTCACCGGTGGCGGGAGAAACAGCCGGGGGTACCTGGTGAAACAAAAACACATGCTCATCAAAGTAAACGTGTCGGGAAGTGAACACACGGTGAGAGACGGGATCGTAGCACCGATCTCCCTTGGAGTTGGAGGGGTAGCCGATGAAGATGCAAGCGACAGAACGAGGTGCGAGTTTGTGAGGAGCGGAGTCGGCAATGCTAGGATAGCAAAGGCACCCAAAAATACGCAAGCCATCAGAAGATGGGGTCTTACCGAAGAGAAGATGGTGAGGTGCATAGTTCCACCGTGGGCGGCAAGGGCGAAGTTTAAGGAGAAGAGAAGCGGTAGCGAGTGCGTCCGGCCAGAAACAAGGCGGCACGTTAGCAGGGGACAGGAGCGTGCGAACGCAGTCGTTCAGAGTGCGAAGGACGCGTTCGGATCGACTGTTCTGCTGGGAAGTATACGGGCATGTGAGATGAAAAACTGTGCCGTGGTGCGACAGAAAAGTGCGGAAAGCAAGGTTGTTGAACTCTTTTCCATTGCCAGTCTGAAGAGCAAGGATGGAACACCCAAACTCCATGCTGACATAGGAGTAAAAAGCCGTCAAAGTGGAGAGTGCATCCGATTTTCTGCGCAAAGGAAAAGTCCACACATAATGAGAATAATCATCAAGGATAACCAGATAATATAAATAGACTGAATTACTAGGAACCGGAGAGGTCCACACATCGCTATGGATCAACTGAAAAGGAAAAGAAGCTATGGAGGTGGAGTTATTAAACGGGAGGCGAACATGTTTGCCGACACGACACGCATGACAGGTGTGATCCTCTATCTTATGCCAACTGAATCTGAAACTCCGAAGAATATGACGAAGTGTGATGGGGTTGGGATGACCCAAACGAGCGTGCCAGAGATCGACGCCGGCGGAGAGAGCAACCGGTGTGGTGGTGGAGGTGGACGACGAATGCGCCGGATAGAGCTCGTCGAGGCTGTCACATCAGTGAAGTACCATCCTGGTTCGAGCGTCCTTGACACAAAACCCAAGCTCGTCAAATTCAACAGTAACATGATTTTCACGAGTTAAAGACGAACGAAAACAAGGTTCTTAATAAGATGAGGTGACACAAGTATGTTAGACAAAGTAATAGGCATGGAATTAGAAAGAAAAAAGTGTGCCCGACATGTGCGATAGGGAGTGTGGAATCGTCGCCGACAATGATGCGGCGGTCGATGGTGACGGGAGTGAAGGAGGTAAGATTACCAGGATGAGGAAACTTGTGAGCCGTAGCCCCGGTGTCCATGTACCAAGCATCACATCCAGTGGAGTCGTTCGGTGTAGGAGCGGCATGCAGTGGGGGAAGGAGCACTGGGTCCCAGGGCGCCGGCGGCAGGGCCGACGAGGGGGACAGAGACGCCATGGGGAGGCCGGGGCCACCGCTCGATAGCGGCGGTGGGTACTCTCCAGACGTATGTGGAGTAGCCCTGGCTGCGACTGCGATGCCGGGTAGGCCAGATGGCCTGCCGGAAAAACCCGCGGGCCCCCTGACAAATGCGGCAGGTGCTAGGCGTCGTCTGGCTGCTGCCCACCGGGCGAGGGCTGGCCTGCTGACGACCCCCACCAGTACCCGGGAGCCCCGTACACGGGCGCGTCGAACGCCCTGCGCCACAGCAAGGGGTCACGGGCAGAGTCGGTGCCAGCGACGGGACGACGACGGACTGGCCGGAGAGCGCTGGCGGTGGGGCGGCGACGTACGCGAGCGGGGGAGCGGAGCCGAGCTGTGACGCCCCCGATTTGACCGTACACTAATCATGCACGCAAATGGGTACGACCAAGATCAGGGACTCACTGTAAGATATCACAACACAACTCTAGACACAAATAAAATAATACAAGCTTTATATTACAAGCCAGGGGCCTCAAGGGCTCGAATACATAAGCTCGAAAACACAAGAGTCAGCGGAAGCAACAATATCTGAGTACAGACATAAGTTAAACAAGTTTGCCTTAAGAAGGCTAGCACAAAACAACACGATCAAAAAGGCAAGGCCTCCTGCCTAGGACCTCCTAACTACTCCTGGTCGACGGCGGTCTTCACGTAGTAGTAGCCTCCATCGGGGTAGCAGCAGTCGTCAAATGTACCATCTGGCTCCTGGGCTCCACCATCTGGTTGCATCAACCAGCAAGAAGAAAGAAGGGGGAAAAGGTGGAGCAAAGCAACCGTGAGTACTCATCCAAAGTACTCGCAAGCAAGGATCTACACTACATATGCATCGGTATCACTGAAAAGGGGTAGTATCTATGGACTAAGTTGCAGAATGCCAGAATAAGAGGGGGAGAAGCTAGTCCTATCGAAGACTAGCATCTTCTGGAAACCACCGTCTTGCAGCAAGAGGGAGAAGTAGAGTAGTGTAACATAAGTCATATTTATGTTGTTGTTCCAACGCTCCGGGGTCCTTTCTCGACTCCCGAAGCAACATAACCAAACAATGCCTCAGCATCCAGTTCTAGTTGTAGCGATCGGGATACAACTCCAAGTGTCCGTTACCGTAGGACAGGCTATCGATAGATGTTTTGTTCCCTGCAGGGGTGCACCAACTTACCCAACACGCTTGCTTAACTCCGGCCGGACACACCATCAGGTCATGCCCGCCCTCGGCCAAACAATACGCCGCAACCCGACCTAGGCTTAATAGAGAGGTCATGCACGCCGGACTAAACCCTATGCTCCCAGGGGTCATGGGCCAATCGCCCCGGGAACTCCTGCACCTTGCGTACGCGGCCGGTGAGCAGACCTAGCAACCACCTTTAAAAAGGTATGAGCCTAAGCAGTCCAACCCGGCGCGCGCCGCTCAGTCGCAATGACGTCAGTTAAGCTTCGGCTAATGCATACGACGCAGAACGCCCATACTATACCCACGTGATGGTTAGCGCTATCAGGCCAGAGGCCCCTCGGATCAAATATCCAAACCGTTTAGTGTCTTGGGAACGCGCGGTAACGAGCAGAGACTCACGAAAGATGTGACCCCATCGCCCCGTCTCGAGAACTTGCGGCAAGCGCGAGTGCCCGGCCACGCCTCGTATTTAACTCGCGGGCACCTTCCAGGTCAACCCGACTACACATCACTCGCAATTAAGCTCGCGCGGGTACCCCTCTGGGTCGACCCGTCTTTAGTAACCAGGTTCAGTGTAAAGTCATAGTAACCATAGTAACCGTGTGTCTGACACCAAAGGGAAACCTGAGGAAATCACCCTCGATGGAATTCCACCTGATGTTTATCGTCAAGGTGAACGAAAGAGGAGTCACCCTCGAGGTCCACTCTTGAGGAGTTGCATGACAATGTCGTTATCGGGAGTGGAGAAAGAGGAATCACCCTCGATGACCACAACCGATGAACTAACCTACAAGGTTAACATCAGAAGTGCTGATGAGGTCTCACCCTCGGCACTCGATAGTAACCCAGTAGTGTCGAACAACTAAGGAGGAAGTGATGTGCGGTGCTGGGTCCTAGTCTTCGATCCCGTTGATCGGGTCTTCTGATGATCCAGCGAGGCAGTCGGGACAAGGTAGGGGGGTCACTGGTGGATCTCTAACCAGCCTATACTAAGCAGTTTAGTATAAACATGTAAGGTATGAAAGCAGTATCAACAACAGGCTATGCATCAGAATAGGATCATACAAAAAGCAGTAGCAGTTCTAATGCATGCATAAGAGAGAAGAGAATGGGGGTTATCGGGATGATCAAAGGGGGTTGGCTTGCCTGGTTGCTCTGGCAAGAAGGAGGGGTCGTCAACACCGTAGTCGATCACCGAGGCATCATCAGTCTCGGGGTCTACCGAAGAGAAGAGGGGGGAGAAACAATAATTACAAAGCAAACAGTTGCAATAAAGAAGCACGGCAAATTAACATGCGGTGCTAGGGTGCTCTAACGCGGTGGTACACGGTACCGGCGAAGGGGGATATCACTCGGGAAAGAAGCCCCGGTGTTTCGTGTTTTCGGGCAGATGAAACGAAGGGGGAAAGTTGCAGGTTCACTATGATAGAGATGTGTGGCGGACGAACGGGCCGCGTATTCGGATTCGTCTCATCATTATGAGCGATTTTCATATATAAAACATTTTCATCCGAGTTACGGATTATTTTATATGATTTTCTAAAGTTTTATTAATATTCTGGAATTGTTATTAAAACAAAAAGGGGGTTATTGCATCAGCATGATGTCATTATGACGTCAGCGGTCAACTGTGCAGTTGACTGGTCAAACTGGGTAGTGGGGCCCATTCGTCATTGACTAGTTTAATTAAGCAGGTTTAACTAAACTAAATATGCTCATTAGGTTAACTAAACAAAGTTAATTAAGGTAATTAATTAATTAAGCAATTAATTAATTTATTTATTTTAATATTATTTTAAACTTATATTTTTTTATTTTATTAATTTTTTTTAAGAAAAGGCGCGGGGCCCCTTGGCAGTGCCACAGGGCCAGCCCGGGCGGGTTAAAGGGTGCGGGCGTGGGTGCCCGTCGGGGCGGAACCCGGGCACCACGCGCGCCGGAAGCCGGAGCTTGCGGCCACGGCGGGGCGCGGCCCTGGGCGCCGTCCAGGGAGGCCAGAGGAAGCCGGCGGGGTCCAGGAGAGCGGGGGACGGCGCGGCCGTGCCGTCGGGAGCCGGCCGCGGCGGTAGGCGGCGGTGCGAGGTGACCGGTCGGGGACGGCGGGGTGAGGCAGGGAGAGGCCGCGACGGGGCGGCGGAGGACGACGACCGGCGACGGTGGCAGCAGTGCGAGGTGCGGGCAGGCAGAGGGGTGAGCCTGGGGCAGTCGGAGCAGGGCGGGCGCGCCTTCCGCCGGTGGGTGTGGGTCGCGGTGAGGCCGCAACACAGCGGCAGAAGCAGTGGCGAGCGACGAGCCGTGCAGGCCGGTCGGCGGCGGTGGGGGATGTGGGATGGCGCGGAGGGAAGGAGGCCGTAGCATTAGGGGCGGGTCGCGCGAGCACGCGCGCGCTTCGACGCTGGCAGCGCGACCAGGAGGAGGGGCGCGACGCGCGTGCGGGTGCGGGCTGGTCACGGCCGGGCGCGTCCAAACGAGGCAGGGCGCGGCCGAGGAATGCGGCGTGCGCGAACATGGCGGTGGTGAGTGGAGCACTGGCCACGGCGACCTACGGCAAGGGAAATAAGGGAAAAGCTGGGGCGGAGGAGGAGGCTCACCGCGAGGCACATGAAAGGCCGGTGTGAGTTTTGGAGCGTAGAGGATGCCGGATTTGACGGTCGACGCCGGCGGTGTAGAAGAAGGGACCGGCTCGATCCGGCAGCTTGAAGGGTACTCAGCTCGACCTGGTGCTTGTAGACGATGCAGGTGAGGTCGACGGAGCTCTAAGTCAAAACGGCGTGGCGAGGGATAGCTGGTGTCCATGGTGACGTCGATGGCGCATCGACGGCGCGGTCGGGAGAGAGGGGAGAGACGAGGGAGAGGGACGATGAGGGGGGGAAAAGATCTCGGGCTGACGAGGATGAGGGGGGAGCTCGATCTTATCCCCACGGCGATTTGGGCCGGCTAGGTGGACCGAGGCCCACGGGAACAGTGGAGGGGGGCTTTATGCTTTTGTTAACCCTTTTATTTTACAGTTTTAGATTTATTATATTACCTTTTTATCAGCAAATAGCCTTAAAAATTATAGGAACAACACATGACCTAGTCTTACTAATTATACCACTGCCACATTTAGTTTAATATTTAACTAAAGTAGTTTGGAATTATTAGTATTCAAAGGGCATTTAACTAATTGTTTAAACCCTGTTATATTATAAAAAGGACAGTTCAATACTTTACAAAATATGCTGGGTCACCACCATAATTAGTTATGGAATATTCGCCACGCTTTGAACATTTTTTTTATTTTTTTTGCATGTTTGAGAAATTTGAATTTTGAACTTTAAATCGAATATGAGTTCAAACTAAGATTTGGATCAAGAGAGGATTAGCAACAGTAACAGTGGTGATGTGGCATCATTAGCGGAGGATTACTGTAGCTTAATTATCCAGGCGTTACAAATCTCCTCCACTACAAGAAATCTCGTCCCGAGATTTAAGTGGGGAAGTAATGGTAACTTCGGGAGAACCGACCCTTATAGGGTTAATTAGCTGGTGAACAAAACAGGGAATGAGGCAGAAGTAACTCTCGAGTTGAAACTTAATAAAACATCGAGCGCAAAGTACGAAGGTACAATAGGAA
>LR738713.1:332453090-332464091 GCA_902687465.1 Secale cereale
GGTCTTACTAATTATACCACTGCCACATTTAGTTTAATATTTAACTAAAGTAGTTTGGAATTATTAGTATTCAAAGGGCATTTAACTAATTGTTTAAACCCTGTTATATTATAAAAAGGACAGTTCAATACTTTACAAAATATGCTGGGTCACCACCATAATTAGTTATGGAATATTCGCCACGCTTTGAACATTTTTTTTATTTTTTTTGCATGTTTGAGAAATTTGAATTTTGAACTTTAAATCGAATATGAGTTCAAACTAAGATTTGGATCAAGAGAGGATTAGCAACAGTAACAGTGGTGATGTGGCATCATTAGCGGAGGATTACTGTAGCTTAATTATCCGGGCGTTACAAATCTCCTCCACTACAAGAAATCTCGTCCCGAGATTTAAGTGGGGAAGTAATGGTAACTTCGGGAGAACCGACCCTTATAGGGTTAATTAGCTGGTGAACAAAACAGGGAATGAGGCAGAAGTAACTCTCGAGTTGAAACTTAATAAAACATCGAGCGCAAAGTACGAAGGTACAATAGGAAGTTTCAAGCGGATGGACAAACGATTGATACCGGAACAGAGCGTGAAAAAAGGGGTTCAGACCAACAGAATAAATATTACGGCTGAAACCAGAATAGAACATCTCTAGGAAGGTGGCTCGTGATCAACATACGAAGCCAAGCGTGAGGAATAACCTTGGGAACATGGGTGTACAGGATAGTCAGGTTTCGATCCTATGGAACTGTGGGTTATGGGCCCACCATGTGGGTTAACAGTAGGAAGGGCGATGACGTCTTGCACGATAATGTAAGCAAGGCATGTCAGATGATAGCATGTCAGTTATGCTGGCAACAACATCGGTACCAAGGGCGGGGGACGAAGAGAACCAGTTTCCTGCTCGTTGAAACGAGGCGGACCAATAGGCAAAGTTCTCGTCCATCGGTGGTTACCGGAAGGTTACCAACATTAGTAACAGGGTCTTACTGACAGAGTTGTACACCAAGGTGTTTACATAAGCAGAAAATTATTACTGCTTAGAGCAAAGAAAGGTTAAACAAACAAATGGAAAGAAAAATGTGTTTAAACACAATGAATAGGAGTATATAATTCCCAAGATTAAGCAGGGTAAGATATACGTGTCAGGAGATCAAAGTCATGACCATATAGACAAAAGGGTTAAGAAGAATTATGATATGTACCCACATACGGTGTTTGGGTAACAGATCAAGAAACATTTAGCATTGTGCTTCAAATGTTCCTTGAGATAATCAGGATATCACGGACATGCTTCGGGATAGCATTGACATGACCTTCAAGCAAAGGGCAGACTTTGGATACACCAGGATCCATCGGAAACAACTCATAAAATAAGTCTTACTTTTTCAGCAAGGAAAGATGAGGATGTTGTCGAAGGGCTCAACAACAATTCATCAAGACTTCCATAAGCATGGATTTCTACATTCAAGTGAACAAGATTATAACAATGGGCATACCGTAGTATGTTAGAGGAGAACAGCCATAAGTAAACATTGAATGGAGCGTGCACCTGGAAATGGACTAAGTAGCACGATCAATGTTATAATGTTGATTCAATAACCAAAAGACCGAGAATGAGACGATCGACCATTTACTTCAAAGCAATAGGGTTGCTAGAAGTCTTGAATTCGCACGTCATACTTCACTTGTTGGGTTTCCGGTTAGAAACAACATGAGGACCAAGGAATGAACGAATAAGGCAAGAAGTATCACATGTATCAAGAATTCTTAAGAGGTGGTGAAATTCTCACGACATTCTTGACATGAAAGATGGTAGTACTCCAAGGTAGATCCTAATAGAGGTTGGACAGGTGCATTGACCTGCAGAGGGCAAGTGGTTTAACTTGTCCGAGAAATGGTATTAAAGGAGAGCATGGTCGAAATCATGATTGCAAAAGGCCAGATCCCACATATAAGATGAACTTATATCAAGGGGATAATTAATTTTAAGAGAAGCCTTAATGATAAGATCTACACCGTGTCCATGGGCATGAACAGGAAGTTCAAGGTTGACTCTCACTTCTTCAATGTGTAACCTTTCATTCACTCCTCTATTCAAAATGAATTGATTGCGAAGACTTGCTTGGTGAATTACCAGAGGAGTATGAACCTTGGAAAACTTTCTGGTTCACACAGATTAAGGAAGGCATAAGTTCAACCCATCGGGGCATCTTAGACTCATACTACACAAACTTCAGGAGCAATTTATACAAGCTTGAAAGCAGAGCATGGTTGAGAAAGCAGATGATATATTTTACCCAAGGCATTATATATCATGGCAGAACTCACAAGGTATTTGAATATGAAGGACATTGTCGGATAATAATCCAACTAAGGATATGGCGGTCCACATGGGATCTCATGTGAGCATCGGTACTCAACCAGAAGAAGAAACAATGCAGGGGGATCGGATTATAGAAACAACTGACTAATTCAAGCTCGGATGCAAAGGAGTTATGATTTCCAAACCAAGGGATCGGAAGCAAAAGCTCTGATAAAGGATGCATAAACTGAATAGACTTAGGGGTACAATCAACGATAAACAGATTGGTCGAGAACCAGCTCATGTCCAAAATGGTGTCTGAGTTGGAAAGATAATTTAAAAGGATCAACTGATGATTGTGTGCATTCGCACACATGTTGAATCAACGAGCTCAAAATGATAATGACAAAGGATGTCACTAAGATTACTAGACTTATGGGGTTAACCATAATGTAAGCAAGCAAAAATATCAAGAGCATAGGCTGCTCAGGATTTCCCGAAGGTCGAATGATATTTCCGAGACTTGTGCAACACATGAACAACTGAGGATGAACGAATCCTCGCTAAGTGTGAGGAATTATTCATAGGGGTTGACGGTGGAAGGGAATTGTAAACGCGATGAGCACAAGTTATCGAGATAACATCGGAGAGTATCTTCGGGGTCTTCTGATGAATCAAGGCATCATCTGGAATGAAGGGGCTCTCCGGGAGGAAGTATTTACGAGAACCTAATGTTAGAGTTTGCAAAATTATTTAACCCGAATACAAGAGAGATCAGAGTCCCAGAGTAAAGACGAGGAATAAAAGATCCTAATACCACCCAATTGGCGATGTGGGCCCGTAAGCCACACAGCCATGTTAGTAAAACGGTTTTTCAAAGACTAGACTCAACTTCGACCAAGGAGTTGGAAAGGGGGGTTCCTACAGGCAGTCGGCTCTGATACCAACTTGTGACGCCCCCGATTTGACCGTACACTAATCATGCACGCAAATGTGTACGACCAAGATCAGGGACTCACTGGAAGATATCACAACACAACTCTAGACACAAATAAAATAATACAAGCTTTATATTACAAGCGAGGGGCCTCGAGGGCTCGAATACATAAGCTCGAAAACACAAGAGTCAGCGGAAGCAACAATATCTGAGTACAGACATAAGTTAAACAAGTTTGCCTTAAGAAGGCTAGCACAAAACAACACGATCAAAAAGGCAAGGCCTCCTGCCTAGGACCTCCTAACTACTCCTGGTCGTCGGCGGTCTTCACGTAGTAGTAGCCTCCATCGGGGTAGCAGCAGTCGTCAAATGTGGCATCTGGCTCCTGGGCTCCACCATCTGGTTGCATCAACCAGCAAGAAGAAAGAAGGGGGAAAAGGGGGAGCAAAGCAACCGTGAGTACTCATCCAAAGTACTCGCAAGCAAGGATCTACACTACATATGCATCGGTATACTTGAAAAGGGGTAGTATCTATGGACTAAGCTGCAGAATGCCAGAATAAGAGGGGGAGAAGCTAGTCCTATCGAAGACTAGCATCTTCTGGAAACCACCGACTTGCAGCAAGAGGGGGAAGTAGAGTAGTGTAACATAAGTCATATTTATGTTGTTGTTCCAACGCTCCGGGATCCTTTCTCGACTCCCGAAGCAACATAACCAAACAATGCCTCAGCATCCAGTTCTAGTTGTAGCGATCGGGATACAACTCCAAGTGTCCGTTACCGTAGGACAGGCTATCGATAGATGTTTTCTTCCCTGCAGGGGTGCACCAACTTACCCAACACGCTTGCTTAACTCCGGTCGGACACACCATCAGGTCATGCCCGCCCTCGGCGAAACAATACACCGCAACCCGACCTAGGCTTAATAGAGAGGTCATGCACGCCGGACTAAACCCTATGCTCCCAGGGGTCATGGGCCAATCGCCCCGGGAACTCCTGCACGTTGCGTACGCGGCCGGTGAGCAGACCTAGCAACCACCTTTAAAAAGGTACGAGCCTAACCAGTCCAACCCGGCGCGCGCCGCTCAGTCGCAATGACATCAGTTAAGCTTCGGCTGATGCATACGACGCAGAACACCCATACTATGCCCACGTGATGGTTAGCGCTATCAGGCCAGAGGCCCCTCGGATCAAATATCCAAACCGTTTAGTGTCTTGGGAACGTGTGGTAACGAGCAGAGACTCACGAAAGATGTGACCCCATCGCCCCGTCTCGAGAACTTGCGGCAAGGGCGAGTGCCCGGCCACGCCTCGTATTTAACTCGCGGGCACCTTCCAGGTCAACCCGACTACACATCACTCGCAATTAAGCTCGCGCGGGTACCCCTCTGGGTCGACCCGTCTTTAGTAACCAGGTTCAGTGTAAAGTCATAGTAACGATAGTAACCGTGTGTCTGACACCAAAGGGAAACCTGAGGAAATCACCCTCGATGGAATTCCACCTGATGTTTATCGTCAAGGTGAACGAAAGAGGAGTCACCCTCGAGGTCCACTCTTGTGGAGTTGCATGACAATGTCGTTATCGGGAGTGGAGAAAGAGGAATCACCCTCGATGACCACAACCGATGAACTAACCTACAAGGTTAACATCAGAAGTGCTGATGAGGTCTCACCCTCGACACTCGATAGTAACCCAGTAGTGTCGAACAACTAAGGGGGAAGTGATGTGCGGTGCCGGGTCCTGGTCTTCGATCCCGTTGATCAGGTCTTCTGATGATCCAGCGAGGCAGTCGGGACAAGGTAGGGGGGGTCACTCGTGGATCTCTAACCAGCCTATACTAAGCAGTTTAGTATAGACATGTAAGGTATGAAAGCAGTATCAACAACAGGCTATGCATCAGAATAGGATCATACAAAAAGCAGTAGCAGTTCTAATGCATGCATAAGAGAGAAGAGAATGGGCGATATCGGGATGATCAAAGGGGGTTGGCTTGCCTGGTTGCTCTGGCAAGAAGGAGGGGTCGTCAACACCGTAGTCGATCACCGAGGCATCATCAGTCTCGGGGTCTACCGGAGAGAAGAGGGGGGAGAAACAATAATTACAAAGCAAACAGTTGCAATAAAGAAGCACGACAAATTAACATGCGGTGCTAGGGTGCTCTAACGCGGTGGTACACGGTACTGGCGAAGGGGGATATCACTCGGGAAAGAATCCCCGGTGTTTCGTGTTTTCGGGCAGATGAAACGAAGGGGGAAAGTTGCAGGTTCACTATGATAGAGATGTGTGGCGGACGAATGGGCCGCGTATTCGGATTCGTCTCGTCGTTATGAGTGATTTTCATATATAAAACTTTTTCATCCGAGTTACGGATTATTTTATATGATTTTCTAAAGTTTTATTAATATTCTGAAATTGTTATTAAAACAAAAAGGGGGTTATTGCATCAGCATGATGTCATTATGACGTCAGCGGTCAACTATGCAGTTGACTGGTCAAACTGGGTAGTGGGGCCCATTCGTCATTGACTAGTTTAATTAAGCAGGTTTAACTAAACTAAATATGCTCATTAGGTTAACTAAACAAAGTTAATTAATTAATTAAGAAATTAATTAATTAATTAATTTTAATATTATTTTAAACTTATATTTTTTTATTTTATTATTATTTTTTAAGAAAAGGCGCGGGGCCCCTTGGCAGTGGCACAGGGCCAGCCCGGGCGGGTTAAAGGGTGCGGGCGTGGGTGCCCGTCGGGGCGGAACCCGGGCACCACGCGCGCCGGAAGCCGGAGCTTGCGGCCACGGCTGGGCGCGGCCCTGGGCGCCGGCCAGGGAGGCCAGAGGAAGCCGGCAGGGTCCAGGAGAGCAGGGGACGGCGCGGCCGTGCCGTCGGGAGCCGGCCGCGGCGGTAAGCGGCGGTGCGAGGTGACCGGTCGGGGACGGCGGGGTGAGGCAGGGAGAGGCCGCGACAGGGCGGCGGAGGACGACGGCCGGCGACGGTGGCAGCAGTGCGAGGCGCGGGCGGGTAGAGGGGTGAGCCTGGGGCAGTCGGAGCAGGCCGGGCGCGCCTTCCGCCGGCGGGTGTGGGTCTTGGTGAGGCCGCAACACAGCGGCAGAAGCAGTGGCGAGCGACGAGCCGTGCAGGCCGGTCGGCGGCGGCGGGGGATGTGGGATGGCGCGGAGGGAAGGAGGCCGTAGCATCAGGGGCGGGTCGCGCGAGCACGCGCGCGCTTCGGCGCTGGCAGCGCGGCCAGGAGGAGGGGCGCGACGCGCCTGCGGGTGCGGGCTGGTCACGGCCGGGCGCGTCCAAACGAGGCAGGGCGCGGCCAGGGAACGCGGCGTGCGCTAACATGGCGGTGGTGAGTGGAGCACTGGCCACGGCGACCTACGGCGAGGAGGAGGAGGCTCACCGCGAGGCACATGAAAGGCCGGTATGAGTTTTGGAGCGTAGAGGATGCTGGATTTGACGGTCGACGCCGGCGGTGTAGAAGAAGGGATCGGCTCGATCCGGCATCTTGAAGGGTACTCAGCTCGACCTGGTGCTTGTAGACGATGCAGGTGAGGTCGGCGGAGCTCTAAGTCAAAACGGCGTGGCGAGGGGTAGCTGGTGTCCACGGTGACGTCGATGGCGCATCGACGGCGCGGTCGAGAGAGAGGGGAGAGCCGAGGGAGAGGGACGATGAGGGGGGGAAAAGATCTCGGGCTGACGAGGATGAGGGGGGAGCTCGATCTTATCCCCACGGCGATATGGGCCGGCTAGGTGGACCGAGGCTCAGGGGAACAGTGGAGGGGGGCTTTATGCTTTTGTTAACCTTTTTTCTTTTACAGTTTTAGATTTATTATATTACCTTTTTATCAGGAAATAGCCTTAAAAATTATAGGAACAACACATGATCTGGTCTTACTAATTATACCACTGCCACATTTAGTTTAATATTTAACTAAAGTAGTTTGGAATTATTAGTATTCAAAGGGCATTTAACTAATTGTTTAAACCCTGTTATATTATAAAAAGGACAGTTCAATACTTTACAAAATATGCTGGGTCACCATCATAATTAGTTATGGAATATTCGCCACGCTTTGAACATTTTTTTATTTTTTTTGCATGTTTGAGAAATTTGAATTTTGAACTTTAAATCGAATATGAGTTCAAACTAAGATTTGGATCAAGAGAGGATTAGCAACAGTAACAGTGGTGATGTGGCATCATTAGCGGAGGATTACTGTAGCTTAATTATCCGGGCGTTACACGAGTCGGGCGGCAAGTCGGGACGAGAGGGCGGGGCGATGCCGGACACGCCCTAGGTAGCGGCCGCCCCGTACCGCGGCGGGGCCGCGTCATAGGACGCCGGCGGCGGAGCCGCCCCAGAGGCCGCGCCAGATGGTGCCGGCGGCAGGCCGGTGGACGCCCTCGTGGGTAGCGCGCGAGCGATGCGGCGTTGTGGGATGGCAGAAGCGAGCTGGCGGCGGCTCGACACGGTGCGGGTGGCTCGAGTGACTCGGAATGGAGGTCGCGCGACGGCTGGCGGGCAGGCGCAGGCGGGATCGCGGCTGGCGGGCGCTTGGCGGGATCGCGACTGGCGGGATTGCGGCTAGCGGGTGCGGGCGGGATCGCGGCTGGCGGGTGTCGGGCGGCGGGTTAGCAGGTTGGCGGGCTCGCGCGGCTTAGGAGCGTCGCGGAGCGGGATCGCGACTAGCGGGTGCGGGCGGGATCGCGGTTGGCGGGTGTTGGGCGGCGCGACGCGGGGCGGGGAGCGAGGCGGACGGGCAGCGGCTTAGAGAAAGGCACGGGTGACGGGCAGCGGCTGGCGCTGGGGTGCGCGGGCGGTGGTGAGAGGAAGGCGGCGGCGGCGCGGAGAAGGAGCGCGGCGGCGGCGTGATGGTGGCTGTGGCGCGATGAGGCGCGCGGCGGCGGCGACAGGGTGGCGGCGGCGGCGATGCGAAGGAGACGGGCGGCGGCGACGACTGAAGTAAGAAAAAAACCTAGGAAACTGATACCATGTATGAGATTATGATTGCACGATAGTATTGCTCTCTGTGGATAGACACATATATATGATGTATAAAGTTGGACCGTGGACCTTAACTATACAAGAAACTAAAAGACGAATTCAATACACAATATACGCATAACGCATGTACTCAACTGTTAGCCAGCATGCAGGGCAAAAAAGAAGTGCACGTGCGCGTGTACAGCTGTTGACGAGGTCAAGACTCGTGCGTGGACCAGGGAGCGTGACTAAAAGTGGAGTAGCTCAGTTGTGTTGTGGGTTGTGCCGTGCATGCAGCCTCAGCCCACGGTCAGAATGCTCAAATAGACGACGCAACAGTAAGTCAAGTCAGTAAAAGCAACGTAAAACGTATGGTTCCCATGAATCCACGGTGGGCGATAACTTGATGGATCTGATGGATGCTAATTCCGTGCCGCCGGTGTGTGGCGGCAAGAGGATATACAACGAGATGACGTGACGTGCCAGTGCTTGTCTGCTGTGTCTATCGGGGAGAGAGACGAGCGAGCGATAGAGTGTTGACTTGTGGCGATAGACGTGCCGGCATCGATGGGAATGGGATAATGATGGGAGGCACCAAGGACCACCGGCAGCGCCGCGGGTGAGAACAGGAACTTTGTTTCTTTTTGGGCCACGGACTAGCAACTCCCACATTTTTCATAATTTTTTCTATCTATTCATCAAATATCAGTACACTATAAAGAACAAAAGTGCATCTTTAACCGCAACCTGTAAAAATCCTTCCTCATCCGTCCGCGGAAGGGGGATCCACGGACACGGATGCGGGAGGCCGCCATTCAACGGTAGCCGCATACATTTTCACAACAACTAGATTTAACCAAACAAAATTCATTCAAACAAGCCCGGAATTCATACAAACATGATGGATTTCATAAAAACATGACAAAAATGTTTACATTTTGAACATATTTTAAATAAAAAGATAAAACTATGTGCACGTACGGTCGCGCGGAGCTCCATTCACACGACACGGATACACTACACTAGTTTACGGCCGGCCACAACTTGTCTTCCCAAATTCCGGCAACCCGCTCAGCAGACTGCTGGGAGCCCCAGAGGTATATGCTTCAGTGCAATGGGCGGCTCGCTTCCCTACCGCACATCAGAGTGGAACCGCCGACTGATGCTTCAGCTAGAGGGGAAGGGGGATGCCTCCACTTTCGTGGAGCCCAGGCGATAGGTCGACGATGGTCTAACCTAAAGAACCGGACAAGACACCGGTTGTGTACACCCGCGTCGCCTCGGACGCGGACGCGCTGGTCGCCGCCTCGTCGATCTTCGCGCGGCTGGATTCTTTCTCTGCCTGCATGGCGTGGATACATGCACGTTGACGGCGAACGGCGCAGTCTAAAGATCTGGAGGCACGGTAAAACGTGTCATCGTCAATGACAAGGATGATGGTCATGCTACCGAGCCGTCTTGGAGCAACTCGCCACTCCTCCCCAAGCTCGCTTGGAGCGGTGAGTTGCTGAACCACGCTCTGACTTGGGATGGCGACTTGCTCCATCGGGCTAGGTGATGGAGGTGGAGCAGCAGCGAGTTACCTCGCTCGTATCCGGCGGGCTCGGCGGGCCACCCAACCAGCTTTTATGCCGGAGAACTGCTCTTCGTGCTCGTTGATGCCATCAAAAGGGTAGACAAGGAGGAGATGGGGAGCGGACTTGGAGGTATGATTCCTGCCCAGCGTTTAGCCTTGTTCATATAAAGGGTGGACAGGAGGAACTTACCCGGTATTGCGTTCAATGCCGACCCGCTCGTGAATAGATGTGTGGCGGAGTGGTTCCTTGGCTTCCACGCGGGTTTAATGGAGGCGTTAGAATGCGGCGATGAGGCGTGCTCAACCGGGCGTGCAGCGGGCGACTGAAGGAAATATTCCCTATAGGCAATAATAAAGTTGTTATTTATATTTCCTTGTATATCCTGATAAATGTCTTTTATTCATGCTACAATTGTATTAACCGAAAACTTGATACATGTGTGAATACATAGACTAAACAGAGTGTCCCTAGTATGCCTCTACTAGACTAGCTCGTTAATCAAAGGTGGTTATGTTTCCAAACCATAGATATGTATTGTCATTTGATCAACGGGATCACATCATTAGTAGAATGATGTGATGGACAAGACCCATCCGTTAGCTTAACACTATGATAGTTTAGTTTTTCTGCTATTGCTTTCTTCATGACTTATACATGTTCCTCTGACTATGAAATTATGCAACTCCCGAATACCGGAGGAACACGTTGTGTGCTATCAAACGTCACAACGTAACCGGTTGATTATAAAGATGCTCTACAGGTGTCTCCGAAGGTGTTTGTTGTGTTGTGATGCGGAGCATCCTAAGGACATCACCATGTCAAGAGTCCGTTTGGCAAGTGACACGTGCGACCTCTACTTCTCATACATAAAGGTGAATCATCTCCTTTACATGTGTTCACTTGACCCCTTCGAGGATGGTATACTACTTGACACTCCACTCGTGTGCATGCATAGGTATTGTCGGAGCTTCACGGACGACGACGAGGAGTGCAAGCGCCGAGGAACACCTACACCATCCGCGAGGGAAGCTTGGAAGAGAAGACGGAAGAAGACGGAGCTGCTGATACTACAGCGGCCGGACATCCGGGCCAAAGGCCGGACATCCGGCGCTTCAGCAACGGCCGGACATCCGGCACTCCTCCCAGAAATCCGGACCCTCCTTCACAGAAGCTGGACCGAGCCAGCCCGGACATCCGGTC
>LR738713.1:332465863-332477880 GCA_902687465.1 Secale cereale
ACTTCATCGCCATTCCTCTTTGTGGCATTGATGATGCCGAGTCTACTTCGACTCTTTTTCAAGACGGTGCGGCGACGACTACGACTACGGAGCCATTCGAGGACCACGCTTTGGAGGCGAACGACATGGTGACGAGCAAGGTTGATGCTTCCATCTTTGGAGGCGAGAGTGATGATGTGCCATCTTCGGCCTTCATCCACGACGACAATGAGGAGATGGTTGAGCATGGGATTTTCCCTTCGACCACGGCGACGTATGATGACTTGAGTGACTTGTGCCATCATATTGAGAGTGAGAGTGAGTTCACCACTAGCCCCATATATGATGAGCTGCCCCAATTCCCATGTGAGGAGAGCCACAACCCCCACCACTTGAGTGAGATGAGTGACTCCACCATATGCGAGCTTGAGTGCACCTATTTTGAGGGAGTGAGTGAGCCACCATATAGAGAGAGTGAGATGGTTGATATGGCATGTGAGGCCACTTCCTACACTAACGACTTGACCTCTACCTCTATTGTGTCCTCTCAATTGGTGCTAGGTCCAACATTTGATGACGCGCCGATCCGCGACGACTTCGTCCTTCCTATGGACAAGACGATGGCCATGGTGGAATATGATGCACCCCCCCACATGGTTCCATCAAGTTGATGATGATGACCACCATTTGGTCTTTCCCACCTCACCTACACCACATGAGTGGAATGAAAAAGGTAACAAAGGTGAAGGTGATGCTCTCGTCCCACTAGTGGACTATGTTAACTTTGATTGCTTGCATGATGTTGATCCACCTACTGCCATGCTTCATTCTAGTATGATTTCCCCATGCGATTATTTACCTATTTATGATGTGTATGATGATTGCCATGTGGAGTCTATTAGTTGTGATGCCATGTTGCATAGGATCTCTTGTGATCATTCTTTAGGTCACATCATGTTTGACAATCCGCTTGACTTGTCATATGCTATGCATGAGATCAACAATATGTCATATTTTCAATCTCATCGTAGTAACTATGCATATGCCATTAAGATAAACCCAATTTGCACATATGGCATAGATGACAAGCCCATGGTTATTGGCATTTGTTTTTCTTGTGATGATATTGACATGCTTCCTTTGCATCATATCCATCATATGCCATGCCATGATTACCTAGCTTCCGACATGCATTGTTTTGGATGTTGTTCCACTTCTCCACATTATGCTTCCGATATTGCTTATGAGGAGACCCCCATAGTTTCCTCATACATTTTAGGAGATTTTGACCCATCCCATCCATTGCATGATCCCCATGCTTGTGTGCACAATATGCTCCCCATGAATGAACATGCTATAAATGTGCCATATAATTGTATGCTCAATTTGCATCCACATCATGCTATACACAATAACTATTCATTCATGATGGATGACATGTTCTTATACCATGCATCAAATTTCTTTGAGCGATGCTTATCTTGTGCTAACTCACACATGCACATACACATCATGATGGATGATGTGTACATTTACCACGCGCACAATTTCTTTGGTTTGTGTCTCTTTTGTGTAGGTACCCATCCATACTCGTCAACTTCACAAACGCACGAGTTGACGAAAAGAGCTCTAGAGAGCAACGATGACTTGGGATATCGTGGATTGTCCTTCCAACCGCTCCCTTTGCGCAAAGACTTCGCGCATCTCTTCTACATGGCCCTCACATGGTTATGGGTTATTGTCCATTATATCTCTTATGCCCCTCTTGCCATGTTCACATTGCATGATATGCCAATGCCTTTGCCTTCGCCATGCATTTGTGACCCATGATTCGCATTACACATTATGATTGATTCTCATGCTTGTATGTGTATTTGCATGCTTGGTGGAGATATTGCTTGTTATTGCCATGTTTTCTTTGTGCTAAATGCCTATGATGATACCTTGTTCATGTTATGTGCTCGTGCTTGTGATATGTCGTGTGCATTGCTTATGCCTACTATTGGCTCACACGACATGATTGCTATGAACTCATCTAGTGTGTTGCATCTTCGCTCCACTAGTTTGCACGACATGATTGATATTCTTGCTTATGTTGCATCATCGATGATTCATACTTGCTCCTTTCATGCGGTTGATGACAACCATTGCCATGCTTTGCACATGATTGATTTTGCTTGTTTTAGTCTTGCCAATGAGATTGCCCCCATAGCATTCTCTCATTTATTTGGAGATTATGACATCATTCTTGTGAAGCATGCTTGTTTTACCTCCTTGCACCATATGCCTAGTGCCATGAATATAGCTATTATTGCATCATATTATTCATGCACTTTTGCTTCCAATGGTTACGTGCAAGAGAAGAGAACCATCATGATGGATGATGTGTTTATCTACCATGCGCATACATTCTTTGTTTTGTTGTGTGCATGTGCAGGATACTTGGACTTCGTGTCGACTTCCACTTCACGTGAGTTGACCATTCGAGCTCTTGAGAGCGAACCACTTTCTACCACGACGCTTCTACATCGCACTTTCTTGTGCTTCGGTATTGTGAAGGATGCACAAGGACACACTTTCGAGGTGATATCCTTCTCTTTCGAGAAACCACAATCCATGAGCATGAACATTGTGGATCATACTAGTTGTGTTGCTTGCACCATCACTCTTTGCACACATGCTAGAGATCTTTCTTCGACTTGCCATTGCCACTTTGCCATGCGTCATGATATATATGCCTTGTGTGTTGCATCCGACTTGTGGATTACTTGCTCCTATCATGTGCTTGGTTGCAACAATATCATCTCTTCACATATGCCATGTACCATTGCTTGTCACATGATTGACTTGTTTGCCTCACACATGATGAACAATTTCCATTTCTATTGTGTTGAGTGCCACTCGACTTTCACTACACCATATGCACGCTATGCTTGGATTGTCTTGCACTTGACTCATGTGTTTAGACACTTCATTTTATTTGGTGTTGTGAATGATTCCTATGCCTACCATAGACCTTTCATTGAGCACTTTATGCATGCTTGCTACGACTTTGAGGTAGATGCTTACTCTCTTGTCACACATATGCGCATCTCTACCTCACATTTACATGCTTGTTTCCATGATGACCTTGATTGTGCTCAATTGATGTGCTTAAATGCCATGCCACAACCCCTTGTCACACCCTATGCTATGCTTGATGACAACACTTGTTGGGTGAATCCCCTCTTGAATGCTTGGTTTTGCACTAACGCTAACCACATTTGTTTTTCCAAGTGTTTGTTGTCCTTGCTCCTTTTGAAGGAATCACTAGACGGTGCGACATTGGAGAGTGCCCATTTCGAGCTTCAAGATGATGAGTGCTTGGTGATCGACCGCTTCGACATGGCGACGCCATCTCTTTCCCATGGTGATTTGGCTTTCGATCCGAGGTCGGATCTTTTCCAAGGGGGAGGGGATGATGCGGAGCATCCTAAGGACATCACCATGTCAAGAGTCCGTTTGGCAAGTGACACGTGCGACCTCTACTTCTCATACATAAAGGTGAATCATCTCCTTTACACGTGTTCACTTGACCCCTTCGAGGATGGTATACTACTTGACACTCCACTCGTGTGCATGCATAGGTATTGTCGGAGCTTCACGGACGACGACGAGGAGTGCAAGCGCCGAGGAACACCTACACCATCCACGAGGGAAGCTTGGAAGAGAAGACGGAAGAAGACGGAGCTGCTGATACTACAGCGGCCGGACATCCGGGCCAAAGGCCGGACATCCGGCGCTTCAGCAACGGCCGGACATCCGGCACTCCTCCCAGAAATCCGGACCCTCCTTCACAGAAGCTGGACCGAGCCAGCCCGGACATCCGGTCGTAACCTCGGACATCCGGCTCGCCCCGAAGCCCCGGACATCCGGATGCAAGCCCGGACATCCGGCCTTGCCTGCGTGCATGTATCTGGGCCGATGCCCATGTACCCGTTTCGCCCCTCACTTACCCCTTCATGACCCTAGACTATATATACTCCTCCACCTCCACCATTTTAGGGTTAGCATTGATTTAGCTCATATGTGAGATAGAGCTTTGCTCATCCATCCCGGATCTACTCCACGAGAGAGACCGCGGCCCCTCTACGGAGAAGATCCACCTTGGATTCAAGACCCCTAAACGGGAAGATCCTTCACGGATTCAAGACCTCCTCTTGGAGATGAACTCTACCTTGTATCTTTCCCTTTGTTGTTCATGTATCTTGTGATCTTGTGTGTTTGATTGTCTAGTGGATGTGTGATTGGACTTGTTCTTGAGTGTTTCCCTCGTGATTCCCCTTTGTGTTCTTCGTGTTCATCGTGGGATCCCCTCCATTTCGTGAAAGATCGGCCACATAGGGTTCCACCCTACATCATATGGTATCATGAGCCACGGTTTCTCACGAATTTGGAGCCCCCCCCACCGTTTTCTAGCCTTGTTTTGTTGTGTTCTTCCCCAAATTCGAAAATTCCCCACCAAAAATAGCCCCAAAAATTTTTGTGATCTGTTGGTTTGATGAGATTTTGTTGATTTTGATCCGTGGATTTGCTTGGTTTCAAGTGGATCTAGCATTTCCCCAAGTTTCCCCATCTTTCCTCCACAAAATCCGTCAAATTTTGGCCCCAAGATGATGTATTAAGGAACAAGTAAACACACTTGCCGATAACGAGATTGAACTAGGTATGATGATACCGACGATCGAATCTCGGGCAAGTAACATACCGATGACAAAGGGAACAATGTATGTTGTTGTGCGATTTGATCGATAAAGATCTTTGTAGAATATGTAGGAACCAATATGAGCATCCAGGTTCCGCTATTGGTTATTGAGCAGAGATGAGTCTCGGTCATGTCTACATAGTTCTCGAACCCGTAGGGTCCGCACGCTTAACGTTCGATGACGATCGGTATTATGAGTTTATGTGTTTTGATGTACCGACGGTTGTTCGGAGTCCCGGATGAGATCACGGACATGACGAGGAGTCTCGGAATGGTCAAGACATAAAGAATAATATATTGGACGATGTTATTCGGACAACAGATGAGTTCCGAGGGTCACCGGATAAATATCGAAGTGCCGGAGGGTTACGGGAACCCCCCCGAGGAGGTTAATGGGCCACCATAGGCCCTAGAGCTGAGAGGGCTGGCCGGGAGGTGGCGCTTACCCCCAGTCCAAATTGGACAAGGGGTGGGGGCGGCGCCCCCTCCTTCCTTCTCTTCCCTCTCTCCTTCCTTCCCCTTTCTTCCCTGGTTGGAAACCTACTAGGAATATGATTCCTATTCCTAGTAGGAATCCTACATGGGGCGCGCCTATAGGGGCTGGCCGTCCTCTCCCCTTGCTCCTTTATATACGGGGGCACCCTAGAACACACGAGTTGACAATTGGTTTAGCCGTGTGCGGTGCCCCCCTCCACTGTTACACACCTCGGTCATATTGTCGCAGTGCTTAGGCGAAGCCCTGCGTCGGCAACTTCATCAACACCATCACCACGCCATCGTGTTGACAAAACTCTTCCTCGGCCTCACCTGGATCAAGAGTTCGAGGGACGTCATCGAGTTGAACGTGTGCAGATCGCGGAGGTGCCGTGCGTTCGGTGCTTGATCGGTTGGATCGCGAAGACGTT
Organism: Secale cereale; assembly: GCA_902687465.1. NCBI lineage: Eukaryota > Viridiplantae > Streptophyta > Magnoliopsida > Poales > Poaceae > Secale > Secale cereale. The sequence continues at coordinate 332,471,492 of LR738713.1, forward strand.
CGACTACATCAACCGCGTTACTAAACGCTTGCGCTTTCGGTCTACGAGGGTACGTGGACACACTCTCCCCGCTCGTTGCTATGCTTCTCCTAGATAGATCTTGCGTGATCGTAGGATTTTTTTTGAAATACTACGTTCACCAATAGTGGCATCATGAGCCAGGTCTATGCGTAGATGATATGCACGAGTAGAACACAATGAGTTGTGGACGATAATAGTTATACTGCTTACCAGCATATCATACTTTGATTCGGCGGTATTGTTGTATGAAGCGATCCGGACCGACATTACGCGTATGTTTACATGAGACTGGTTCTACCGACGTGCTTTGCACATAGGTGGCTGGTGGGTGTCAGTTTCTCCAATTTTAGTTGAATCGAGTGTGACTACGCTCGGTCCTTGTGAAGATTAAAACATCACACTTGACGAAAACTCGTTGTGGTCTTGATGCGTAGGTAAGAACGGTTCTTGCTAAGCCCGTAGCTACCACGTAAAACTTGCAATAGCAAAGTAGAGGACGTCTAACTTGTTTTTGCAGGGCATGTTGAGATGTGATATGGTCAAGAGGTGATGAGTTATATGTTATTGTATGAGATGATCACGTTTTTGTAAATTAGCGGCAACCGACAGGAGCCTTATGGTTGTCTCTTTATTGTACGAATTGCAAAAGCCATGTAATTGCTTTACTTTATCACTATGAGTTAGCGATAGTAGTAGTAGCAATAGTTAGCGAGACGACCACGACGCTACGATGAAGATCATGGTGTCAAGCCGGTGACGATGGAGATCATGACGATGCTTTGGAGATGGAGATCAAAAGCACAAGATGACGATGGCCATATCATGTCACATATTTTGATTGCATATGATGTTTATTTTATTATGCTTCTTATTTTGCTTAGTACGGCGGTAGCATTATAAGATGATCCCTTACAAAATTTCAAGGTACAAGTGTTCTCCCTGAGTATGCACCGTTGCGACAGTTCGTCGTGCCGAGACACCACATGATGATCGGGTGTGATAAGCTCTACGTTCAAATACAACGGGTGTAAGACAGTTTTGCACATGGAGAATACTCCGGTTAAACTTGACGAGCCTAGCATGTACAAACATGGCCTCGGAACACTGGAGACTGAAAGGTCGAGCGTGAATCATATAGTAGATATGATCAACATAAGATGTTCACCATTGAAAGCTACTCCATCTCACGTGATGATCGGACATTGTTTAGTTGATTTGGATCACGTGATCATTTAGATGACTAGAGGGATGTCTATCTAAGTGGGAGTTCTTTAGTAATATGATTAATTGAACTTTAATTTATCATGAACTTAGTCATGATAGTTTTGCATATATATGTTGTTGTAGATGAATGGCCCGTGCTACCGTTCCCTTGAATTTTAATGCGTTCCTAGAGAAAGCTAAGTTGAAAGATGATGGTAGAAACTACACGGACTGGGTCCGTAACTTGAGGATTATCATCATTGTTGCATAGAAGAATTATGTCCTTGAAGCACCGCTAGATGACATGCCTGCTGCAGGAGCAAATCCGGACGTTTTGAACGTCTGGCAAGCTCGTTCTGATGACTACTCGATAGTTCAGTGTGCCATGCTTTACGGTTTAGAATCGGGACTTCAAAGACGTTTTGAATGTCATGAAGCATATGAGATGTTCCAAGGGTTGAAGTTAATATTTCAAGAAAATGCCCGAATTGAGAGATATGAAGTCTCCAATAAGTTTGTAGCTGCAAGATGGAGGAGAACAATTTTATCAGTGAACACTTACTCAGAATGTCTGGGTACTACAATCACATGACTCAACTTGGATGCAAAGTTGATGAAGATAGTGTTATTTATAGAGTTCTTCAATCACTGCCACCAAGCTATAAAGGCTTCGTGATGAACTATAATATGCAAGGGATGCAGAAGACAATTCCCGAGCTCTTCGCTATGCTCTAAGCTGCGGAGGTAGAAATCAAAAAGGAGCATCAAGTGTTGATGGTTAACAAGACCACTAGTTTCAAGAAAAATGGCAAGGGAAAGAAGGGGAATTTCAAGAAGAATAGCAAGCCAGTTGCTAATCCCGCGAAGAAACCCAAGTCTGGAGCCAAGCCTGAAACTGAGTGCTTCTACTTCAAAGGAACTGTTCACTGGAAGCGGAACTGCCCCAAGTATTTGGCGGATAAGAATGATGGCAAAGTGAACAAAGGTATATTTGATATACATGTTATTGATGTGTACCTTACTAATGCTTGTAGTAGTACCTGGATATTTGATACTAGTTCGGTTGCTAATATTTGTAACTCGAAACAGGGGCTATGGATTAAACGAGGATTAGCTAAGGACAAGGTGACGATGCGCGTGGGAAATGGTTCCAAAGTCGATGTGATTGCCGTCGACACGCTACCTCTACATCTACCTCCAGGGTTAGTTTTAGACGTAAATAATTGTTATTTGGTGCCAGCGTTGATCATGAACATTATATCTGGATCTTTTTTGTTGCGAGACGGTTATTCATTTAAATCAGAGAATAATGGTTGTTCTATTTATATGAGTAATATATTTTATGATCATGGTCCCTTGATGAGTGGTCTATTTTTGTTGGATCTCGATCGTAGTGATACACATATTCATAATATTGAAGCCAAAAGATGCAAAGTTGATAATGATAGTACAACTTATTTGTGGCGCTGCCGTTTAGGTCATATTGGTGTAAAGCGCATGAGAAACTCCATGCTGATGGACTTTGGGAATCACTTGATTATGAATCACTTGGTGTTTGCGAACCATGCCTCATGGGCAAGATGACTAAAACTCCGTGCTCCGGAACAACGGAGCGAGCAACTGACTTATTGTAAATCATACATACTGATGTATGTGGTCCAATGAGTGTTGAGGCTCGCGGCGGGTATCGTTATTTTCTGACCTTCACAGATGATTTGAGAAGATATGGGTATATCTACTCGATAATAGACAAGTCTGAAACGTTTGAAAAGTTCAAAGAATTTCAGAGTGAAGTAGAGAATCAACGTAACAAGAAAATAAAGTTTCTACGATCTGATCACGGAGGCGAATATTTGAGTTACGAGTTTGGTCTTCATTTGAAACAATGTGGAATAGTTTCACAACACACGTCACCTGGAACACCGCAGTGTAATGGTGTGTCTGAACGTCGTAACCGTACTTTATTAGATATGGTGCGATCTATGATGTCTCTTACCGATTTAGCACTATCGTTTTGGGGTTATGCTTTAGAGACAACTGCATTCACATTAAATAGGGAACCATCTAAATCCGTTGAGACAACACCATATGAACTGTGGTTTGGCAAGAAACCCAAGTTGTCGTTTCATAAAGTTTGGGGCTACGATGCTTATGTGAAAAAGCTTCAACCCGATAAGCTCGAACCCAAGTCGGAGAAATGTGTCTTCATAGGATACCCAAAGGAAACTGTTGGGTACACCTTCTATCACAGATCCGAAGGCAAGATATTCGTTGCTAAGAATGTATCCTTTCTAGAGAAGGAGTTTATCTTGAAAGAAGTGAGTGGGAGGAAAGTAGAACTTGATGAGGTAATTGTACCTTCTCCCGAATTGGAAAGTAGTTCATCACAGAAATTAGTTCGAGTGATTCCTACAACAATTAGTGAGGAAGTTAATGATGATGATCATGAAACTTCAGATCAAGTTACTATTGAACCTGTAGGTCAACCAGAGTACGTTCCGCACCAGAGTGGTATGGTAACCCGGTTCTGGAAGTCATGTTACTATACCATGATGAACCTATGAACTATGAGGAAGCGATGATGAGCCCAGATTCCGCAAAATGGCTTGAGGCCATGAAATCTGAGATGGGATCCGTGTATGAGAACAAAGTGTGGACTTTGGTTGACTTGCCCGATGATCGGCAAGCCATTGAAACAAATGGATCTTTAAGAGGAAGACTAACGCCGATGGTAATGTTACCGTCTACAAAGCTCGACTTGTTGTGAAAGGTTTTCGACAAGCTCAAGGAGTTGACTGTTGTGAGACTTTCTCACCCGTATCGAATCTCAAGTCTGCCCGAATCATGTTAGCAATTGCCACATTTTATGATTATGAAATCTGGCAAATGGATGTCAAAACTGCATTCCTTAATGGATATCTCAAAGAAGAGTTGTATATGATGCAACCATAAGGTTTTGTCGATCCTAAAGGTGCTAACAAAGTGTGCAAGCTTGAGTGATCCATCTATGGACTGGTGCAAGCATCTCGGAGTTGGAATATACACTTTGATGAGGTGATCAAAGCATATGGTTTTATATAGTCTTTTGGAGAAGCCTGTATTTACTAGAAAGTGAGTGGGAGCTCTGTAGCATTTCTGATATTATATGTGGATGACATATTGTTGATTGGAAATGATATATAATTTCTGGATGGCATAAAAGGATACTTGAATAAGAATTTTTCAATGAAAGACGTCGGTGAAGATGCTTATATATTGGGCATCATGATCTATAGAGATAGATCAAGACGCTTAATTGGACTTTCACAAAACACATACCTTGACAAAGTTTTGAAGAAGTTCAAAATGGATGAGTCAAAGAAAGGGTTCTTGCCCGTGTTACAAGGTGTGAAGTTGAGTAAGACTCAATGCCCGACCACTGCAGAAGATAGAGAGAAAATGAAAGTCATTCCCTATGCTTCAGCCATAGGTTCTATCATGTATGCAATGCTGTGTACCAGACCTGATGTGTGCCTTGCTATAAGTCTAGCAGGGAGGTACCAAAGTAATCCATGAGTGGATCACTAGATAGCGGCCCCGAAGTACCTGAAAAGGACGAAGGATATGTTTCTTGTTTATGGAGGTGACAAAGAGCTCGTCGTAAACGGTTACGTCGATTCAAGCTTTGACACTGATCCGGATGACTCTAAGTCACAAACCGGATACGTATTTTTGTTGAATGGTGGAACTGTTAGTTGGTGCAGTTCCAAGCACATCGTCATGGCGGAATCTACGTGTGAAGCGGAGTAGATAGATGCTTCGGAAGCAACAAATGAAGGAGTCTGGATGAAGGAGTTCATATCCGATCTAGGTGTAATACCTAGTGCATCAGGTCCAATGAAAATCTTTTGTGACAACACTGTAGCAATAGCCTTGGTGAAGGATTCCAGGTTTCACAAGAGAACGAAGCACATCAAGAGACGCTTCAACTCCATCCGTGATCAAGTCAAGGAGGGAGACATAGAAATCTGCAAGATACATACGGATCTGAATGTTGCAGACCTGTTGACTAAGCCTCTTCCACGAGCAAAACATGATCAGCACCAAGACTCCATGGGTGTTAGAATCATTACTATGTAATCTAGATTATTGACTCTAGTGCAAGTGAGAGACTGAAGGAAATATGCCCTAGAGGCAATAATAAAGTTGTTATTTATATTTCCTTGTATATCATGATAAATGTCTTTTATTCATGCTAGAATTGTATTAACCAGAAACTTGATGCATGTGTGAATACATAGACTAAACAGAGTGTCCCTAGTATGCATGTACAAGACTAGCTTGTTAATCAAAGATGGTTATGTTTTCTAACCATAGACATGTGTTGTCATTTGATCAACGGGATCACATCATTCGGAGAATGATGTGATGGACAAGACCCATCTGGTAGCTTAGCACTATGATCATTTAGTTTTTCTGCTATTGCTTTTTTCATGACTTATACATGTTCCTCTGACTATGAGATTATGCAACTCCCGAATACCAGAGGAACACCTTGTGTGCTATCAAATGTCACAATGTAACTGGGTGATTATAAAGATGCTCTACAGATGTCTCCGAAGGTGTTTGTGGTGTTGGCATAGATCAAGATTATGATTTGTCACTCAGAGTGTCGGAGAGGTATCTCTGGGCCCTCTCGGTAATACACATCGTAATAAGCCTTGCAAGCAAATGGCTAATGAGTTAGTCACGAGATGATGTATTACGGAACGAGTAAAGAGACTTGCCGATAACAAGATTGAACTAGGTATGATGATACCGACGATCAAATCTCGGGCAAGTAACATACCGATGACAAAGGGAACAACGTATTTTTGTTATGCGGTTTGACCGATAAATATCTTCGTAGAATATGTAGAAACCAATATGAGCATCCAGGTTCCGCTATTGGTTATTGACCAAGTCTCGGTGATGTCTACATAATTCTCGAACCCATAGGGTCCGCACGCTTAACGTTCGATGACGATCAATGTTATGAGTTTATGTATTTTGATGTACCGAAGGTTGTTTGGAGTCCGGGATGAGATCACGGACATGACGAGGAATCTCGGAATGGTTGAGACATAAAGAATGATATATTGGACGATGTTATACGGACACCAAATGAGTTCCGGGGGTCACAAGAT
>LR738713.1:332486306-332526047 GCA_902687465.1 Secale cereale
GCTCAAATGACCCTCTATCTATAGAGGTGAATGCCATTTTAGATAATGAAGCTTCCCCACTTGAATAAGGCAGCAAATCACACAATGGAGATTCTTTGGACCCCAATACCAAAAGGGCCAAAACTAGGCCTAGTGTTTATGAGGGGATGCAGCCAACCCTTATGGCAGTGGGTGAAAGGATCGCTATTGCCATAGAGAAGAGTGTTGACATCAACAACAACTCTACGAACATCTCCTCGAACAACTTGATGGTGGTCCTTTTGGAGGGTATGAAAGATCTTCCGCTTTTCTGTTTGGTTTTGCTTGCCCGTTATTTTGCCTACTTGGTTGTGAATTGTAACATTGCAATGGTGTTTCAACAGTTGGAGAAGGACAAAAAGAGTATTTGGGTTCCTAGGCATGTGAAGAATAACTTTCATGAAGTGGATGGTTGAATATTGAAAGCAGATGTGGTAATTGGATGCCCTCTTTTGATATAACACAATACTATAGCCTTTGGGTTGAATGACTTTCTTTTGATGTCAACCAAATTATGAACCTACAAATGATGCACGATTTCATATCTCTATCTCACATACTACCAATTCATCATGTATAGTTGTTATTTGTCGATGATGTTGGACTATGACGTTGGATTACAAAGTTAACCTTAATTTAAAATTTTGAAATTATTGATGTTAACATCTTATGCTGGGTTGTAATGTTAAAGTTTAGTCCTAAATTTCAAAATCAAAGTTGGGCCCAAATTTTGATGGGGACCGAAGCATGAAAATCAAAAAATTCCTACGAATACCCAAGATCTAATCTAGGAGATGCATAGCAACGAGAGGAAAGTGTGTCTACATACCCTCGTAGTCCAAAAGTGTAAGCTTATATAACGCGGTTGATGTAGTCGTACTCTTCGCGATCCAATCATGAGCCAAACTGATCTAGCGTCGAACGGACGACACCTCCGAGTTTAGCACACGTGCAACTCGGTGATGTCTCCTCGTCCTTGATCCAGCAAGCGAAGGGGGAGAAGTAGATGGGATCACAAGTTCACTACCAACACGACGACATGGTGGAGATGGAGCACCGGTAGGGCTTCGCCAAGAAATACCGGGATAGAGAAGGGGAGTTGTAGACTCGTGTTGGGCCTCCCAGCGTAGAGTTCGTAGGACAGTAGCAATTTCCCCTGAAGTGGATGACCTAAGGTTTATCAATCCGTGAGAGGTGTACGATGAAGATGGTCTCTCTCAAAGACTCAAACAACCCTGTAGTCAAATAGAAGAAATCTGTTCTGTCCCGAACACACCCAATACAATGGCAAATTGTATAGGTGCACTAGCTCATCGAAGACATGGTGATACAAGTATAGTATGGATAGTAGATATAGGTTTTTGTAATCTAAAAATCTAAAAATAGCAACGTAGTAAGTTAAGTGATAAAACGGAGTACAAATGGTATTGCAATGCCTAGAAACAAGGCCTAGGGTCCATACTTTCACTAGTGCAATCTCTCAACAGTGCTAAGATAATTGAATCATATAAATATCCCTCAACATGCGACAAAAAATCACTTCAAAGTTCTTATCAAGCGGAGAACATAAGAATAAATTGTTGTAGGGTACGAAACCACCTCAAAGTTATCTTTTCCGATCAATCTATTGAGCCATCCCTATAAGTGCTACAAACAGCCCTAGAGTTCGTACTAAAATAACACCATATAATACGCATCAACCAACTCTAATGTCACCTATATACTCCAATATCACCACAAGTATCTGTGACTCCATTATACAATACACATCAAGCAACTTTAGATTCATAATATCCAGTCCAACACAAAGAACTTCAAAGAGTGCCCCAAGATTTCTACCGAAGAAAGTAGGACGAAAACGTGCATCAACCCGTATGCATAGATTACCCCAATGTCACCCGGGGAATCCGCGAATTGAGTGCCAAAACATACATCAAGTGAATCAATAGAACACCCCATTGCCACCACGGGTATACATATGCAATACATACATCTAATGTTCTCAAATCCATAAAAGTATTTCCTGATAATAGTGAAACCCCAAAGGTAAAAACTCAATTCATCACAACAAGATAGAGAGGAGAAAGACCATATGATCCAACTATATTATCAAAGCTTGCGGTACATCAAGATCGTGCCAAATCAAGAACACGAGAGAGAGAGATCAAACACAGAGCTACTAGTACATACCCTCAACCCCAAGGGTGAACTAATCCCTCCTTGTCATGGAGACCGTTGGGATGATGAAGATGGCCTCCGGTGATGATTCCCCCTCCGGCAGGGTGCCGAAAATGGGCTGTAGATGAGATCGCAGAGGTACATAGGCTTGCGGCAGAGGAGTCGAAGTTCTAGGTTAACTTTTGGTGGGTTCTCTATTTATTGGAATTTAGAGAGTTGGAATCACGCGAAAAGGTGCCACAGGGGGCTCATTGGGCACCAGGGCACGGTCACCCCCTGGGCGTGCCCTGGTGCCCAGTGAGGCCCTATTGGCTGTTCTAATCCTCCCATGAAGCTTTGGGGGTCTCTTTCCTTCCAGAAAAAATCGTCCAAAAGTTTTGGCCCATTCCGAGAACTTTTATTTCTACACCAAAAACACCACCACAATAGTTCTGCTGAAAACAACGTCAGTGCGAGCTAGTTCCATTACAATCATACCAAAACCATATAAAATTGTTATAAACATGGCACGCATCCTTCATAAATTATAGATATGTTGAAGACGTATTGGGGTGCACCAGGAGAAGGGTGTGGATGCCCTCACACCACTTCACTATATATAGGGGTAAGGGGGAGGGGGCGCCGGCCCTAGCCCCTCCTCCAAGGGAGGGACGGCGGCCAAGGGGAGTGTGTTGCCCCCCAAGGCAAGTCGGGCGCCCCTCCCCACTTAGGGTTTCCCCCCTTTGGTGCATGGGCAGGTGGGTGGCTAGCGCGCCTGGCCCAACTAGGCCATGGCACCCCCCTACAGTCCATGCGGCTCCCAGGGCTGGTGGATCCCTTCGGTGGACCCCCGGAACCCCTTCGGTGCCTCTAACACACTAATGGCATGCCCTCGAACTTTTCCGGTAGCCGTAATAGGAGTTCCCATATATAAATTTTTACCTCCAGAACATTCCGAAATTACTCGTGACATCCGGGATCTTATTCTGGACTTCAAACAACCTTTGGTCACCGCTAATACCCCAATACTACTCTAGCGGCATCGAACGTTAAGCGTGCGACCCTATGGGTTCGAGAATCATGTAAACATGACCGAGACACCTCTCCGGTCAATAACAAATAGCGGGACATGGATGTCCATATTGGTTCCTACATATTCGATGAAGATCATCACCGGTTGAAACATGATGTTGAATATTCAGTTAATCTCGTATACAATTCCCTTTGTCCGGTGATATGTTACTTACCCGAGTTTTGATCGTCGGTATCTTCATACCTAGTTCAATCTCGTTACCGGCAAGTATCTTTACTCATTCCGTAACCCGGTTACTAAACTCATTAGTCACATGAAGCTTCTTATGATGTTGAGAGCGCCCAGAGATACTTCTCTATCACATGGAGTGACAAATCCCAGTCTCGATCCATAAAACATAACAAACACCTTTGGAGATACATGCAGTGCACCTTTATGATCACCCAGTTATGAAGTGATGTTTGATAGCACACAAGGTATTCCTCCGGTATCCGGGATTGACATGATCTCATGGTCCAAGGAACGGATACTTGACATGAAGAAAGCTATAGCAAATTACTAAACAATGTAATGCTAAGCTTACGGTTGGGTCTGTCCATCACATCATTCTCCTAATGATGTGATCCCATTATCAAATGACAACTCATGTCTACGGTTAGGAAACCTTAACCATCTTGATCAAAGTGCTAGTCTAGTAGATGCTTACTAGGGACACGGCGTTGTTTATGTATTCACATATGCATTTAAGTTTCCGGTCAATACAATTCTATCATGAATAATAAACACTTATCATGAACAAGGAAATATGATAATAACCAATTTATATTGCCTCTAGGGCATATTTGCAACAAATTTGACATAGCTATATCGCCAAAATTACATACCACTTGGGTAATTTCACCACCTCAACCAAAATGGCCAGTACACTAATCACCCACTCTTCCATCCTCTCAACCAAACACATGAATGACTATACCTAGCCACGTCTATCCACCCTACCAAGAAATGTGGTTATCCAACTCACCCAATCCGTCACAACCAAATAATCTAAATTGGTTATCCCTAAGTATATGTTTAAGAATATCGTCAACCAGGTAATCCCCCATCATGAACCAAGCCCCCTAACAGAAAAATGCCCTCGACTGGTACTTCTTAGCAACTCCACTCGTTCTCAGCTAGCCAACACAATCTTATTCTTTCAGTTGCAACCCAAGGAACATACACATAACTAAAAAGAGAATAGAGCTTCTAATTATGATACCATGACTTCGCAAGAAAATAAATAAAGACCCGTTTTAGTGCTGGATCACAATCGAATGAGATTTTCTCAAGTCTAAATCAATGAAAAACTATAACTTCAGTTTAATGAAGAGTATTTTTATGTGGGGATTCTCTTTCTTTTTTGGAGTCAGGGATTCTCCCATTAGTTTAGTGCTGGGGAAATTGCGTAGCGAGAGGTGCTAGATGTAAGATTTCACGACTTGAAAGCAAGTTTGTGTTTTTAAAGGCGCATGCCAAGTTTTTTTTTAGTAATTTTCTTCATAAGGATATTTTTTTCTCATGGTGCACATAAATATGTTGATAACTTTGCTGTGCACAAGCTTGTTGTGATTCTAATATATGGTTAATGCTATACTAGCCACATATCTCTATTTTTTGATATTTTTTACGGGTGAATGATTTGTATCACTCAAAGAATAGTAAGATTACAACCAGCTAAAGCCAGCTCCACGACAACAAGAGGCATGGAACCATGCTAAGTCATGGTCCTGCCTTCCGTTCTAGCAAAGTTTGTTATGCTATCACTAGCTTTATTCTGGTTCTGACTTGCATGAGTAATACAACAATTACTGAAAGACATCAAGTATTTAATCTCCTTAACTATGGAAACATAGATCGACATATCTAGGTCGCAACCTTGGATCAACTCCACATCAACAAGGGAGTCCATCTCAGTGATAATTGGGGCATCACATCGCTGGATAGCTAAAGATATACCTTCCATGAACGCGCAGAGTTCCGCCTCAAGAGCATCACAACGAGAGAATACATGTCTTCGTGAGGAAAATATAATATTCCAATGATCATTCCGAAGAACCATACCACCCCCACTGTACCAGTAGGAGAAAGGGACCCATCCTAGTTTAGTTTCATCCACCCTTGATCTGGAGGTGTCCAAGACATGGAGATAGTTGCCGGCTGCACATGTGTACTAATGGATGGAACATCATATAACACTATCGACTTGACCTTACGAGGATCATTAGAAATATCAAGTTTCAAGACTATCGATAAGTCCAAGTAGCTAACAAGAAATCTCTTAGAGGCTTCCATCGGAGGTGGGGGCTTTTGATGCAAAACCTCATTACGAACATACCAGCAATGCCAGAAAGTCATGAGAATAATGCTTTGCTCAGTGTTAGGTAGCGGATTTCACAAATGAAATAACCATTCCCTCCCATTGCTCTCTACCTCTTCCAACACCGGTAGTCTCCAAACCTCGGACATAGTTCTCCGTAATTCACAAGCTAAAGGACATCGAATAAACTAATGATAATCATATTTTGATTCAACAACACATGTAGGGCAACAATTCATCGGCTCCATGTTTGTTCTTCCATGTGGGCAGTGAATCGGTCAAAGACCCTCCAAGTATAATTGCGTACTGTCGGGGAGTACCTTTGAAGATCATACCATCAATCAACAGGTGTGCTAGCCACTTGGGACCGAACTTGAAGAGGCCATGTCGGCTCTATGAATTTCATCAAAGGCCAAATCATATGCACTTTTTTTTACCGGAAACAATTTGTATTTGCCTGGACCCCATACCAAAGTGTCAGATTTTGTCTCGTTGAGACACCGATTTTCAAAAATTAAGCAACATCACATGAAAGAAAATACAACCTTAGGAGATGAAAAGTTCATGAAGCATTGTCGTTGAGCAATTCGAACACAAAGCGAACAAGCACCTTCCTGGGGGAGAGACTGGCTTGTAGGCGAACAAGTGTGGTATCCTGTTTTCACACCAAACACATATATTCTCACCATCACCAACCCTCCACACAAGCCCTTTATTATGCAGGTCTATACCGTAATTGATTGCATGCCAAGATGAAGAAGCATTCCGTGAGAAAACGGTATCCTCAAGCTTGCCATCACACTATTTTCTTTGATACAATATAAAAATATAAAGTAAATTTCATTAATCTTGTCCTTTTTGCATACCATGTTAGGAAAACAAGATCCCACGGAATTTTATATCCAGAGAGTCCCCTCACCAAGCAACTTAGTGGCTGTGCAACAATTCAATAAGTAAAATTAAGGCCTAGTTTGGTCGTTCATAAGAACAACGAGAACACAATGCTTAAAGAGAAATTAAAAATGTGCAATACTTCACTTCATCCTTCATTCAACATGTCATATCTATGTCGTGCCGCTCCCCTTTGTCTATTTTGATTTCCCCTTCTATCGTTTCTTTCTTTCTCAACAGTTATCTAAAAACCGGACCAATTGATAACCGTCACAAATCTATTTACCAAATAAAAACCATATCCCTTTAGTAAGTCAATAAATGCTTACCAAATACATACCATTGACTGCAATTTTTGTTGATTGCTTACCAAGCAAGCCTCTTGGTTACCAAGTATATACCCAATAGCCATCACACAACACACAAGCAATTACTCCCTTCGTTTCTAAATATAAGCATATTTAGATATTTTAAAAGGAAGCAAAATGAATGAATTTACGCTCTAAAATACGTCTATATATATCTGCATGTAGTCCGTATTAAATCTCTAAAAGATCTTATACTTAGAAACGGAAAGAGTACAATGCTAGTATCTACTTCTTCCGTCCCATAATGTAAGACGTTTTTAGTGTCAAAAAACGTCTTACATTATGGGACGGAGGGAGTAGCAACAAGAAGTATAAGTACAGAATGAAGAATCGCATAACACGAAACAACACCACATGAGGAAATTGCGTCCACCACTATGTCCGTAGAAAAATGAAGCCGGAGTCAATTTCTACAAAGATACTGAACACAATTCAGAAATTTTAATACCCTCATTCTTAGTACGATGTATAGTTATGATCAGCATCTAAAATCCGAAAGGTGGGAGTAGTCCTTTCTGATTTAAGTAGCGGGAGCACGATCAAAACGTTGTGGAGCCGAAAAATGATATGAACACGGGGAGGAGCGGAAAAGATTGTCCTAATCATGTGCTAGGTCAGGGACCCAACTGTCATACAGAGTCCGTTGTGGACCCAGCTGTCATCCACCGTGCTACAAGAATGAGCATTGAGCGGGCATGAGCTGGGTACACGCAAAAGTACCAGGCAGCAGCTAGCGCCAACGTTGGGTTTGTTTAAAGCACCAGCGCACGTGTTCCATGTGCATCTTCCTCCCGTCCACCCACATTATATATAGACAGGGGCCTCCTCCACTCTCCCCACACCGAAGCTCACATTTTTCCTCGTCGTCCTCCCCGGAACCCGCTCGATATTTGCTTTCCCTTTCGCCATTCGCGTGACTCGTGAGAGCAGCTAACCCAAGAGCGATGGACGCCATGGAGTTGTCCTGGGGCGCGCGGTGCGCCGGGCTGGCCTTCTTCCTCCTGTCCGCCCTCGTGGTGGCGCTCGCCGCGGTGCTCCTGCTCGCGCGCCGGTGGCCATGGTGCAGCTGCCATGTCTGCCGGACCTACCTCACGGGCTCCTGGGCCAAGGACTTCACCAACCTCGGCGACTGGTACGCGCACCTGCTGCGGGAGTCGCCCACGGGCACCGTCCACATCCACGTCCTCGGCTGCACCGTCACCGCCAACCCGGCCAACGTCGAGTACATGCTCAAGACCAACTTCGACAACTTCCCCAAGGGCAAGCGCTTCTCCGCGCTCCTCGGCGACCTCCTCGGCGGCGGCATCTTCAACGTCGACGGCGACGCGTGGCGCCACCAGCGCAAGATGGCCAGCCTCGAGCTCGGCAGCGTCACCGTGCGCTCCTACGCCTACAAGATCGTCGCCCATGAGGTGGAGACCCGCCTCTTGCCCGTCCTCGCCGACGCAGCCGACAAGGCCAAGGTGGTCGACCTCCAGGACGTGTTCCGCCGGTTCGCCTTCGACACCATCTGCAAGATCTCCTTCGGCTTGGACCCAGGCTGCCTCGACCTCGACATGCCCATGTCGGACCTGGCGAACGCGTTCGACACCGCCTCGCGCCTCTCCGCCATGCGGGGCGCGGCGGCTTCGCCGTTGGTGTGGAAGATGAAGCGGATGCTCAACATTGGGTCCGAGAGGGAGCTCAAGAAGGCCATCAAGCTCGTCAACGACCTCGCGTCGGCGATGATTCTACAGCGCCGGAAGCTTGGTTTCGAGAATAGCCATGACCTCCTCTCCCGGTTCATGGCCTCGGACGGAGACGTGGAAGCCATGGACGACAAGTACCTCCGCGACATCGTGGTCAGCTTCCTCCTCGCCGGGCGGGACACGGTGGCCTCCGCGCTTACCACGCTCTTCATCCACCTGTCCAAGAACCCTGAAGTCGCGGCCGCCATTCGCGCGGAAGCCGGCGGCGACAAGCCGTCCACTTACGAGCATCTCAAGAGCCTGCAGTACACGCACGCGGTGCTGTACGAGAACATGCGCCTGTTCCCGCCCGTGCAGTTCGACTCCAAGTTCAGCGCCGCCGCGGATGTGCTCCCGGACGGAACCTACGTGGAAGGCGACTCGCGCGTCATGTACCACCCGTACGCCATGGGCCGCATGCCCAGCATCTGGGGCGCCGATTACGAGGCGTTCCGCCCCGACCGGTGGCTCACTGGTCCCGGTGGCTCGTTCGCGCCGGCTAGCCTGTACAAGTACCCAGTGTTCCAGGCCGGCCTCCGCGTGTGCCTCGGCAAGGAGCTCGCCGTCACTGAGATGAAGGCGGTCAGCGTGGCCGTGGTGAGAGCTTTCGACGTCGAGGTTGTCGGAGAGAATGGCCGTAATGGCTGGGCGCCGAGATTTGTGGCGGGGCTCACGGCGTCCATCAGCGGCGGGCTCCCAGTGACGATCAAGCGCGCTTCGACGTCGAGTGCAGATTTCAGATAATTACTAGTGAAAAATTGGGATGCGCTAGCAATGTACATACACAGAAACACTGTAGGAGATATCAGTAGGAGAGTTGTTTCTTTAATAAGAAAATCAAATATTTCATCTGTTAATGTTCACCATGATTCCCAAAATTTCATGCTTAACTGTGCTGTAATTTCAGAAAATCAACCGAGAAGGTAAGGTCACAGGTCTCAGGCATCTATAACGAGACCAAAACACTTGATAAACACATATACGCTCATAAATTTATAGACGGAAATCCTCCCTATATCTGTGGCTGATACTTCACTCTCTGACTGATATACCTTTCATCATCCAAGCATTTCTCTCTTACGTTCACCAAAGCAGTTACTTTTAAGATTTTGTACCGAACCGATGAACACAACTGATTACTTTCTGATATCCCTGGCTAATAACCGTAGTGATAGAATGATAATATATATTGGGCACTGAAAATCAAGGGTTTCTAATATCTTAAGAATCCTTCCTCACTACTCCCTCCGTCCGGTGAAAAGTGTACATCTAGAAAATTTAGGACAAATTATGGAGTTGAGTAAAAAATGCATTGGAAAGGTGTAAGCCACCATCTCTCTCCTCTTTAATTATTCAACCCCCAATGAGCTAAGTGCATGTAGAAATTAAGAAGACCATGTGTAGATAGCTATTGGTCTTGATTACCGTGTGATGAGAGAAAAATATTTTTTTCTACTTTAAAATGCATTGGGAAGATAAAAGTACACTCTTTTGTGGACAAATTTTAAATCTAGATGTACACTTTTCACCGGACGGAGGGAGTATGAGAAGTATGACATCAGATCGATGGAGTTCTCCTACGAGCCAATGATTAGCTCTGCAGTCAACTAAAAACATTTTTCCTGTTCCCCAAGTTAGTCTCGTGAAGTTGCCAATCTCACTAGCTTTGCTAGTTGCAAAGATTAATTACTGTGTTTGGCACTGAATTTTCTATGCAAAAGATCAAACATTCAGAATATTAAAGAACAATAAAAATGTAAAATGGGGTTGCATTTATGAGGAATAAATGATCGGATCCGGAATTTCAGTAGTTGCATCTCTGCAAACAACATAGGCATGGCAAACAAATTATAACCATGTATCGATAAAATTGCAATTTTTATGTTTGATGATAAATATCATGACCGCATATAGGCATCTATAGCTAATAATCCACTTCAAGACTGAAATTCATCGTGCAACTCAAATTATCAAGTAATAAAATAGAGTATTGCATTGACTAAAGTGACATAATGTTGCTAGTATATTCTCTTTACCTCCAGTTTATCACCGAGGCAACTAGGCAACGATCTTTTTATTGTTAGTGGTAGTAACTTACTATAAGCCTTTTATCCTTTTTTAATTGAGTTAGATTACTTGCAAGGTTAAAATTGACCAACATACACAACTCCGGGTGGGAGATCATTCATCTAAACATGACCAGTACAAGACCAATAGATTGAAGAGGTATGCACATATATAAATCACGCAACAGAGAACTAAAAACCAATAAATAATCCATATATGATATAATCATAATGTGAAAACTCATTACACTCCATCAAACACATGAGAAAATACATCAGATTGATCACAATCATTTACGCAACTCATATGTTCTTTGTATTGAAGAACATAAGAGTGTAGATGACATGTGGCTACTGTTATGGACCCATAGTCCAAGGAGGGCTACTCATGCATGGTAGTCGGGGCAGCAAAGTTGATGAAGAAGGCTCCGACATCAACTTTTCCGTCCGATGGAATATCAAGCTAGACCTCTAGATTGGAACACCTTAGTTTGGGATGAAGCGGTGAGAAAAAAATATCATTATATTCAAGGTAGAATCTTGGGGGTAAGTATAAAGGTGTGGGGATGGAGAGGCATTAGGGGGATCCCTATGTGCCCCACATGACCCTAGGGTGCCTAACAAGATCGGAAGTATCGGGATGGAATCCGCACACACAAGTTGCCCAGGTTTGGGCCCCCGAAGAGTACTACCCTACGTCCTGCTCATTGTTGTTATTCATGGTGGGGTAACTCTTGTAGGGATTACAATGGTGTAGATGAGATCGTGAAAGAGCATGGTGCCCCAATATTTGTTTTTGATAATTGATGACAATACCTATGAACTAATGTTTGTGTTGAAGGGTTTGTCCATAGGCATTGCTTGAAGAGTATTTGTTGGGTTCAAGGTTATAAGAAGGAGATTTTGTGTTAACCAAGGTGGTATTCAATGATTTATCTAAAGATTGGTCATGTGAGAGTTGAGCTTATTTCTAGTATGACTTGAAGAAGAAGATTGTGTGAACATTCATGTTTACCTTCAAGACATTGTATTTATGAAGAGAGAAAGATATGATTCAAGGTTGATCCATCCTAAGTACAATGAGTGATTCAGGTTGATCAACACGCAAAGCGTAGAAGATGTACCGAGTGGGATCAAGTGATCCCATGGTATGGTAAGCATTGTCCATTACACTTTGCATACTAACCCATGGTCTACATGTGAGAGTTCCTTGTGGGGTTAGGTATGTTTCCATGGGCGTGCATCAAAAGGAAGAAATCATATAATCCATGGAGGATGATATCAAGTGGTGATCGTCATCAAGGTTGCGTTGTGCAAGTTCAAGTGGAGCATCACGAAGACATCACGTGCTTGGAGCATGACGTCCATTGTGGTGACAATGTACTTGCGAAGATGTGCCGAAGAGTGGCTCACCCATAGTGGAGTATGGGGAGCAAACTACTAGTCTTCATCGAGCCAACACAATTACAAAAGGTGGTCCAATTTGATGAGGACAAGATCATCATCATCTAGCTCAAATGTACTATGCGCCAGACAAAGGTTTGTCCTTCATAGGTTTTCTATTTTACCGGTCTCATGGTGTTAGTTGGGAGACCATGTTATAGGATCGACTGTTATAGTATCAAGGGGGGCTCTCGAGCGAGTAGCTTGATTGTGTCGTTAGTAGAGAGCTCAAACCATTGCATCATTGGCATCATATTTCTTGTTTTTTTGGCTTTTCTCTATGTGAGGTTTGGAGCTTGCGGTCATTTCATGACAAGCTCGAGTTCATCGAAAACGGATTTCGTATGCATCATCTGTTATGTTTTCGATGTTGGAGTTTTGTCTGTTCTTCACCGATAGATATTTCATACCTCTATATCACAAGCATATTTCCCTTGCCACTTCTATAGATTTCCAACCGTGGTTTGACAGCTCTTGTCGTTAGCATTATATTAAGCCTAAGTTCATCGAAATTAGAGTTCATTTGTAGAAGTTATGGTAGTTTTGGTCTTCCTGCTTCCATCTGTTTTTTTTGCTTGGGAAAATTTGAAGCACTCAAGCGGTAGTACAGATCTAGTCCATAGTAGTACTGCTCCGTGGTACTACCGCATACCTGTGTCGTACCCACTACCGCATATTTTTAGGGCTTCTGCTGCCCTTTATAGTTTTTACAATACTAGAGCAGTACTAGAACTTCAGTGCCGTTGTGTGATGTAATTCTGTTGCTTTGGCGCCTCTGTGTACCGTTGTTCCTCTATACTAAGTGACCCTCAATGGTAGCACCGCAGATGGGTGGACGGTAGTACCGGTCCGGCGATACTACCGCTCTAGCACTTCATGTGCTCACTTTGCTACTCCTGGAACTGCCGCTTTAAGCGCTAGTATCGCTTTAATGCGGGCTAAGCATAGCAGTTGGATTTTCCTCCCCACTATAAAAGGGGGTCTTCTTCCCCAATGGTTCTTATCCTTTTAGCTCGGGTTACTCCCATTGTTGACCAGCCTTGAGCTTGCTATCTCTCAATCCCTCCAATGATTCTTGCTTCTTTTTGAAGGAAAAGATAGAGTAGATATAGTCTATGTTTCCACCAATCGATCTCTCCACCAAGTGATGTGAACCCTTTGGATATAGATCTTGGAGATCTTTGTAATCTCTTCTTCATTCTTCCTCTCATATTCCTCCATAGCTTTCATTGTTGTTTTGGAATTTGGGAGAGAAGGATTTGGGAACTCTGTGTGCCCTTGCCATTGTATTTGGTGCATAGGTTTGAGTTCTCCACGGTGATACATGGAGGTGAATTTTTTTGCAGCTTATTACTCTTGGGTGTTTGGGGAACCTAGAGCTTGTGCTTCTTGGGTGATTTGGTGCTCTAGACGGTTGGTTGTGTCGTAGAGCTCAACCATTGTGGTGTAAAGCTTCGGACAATCGCCAGGGTCTCAAATTAGGTTGTGGAGATTGCCCCAAGCAATTTGTACATGTTCGATGACCGCCCCAAGGGTTGCCATTTGTACGGGTTCGGTGACCTCCCTCAAGGGTCCCTTAGTTGAATCACGACACCTTGCATTGTGCAAGGGCGTGAGGAGATTTTGGTGGCCCCAGTAGCATTTGGGGGAGCACTGTGCCTCCACCCAACTTCAAATGGAGATTAGCATCCACAAGGGTGTGAACTCCGGGATACATCGTGATCTCCGCGTGCCTCGGTTACCTGTTACCTGAGCCCTTTACTTATGCACTTTATTTTGTGATAGCCATATTGTTTCATGTTATATATCTTGAAATCACTTAGTTGTTTATCTTGCTTATCATAAGTTGTTGGTGCACATAGGTGAGCCTAGCTGCTTTAGGTTTTGTGCGTGACAAATTAAATGCTAGTTTTATTCCACATTTGTTCAAGCCTAACCCGTAATTATTTTAAAACGCCTATTCACCCTCTTTAGGTGTGCTACTTGTGAGATGCGTTGGGATTTCCTCGAAGAGGAGATGATGATGCAGTACAGTAGATATAAGTATCCCCCTTAGTTAAGAACCAAGGTTATCAATCTAGTAGAAGAACCAAACAACACCTGTACATAAACAACAAATACTTGCAACCCAACGCGAACAAGGTGTTGGGGAACGTAGTATTTTAAAATTTTCCTACGATCACGCAAGATCTATCTACCAGATGCATAGCAACGAGGGGGAGAGTGTGTCTACGTACCCTCGTAGACCAGGAGCGGAAGCGTCAAGTGACGCGGTTGATGTTGTCGAACTTCTTCGCGATCCAACCGATCAAGCACCGAACGTACGGCACCTCCGCGTTCAGCACACGTTCAGCTTGATGACGTCCCACGAGCTCTTGATCCAGTTGAGCTTCACGGGAGAGTTTCGTCAGCACGACGGCGTGGTGACGGATATGATGTGTTCACCGGCGCAGGGCTTCGCCTAAGCTCCGCGACGGTACGACCGAGGTGTGATTCTGTGGAGGGGGGCACTGCACACGGCTAAAACAATTCAACTTGTGTGTCTTTGGGTGCCCCCCTGCCCCCGTATATAAAGGAGCAGGGGAGGGAGGCCGGCCAACCTCTCCTGGTGCGGCTAGGGAGGGAGTCCTACTAGGAATAGGATTGCAATCCTATTCCTAGTAGGATTCACCGAAAGGAAGAAGGGGGAAAGGAATAGGAGAGGTGGCGCCCCCCCAATCCTAGTCCAACTAGGATTCCTAGGTGGGGGCGCCGGCCAGCCCTATGGGCTGCCTCTCTCTCACCATTTAGGCCCACTATGGACCATCCCCTCTCGTAGGGGGTTCCGGTAACCCCCTCCGGCATTCCCGATAAATCCGAAACTTTTCCGGTATACTTCCGGTGTCCGAATATAGCCGTCCAATATATCAATCTTTATGTCTCGGACATTCCGAGACTCCTCGTCATGTCCGTGATCTCATCCGGGACTCCGAACTACCTTCGGTACATCAATACTCAAAAACTCATAATACCGATCGTCATCAAACGTTAAGCGTGCGGACCCTACGGGTTCGAGAACTATGTAGACATGACCGAGACTCATCTCTGGTCAATAACCAATAGCGGGACCTGGATGTTCATATTGGCTCCTACATATTCTACGAAGATCTTTTATCGGTCAGAACCGCATAACAACATACGTTGTTCCTTTTGTCAAACGGTATGTTACTTGCCCGAGATTCGATCGTCGGTATCTTTATACCAAGTTCAATCTCGTTGCCGGCAAGTCTCTTTACTCGTTCCGTAACACATCATCTCATGACTAACTCATTAGTCTTTTGCTTGCAAGGCTTAATGTGATGTGTGTTACCGAGAGGGCCCAGAGATACCTCTCCGACACTCGGAGTGACAAATCCTAATCTTGATCTATGCCAACACCACGAATACTTTCGGAGACACCTGTAGAGCATCTTTATGATCACCCAGTTACGTTGTGACGTTTGATAGCACACAAGGTGTTCCTACGGTATTCGGGAGTTGCATAATCTCATAGTCATAGGAACATGTATAAGTCATGAAGAAAGCAATAGCAGTTAAACTAAACGATCATAGTGCTATGCTAACGGATGGGTCTTGTCCATCACATCATTCTCCTAATGATGTGATCCCGTTGATCAAATGACAACTCATGTCTATGGCTAGGAAACATAACCATCTTTGATCAATGAGCTAGTCTAGTAGAGGCATACTAGGGACATACTGTTTTGTCTATGTATTCACACATGTATTATGTTTCCGGTTAATACAATTCTAGCATGAATAATAAACATTTATCATGATATAAGGAAATAAATAATAACTTTATTATTGCCTCTAGGGCATATTTCCTTCAGTCTCCCACTTGCACTAGAGTCAATAATCTAGCTCACATCGCCATGTGATTTAATACCGATAGTTCACATCGTTATGTGACCAACACCCAAAGGGTTTACTAGAGTCAATAATCTAGTTCACATCGCTATGTGATTAATACCCAAGAGTAATAAGGTGTGATCATGTTTTGCTTGTGAGAGAAGTTTAGTCAACGGGTCTGTCATATACAGATCCCTATGTATTTCGCAAATTTCTATGTCTACAATGCTCTGCATGGAGCTACTCTAGCTAATTGCTCCCACTTTCAATATGCATCCAGATTGATACTTAGAGTTATCTGGATTTAGTGTCAAAGCTTGCATTGACGTAACCCTTTACGACAAACTCTTTATCACCTCCATAATCGAGAAATATTTCCTTAGTCATCCAATTACTAAGGATAATTTTGACCGCTGTACAGTGATCTACTCCTGGATCACTATTGTACCTCCTTGTCAAACTCTTGGCAAGGTACACAACGTGTTTTGTACACAGCATGGCATACTTTATAGAACCTATGGCTGATGCATAGGGAATGACTTTCATTCTCTCTATATTTTTCTGCCGTGGTCTGGCTTTGAGTCTTACTCAACTTCACACCTTACAAATCAGGCAAGAAATTCTTCTTTGACTGATCCATTTTGAACTTACTTCAAAATCTTATCAAGGTATGTACTCATTGAAAGTCTTATCAAGCGTCTTGATCTATATAGATTCTTGATGCTCAATATGTAAGCAGCTTCATCGAGGTCTCTCTTTGAAAAATTCTTTTCAAACACTCTTTTATGCTTTCCAGAAAATTCTACATCATTTCTGATCGACAATATGTCATTATATACTTATCAGAAAGGTTGTAGTGCTCCCACTCACTTCTTGTAAATACAGGCTTCTCCAAAAGTCTGTATAAAACCATATGCTTTGATCACCTCATCAAAGCGTATATTCCAACTCCGAGATGCTTGCACCAGTCCATAGATGGATCGCTGGAGTTTGCATACTTTGTTAGCACCTTTTTGGATTGACAAAACCTTCTGGTTGCATCATATACAACTCTTCTTTGAGATATCCATTTAGGAATGCAGTTTTGACATCCATTTGCCAGATTTCATAATCATAAAATGTGGCAATTGCTAACATGATTCGGACAGACTTAAGCATCGCTACATGTGAGAAAGTCTCATCGTAGTCAACTCCTTGAACTTGTCGAAAACCTTTCGCAACAAGTCGAGCTTTGTAAACAGTAATATTACCGTCTGCGTCGGTCTTCCTCTTGAAGATCCATTTATTTTCGATGGCCTGCCGATCATCGGGCAAGTCAACCAAAGTCCACACTTTGTTCTCATACATGGATCCCATCTCAGATTTCATGGCTTCAAGCCATTTTGCAGAATCTGGGCTCATCATCGCTTCCTCATAGTTCGTAGGTTCATCATGGTCTAGTAACATGATTTCCAGAACTGGGTTGCCGTACCATTCTGGTGCGGAACGTACTCTGGTTGATCTACGACGTTCAGCAGAAACTTGATCCGAAGTTTCATGATCATTATCTTTAACTTCCTCACTAATTGGTGTAGGAATCACTGGAACAATTTCCTGTGATGTACTACTTTCCAATCCGGGAGAAGGTACAATTACCTCATCAAGTTCTACTTTCCTCCCACTCACTTCTTTCGAGAGAAAACCCTTTTCTAGAAAGGATCCGTTCTTAGCAACGAATATTTTGCCTTCGGATCTGTGATAGAAGGTGTACCCAACAGTCTCTTTTGGGTATCCTATGAAGACACATTTTTCCGACTTGGGATCGAGCTTATCAGGTTGAAGTGTTTTCACATAAGCATCGAAGCCCCAAATTTTAAGAAACGACAACTTTGGTTTCTTGCCAAACCATAGTTCATAAGGTGTCGTATCAACGGATTTAGATGATGCCCTATTTAACGTGAATGCAGCTGTCTCTAATGCATAACCCAAAATGATAGTGGTAAATCGGTAAGAGACATCATAGATCGCACCATATCGAATAAAGTACGGTTACGACGTTCGGACACACCATTATGCTGTGGTGTTCCGGGTGGCGTGAGGTGTGAAACTATTCCACATTGTTTCAAATGAAGACCAAACTCGTAACTCAAATATTCTCCTCCACGATCAGATCGTAGAAAACTTTATTTTCTTGTTACGATGATTCTCTACTTCACTCTGAAATTCTTTGAACTTTTCAAAAGTTTCAGACTTGTGTTTCATTAAGTAGATATACCCATATCTGCTCAAATCATCAGTGAAGGTCAGAAAATAACGATACCCGCCGCGAGCTTCAACACTCATTGGTCCGCATACATCAGTATGTATGATTTCCAACAAATATGTTGCTCGCTCCATAGTTCCGGAGAACGGAGTTTTAGTCATCTTGCCCATGAGGCATGGTTCGCAAGCACCAAGTGATTCATAATCAAGTGATTCCAAAAGTCCATTATTATGGAGTTTCTTCATGCGTTTTACACCAATATGACTTAAACGGCAGTGCCACAAATAAGTTGCACTATCATTATTAACCTTGCATCTTTTGGCTTCAATATTGTGTATCACACGATCGAGATCCAACAAACTATTTTCATTGGGTGTATGACCATAGAAGGTTTTATTCATGTAAACAGAACAACAATTATTCTCTATAACTTACATGAATAACCATATTGCAATAAACATGATCAAATCACATTCATGCTCAACACAAACACCAAGTAACAGTTATTTAGGTTCAACACTAATCCCGAAAGTATAGAGAGTGTGCGATGATGATCATATCAATCTTGGAACTGCTTCCAATATACATCGTCACTTCTTCCTTTAACTAGTTTATGTTCATTATGCAACTCCCACTTCGAGTTACTATTCTTTAGCAACTGAACCAATATCATATACCGATGGGTTGCTATGAACACTAGTAAAATACACATTAATAATCTGTATATCAAATATACCTTTGTTCACTTTGCCATCCTTCTTATCCGCTAAGTATCTAGGGCAGTTCCACTTTTAGTGACCATTTCCTTTGCAGTATAAGCACTTGTTTCAGGCTTGAGTTTAGCTTTGGGTTTCTTCACGGGAGTGACAACTTGCTTGTCATTCTTCTTGAAGTTCCCCATCTATCCCTTTGCCCTTTACTTGAAACAAGTGGTCTTGTTAACCATCAACACTTGATGTTTTTTCATGATTTCTACCTTCGCCTACTTCAGTATCGCGAAGAGCTGGGAATTCCTATCGTCATCCCTTGCATATTATAGTTCATCACGAAGTTCTACTAACTTGGTGATAGTGACTAGAGAACTTTGTCAATTACTATCTTATCAGGAAGATTAACTCCCACTTGATTAAAGTAATTGTAGTACCCAGACAATCTGAGCACATGCTCACTGGTTGAGCTATTCTCCTCCATCTTGTAGGCAAAGTATTGTCAGAGGTCTTATACCTCTCGACACGGGCATGAGTATGAAATACTAATTTCAACTCTTGGAACATCTTATATGCTCCGTGGCGTTCAAAATGTTTTTGAAGTCCCGGTTATAAGCCGTAAAGCATGGTGCACTAAACTATCAAGTAGTCATCATACTGAGCTTTTGTCAAAACGTTCATAACGTCTACATCTGCTCCTGCAATAGGTCTGTCACCTAGCGGTGCATCAAGGACATATTTCTCTGTGCAGCAATGAGGATAATCCTCAGATCACGGAACAATTTCGCATCATTGCTACTAACATCTTTCAACTTGGTTTTCTCTAGGAACATATGAAAAATAAACAGGGAGCAACATCGCGAGCTATTGATCTACAACATAGATATGCTAATACTACCAGGACTAAGTTCATGATAAATTAAAGTTCAATTAATCATATTACTTAAGAACTCCCACTTAGATAGACATCCCTCTGGTCATCTAAATGATCACGTGATCCAAATCAACTAAACCATGTCCGATCATCACGTGAGATGGAGTAGTTTTCAATGGTGAACATCTTATGTTGATCATATCTACTATATGATTCACGCTCGACCTTTCGGTCTCCAGTGTTCCGAGGCCATATCTGTATATGCTAGGCTCGTCAAGTTTAACCCGAGTATTCTGCGTGTGCAAAACTGGCTTACACCCGTTGTATTTGAACGTAGAGCTTATCACACCCGATCATCACGTGGTGTCTCGGCACGACGAACTTTCGCAACGGTGCATACTCAGGGAGAACACTTATACCTTGAAATTTAGTAAGGGATCATCTTATAATGCTACCGTCGTTCTAAGCAAAATAAGAAGCATAATAAGATAAACATCACATGCAATCAAAATATGTGACATGATATGGCCATCATCATCTTGTGCTTTTGATCTCCATCTCCAAAGCACCGTCATGATCACCCTCGCAAAACATGATCATCTCATACAAAACCGTATAACTCATCATGTCTTGACCATATCACATCACAACATGCCCTGCAAAAACAAGTTAGACGTCCTCTACTTTGTTGTTGCAAGTTTTACGTGGCTGCTACGGGCTTAGCAAGAACCGTTCTTACCTACGCATATAAAACCACAACGATGTTTCGTCAAGTATGTGCTGTTTTAACCTTCACAAGGACCGGGCGTAGCCACACTTGATTCAGCTAAAGTGAGAGAGACAGACACCCGCCAGTCACCTTTAAGCAACGAGTGCTCGTAACGGTGAAACCAGTCTCGCGTAAGCGTACGCGTAATGTCGGTCCGGGCCGCTTCATCTCACAATACCGCCGAAGCAAAGTATGACATGCTGGTAAGCAGTATGACTAGTATCGTCCACAATCTCATTGTGTTCTACTCGTGCATATCATCTACGCATAGACCTGGCTCTGATACCACTGTTGGGGAACGTAGTATTTTAAAATTTTCCTACGATCATGCAAGATCTATCTACCAGATGCATAGCAACGAGAGGGGAGAGTGTGTCTACGTACCCTCGTAGACCGGGAGCGGAAGCGTCAAGTGACGCGGTTGATGTTGTCGAACTTCTTCGCGATCCAACCGATCAAGCACCGAACGTACGGCACCTCCGCGTTCAGCACACGTTCAGCTTGATGACGTCCCACGAGCTCTTGATCCAGTAGAGCTTCACGGGAGAGTTTCGTCAGCACGACGGCGTGGTGACGGATATGATGTGTTCACCGGCGCAGGGCTTCGCCTAAGCTCCGCGACGGTACGACCGAGGTGTGATTCTGTGGAGGGGGGCACCGCACACGGCTAAAACAATTCAACTTGTGTGTCTTTGGGTGCCCCCCTGCCCCCGTATATAAAGGAGCAAGGGAGGAGGGGCCGGCCAACCTCTATGGTGCGGCTAGGGAGGGGACTCCTACTAGGAATAGGATTGCAATCCTATTCCTAGTAGGATTCACCGAAAGGAAGAAGGGGGAAAGGATTAGGAGAGGTGGCGCCCCCCCAATCCTAGTCCAACTAGGATCCCTAGGTGGGGGCGCCGGCCAGCCCTATGGGCTGCCTCTCTCTCACCCTTTAGGCCCACTATGGACCATCCCCTCTCGTAGGGGGTTCCGGTAACCCCCTCCGGCATTCCCGATAAATCCGAAACTTTTCCGGTATACTTCCGGTGTCCGAATATAGCCGTCCAATATATCAATCTTTATGTCTCGGACATTCCGAGACTCCTCGTCATGTCCGTGATCTCATCCGGGACTCCGAACTACCTTCGGTACATCAATACTCAAAAACTCATAATACCGATCGTCATCAAACGTTAAGCGTGCGGACCCTACGGGTTCGAGAACTATGTAGACATGACCGAGACTCATCTCTGGTCAATAACCAATAGCGGGACTTGGATGTTCATATTGGCTCCTACATATTCTACGAAGATCTTTTATCGGTCAGAACCGCATAACAACATACGTTGTTCCTTTTGTCAAACGGTATGTTACTTGCCCGAGATTCGATCGTCGGTATCTTTATACCTAGTTCAATCTCGTTGCCGGCAAGTCTCTTTACTCGTTCCGTAACACATCATCTCGTGACTAACTCATTAGTCTTTTGCTTGCAAGGCTTATTGTGATGTGTGTTACCGAGAGGGCCCAGAGATACCTCTCCGACACTCGGAGTGACAAATCCTAATCTTGATCTATGCCAACACCACGAATACTTTCGGAGGCACCTGTAGAGAATCTTTATGATCACCCAGTTACGTTGTGACGTTTGATAGCACACAAGGTGTTCCTACGGTATTCGGGAGTTGCATAATCTCATAGTCATAGGAACATGTATAAGTCATGAAGAAAGCAATAGCAGTTAAACTAAACGATCATAGTGCTATGCTAACGGATGGGTCTTGTCCATCACATCATTCTCCTAATGATGTGATCCCGTTGATCAAATGACAACTCATGTCTATGGCTAGGAAACATAACCATCTTTGATCAATGAGCTAGTCTAGTAGAGGCATACTAGGGACATACTGTTTTGTCTATGTATTCACACATGTATTAAGTTTCCGGTTAATACAATTCTAGCATGAATAATAAACATTTATCATGATATAAGGAAATAAATAATAACTTTATTATTGCCTCTAGGGCATATTTCCTTCACAAGGGGTTATCAATCCCTTGACGGTTACAGACAAGATTAAATTGTATGGTGTTTGATAGATAGACCGGACAAAAATACAAAATAAGATAAATAAAGTAAAAACGTAGCAAGGTATTTTTTTAATATATGATAATAGATAGACCCGGGGGCCATAATTTTCACTAGAAGCTTCTCTCTTGAAAATAGGATATGGTGGGTGAACGAATTACTGTTAGGCAGCTAATAGAAAACCAAATAATTATGACGATATCCAAGGAAATGATCATATATAGGCATCACATCTGAGACAAGTATACCGACTACTGCATGCATCTACTATTATTACTCCACACATCGACCGCTATTTTGCATGCATCTAGTGTATTAAGTTCATGGAAAAATGGAGCAACGCCTTAAGAAAGATGATAGGATGTAGACAAGATAAACTCACATATTAATTAACCCCATCCTTTTACCCTTAATAGCAACGGTACATACGTGCCATGTCCCTTTCTATCAACGGGAGTGAGCACAGTAATACTGAACCCATTACAAAGCACCTTTTCCCATTGCAAGATAAATCAATCTAGTTGGCCAAGCCAAACCTATAAATCGGAGAAGAAACACGAGGCTATATTAATCATGCATAAAAGAGTTCAGAGAAAATTTAAATAATATTCATGGATAGATCTGATCATAAACTCACAATTCATCGGATGCCAACAAACACACCACAAAAAGTCATTACATCGAATAGAACTCCAAAAACATCGAGGAGAACATTTGATTGAAGATCAAATCGAGAGGAGAAGCCATCTAGCTACAAACTATGGACCCATAGGTCTATGGTAAACTACTCATGCATCATCGGAAGGGCAGCAAGGATGATGTAGAGCTCCTCCATGATCGAACCCCTCTCCGACAGTGCCGGAAAAGGCCTCTAGATGGGATCTCATGGTTTTGGAACTTGTGGCGATAGAAAAAGTATTTCATAGACTCCTCAGTTGGTTTCATGATTTTAGAGGATTTATAGAGGCGGAATTAGGTCAAGTTGAGCCACGTGGGCCCCACAAGCCACCAGGGCACGCTCTATTGCCTCGTGGGCCACTGCTCCATCTTCTTGTCCCCTCCCGAAGCTTCCAGGGTCTCTTATTGCCAGAAAATATATCTCCCAAAAGTTTCTTGGCATTTGGGTTTCATTTGGTACTGATATTATGTAGAACCAAAAAGAAGCAAAAATCAACAACTGGCACTGGACATTAAGTTAATAGGTTAGTCCCAAAAAATGATATAGAATTGTTTGAAAGTGTATATAAATCATCCAAGATTGATAGTATAATGGCATGGAACAATCAAACATTATTAATACATTGGAGACCATATCAAGCATCCCCAAGCTTGATTCCCGCTCGTGCTCGAGTAGGTAAATGATAAAAAATAGAATTTTTGTTGTGTAATGCTGCTACTTGTGATCCGCGTTGGTAAATTCCCCGAAGAGGAGGGGATGATGCAGCACAACAACGGTAAGTATTTCCTCAGTTATGAAACCAAGCTTATCAATTTAGTAGGCGAACCAAGCAACACTATGTAAATAACATCTACACACAAACAACAAAACCTCGCAACCGAACACATAGAGGGGTTGTCAATCCCTCCAAGGTAAGATAAATAGATAGATTGATAGATGCAAATAAAACAAATCAACTTGTTTTTGGATTTTTGGCAAAACAGATATGAAAATATATGATATGAAAATAGACCCGGGGCCGTAGGTTTCACAAGTGGCTTATTTCAAGAAAATAGCATACTATGGGCGAACAAATTACTGTTGGGCAATTGATAGAAGAGAAAATAATTATGACGATATCCAAGACAGTGGTCATGTATATAGGCATCATGTCCAAGATTAGTAGACCGACTCCTGCCTGTATCTACTACTATTACACCACACGTCGACCACTATCCAGCATGCATCTAGTGTATTAAGTTCATGGAGAAATGGAGTAATGCTTTAAGAATGATGACATGATGTAGACAAGATCTATTCATGTAGGAATTGACCCCATCTTGTTATCCTTAATAGCAACATACATGCATGTCATATCACTTTTTGTCACTGAGATTGAGCACCACAAGATTGAACCCATCACGAAGCACCTCTTCACATTGCATGATAAATCAATCAAGTTGGCCAAACAAAACCTAAATATCGAAGAAGAAATACGAGGCTATAATAATCATGCATGGATTGATCCAATCATAAACTCACAATTCGTTGGATCCCAACAAACACACCGCAAAAAAGAGTTACATCAAAAAGACCTCCAAGAACATCAAGGAGAACATTGTATTAAAGATCAAAAAGAGAGAAGAAACCATCTAGCTACTAAGTACGAACCTGTAGGTCTGTGGTAAACTACTCATGCATCATCGAAGGAGCACCAATAAAGATGATAAACCCCTCCGTGACTGTGTTCCTCTCCGTAGGAGTGCCGGAAAAGGCCTCTAGATTGGATCTCGTGGTTTTGGAAACAATTTTTCATCGACTCCTCTAGGGTTTCTGGAATATTGTGGTATTAAAGAGCCAAAGGTCAGTCGAGAAGGGCACCATGGGCCCCAGAAGGCACCAGGGCATACCCTTCTGTCTTGTGGGCCCCACGAGCCTCCTCTAGTACACCTCTTGGGATCTCTGGGTCTCTTCAAGGTAGAAAAAAATCTCAAAAAATCATTGCATTTGGACTATGTTTGGTATTGATATTCTTCAAAGAAAAAAAACAAGAAAAAACATCAACTGGCACTGGGCACTATGTCAATAGGTTAGTCCCAAAAAATGATATAAAGTTGCTAGCAAATGTATGTAATACATCCAAGATTGATAATATAACAGCAGGGAACAATTAAAAATTATAGATACATTGGAGACATATCAAATGTTAACCAACATATTCATCATATAACTTTTTCTTTTGTAGCATGGATATTTGGACTTGAATCACTAGTACAATGAGGTGCTATACAAACGGTTTTTAACCCCTTTCCACGACGGCGTTCTGAACCGTCGCCTAGTGAGTGACTGCGATAGGGGGGGGGGTCCTTCCCACATGACCCAGAAATCGTTGGGGATGTGCCCTCCTAGCACACACGCTCGGCAAAATAAGGTCATGTGCGACCGGCGAGCGATCAAATATGTTTATACCTTGCTCCAATTTTTGTGTGTTTACTTTTTCTTTTTCTTTTTGCTTTATTTTTAAATCTATCTCTATCAGATCTCACTCTTGTTCGTGATGTTGATGGGATTGACAACCCCTTTTCTGTGTTGTGTGCAAGTGTTTGTTAGTTTGTGCATGTGCATATATTGGGGATTTGCTTGTACCTCCTACTAGATTACCTTGGTTGTCAAACTGAGGGAAATACTTATCTCTACTTTACTGCATCACCATTTACTCTTTAAGGGAAAAATCAATGCAAGCTCAAGAAGTAGCACCGACCTCCCCCTTGGCGATAAATTCTTGGGGGTCGCCATGGAGCCATATCATCAGGAAACCCTCGCCCGAGGTAAATCATGGTGACCTACTTTGACGCCTTTTGTTTTTCCATTTGAAACTTGGTTTTTGCTTGTGCTAACGGTGCTTTCTAGTGCTTAGACCATACAAGATTTTATCTTGATCCCTCCTTTCAGGAGGTCGGATGAGCTGACGATCACGTCTCCGCTGGCGAGAGTCATGAGGTCACAAACCATGCCATCTTCGAGCCTAACCATCGAGGGTGTCAGACCTCATGAGCCGCATGTGAGCTCATTGGCTTCGGTGTCAGGCATGCCAGAACCCCAGGAGACCCTCATGGTTTGCACCTCAAGGGAGGCCGACAAGGATATAGCTAGAACATCGAGTCTTGCGGCAGGAAGAGAGCCGCCGCCACAATCAAGTGGGGTGGAGCCCCCAAGAGTTGACTGAGTGTGATCTTCAAGCTCGCCCAAGGTGATGAGGTCGTAGGATGTCATTCCTGTGGTGATCCCTCGTCAGAGGTCCAAGGTTGGAGCTCGGAAACCCTTATTGTGGTCGTATTTTTTCTTCATTCGTGGTTTTTGCTTGACAGCTTTCCTTTGCTGTTTATGTGACCTTATGATCATGTAGATCGGTGCGCCTTGGGAAGAAACTTGCAGGCCGTCGCTTGAAATAGATTCCTGCTCCTTTTGTTATTTTGTAGCCTTTTGGAGGGTGGCCATGTGGCGACCCAACACCTTTAGATGACGCAGGACGGTCAACTTGAGTTAAGGGGCTCTGTAAAGCCCCCATTGGTGTGGGGGCGGCAACCAACCTACGACCTGAATCGTGGATGGTTTGTCTTGGGTGTTGACCCTACGGGTGCCGATACGTACATTTTGCATCATGTTTTCCTACTTTTATATATAATGTTTTAATGCATAATAATGCTTTATGGAGTACTTCTAATGCCTTTTCTCTCATAATATGCAAGGTTTACACAAAGAGGGAGAATACCGGTAGCTGGAATTCTGGACCTGGAAAAGCTACGTCAGGCCACCTATTCTGCACATCTCCAAATGAGATGAAAATTAACAGAGAATTGTTTTGGAATATATGAAGAATAATGGAGCGAGTAACTACCAGAGGGGGCCAGCAGGTGGGCACAACCCACCTGGGTGTGCCAGTGCCTCCAGGCGCGCCCTGGTGGGTTGTGCCCTCCTCGGCCCACCTCTGGCGCCCCTCTTATGGTATATAAGTAGTTTTGACCTATAAAAAAAAAGAGGAGGACTTTCGGGACGGTGCGCCGCCGTCTCGAGGCGGAACTTGCGCAGGAGTACCCTCTGGCGGAGCGATTCTGCCGGGGGAACTTCCCTCTCGGAGGGGGAAATCGAAGTCGTCGTCATCACCAACAACCCTCTCATCTTCGGGAGGCCAATCTTCATCAACATTTTCAACAACACCATCTCCTCTCAAACCCTAGCTCATCTCTTGTGTTCAATCTTTGTACCAGAACCTCAGATTGGTACCTTTGGGTGACTAGTAGTGTTGATTACATCTTGTAGGTGATTACTATATACTTTATTGGTGGAAGATTATATGTTTAGATCCATTATGCTATTTAATACCCCTCTGATCTTGAGCATGTTTATCATTTGTGAGTAGTTACTTTTCCTCTTGAGGTCGCGGGAGAAATCTTGTTGCAAGTAATTGATACGTCTCCAACGTATCTATAATTTTTTATTGTTCCATGCTATTATTTATGATGTTTTGGATGTTTAATGGGCTTTGTCATACACTTTTATATTATTTTTGGGACTAACCTACTAACCCAAAGGCCCAGTCCAGATTGCTGTTTTTTGCCTCTTGTAGGGTTTTACAGAAAAGGGATATTAAACGGAGTCCAAACGGAATGAAACCTTTGGGAGAGATATTTTTGGAGAAAATCACGCACGGGAGACTTGAGAACCACGGAGTAGGGGCCACGAGGTGACCACGAGGGGGGGGGGCTCCCCTGCCTCGTGGACCCCTCGTGAGGCCCCTGGTGTCCTCCTTCCTCCTATATAAGCCTACGTACCCCAAAACCATCAGAACAACAGAGAAAACCCTAGTTCCACCGCCGTAACCTTCTCTTCTCGTGAGATCCCATCTTGGGGCCTGTTCCGGAGCTCCGCCGGAGGGGGGATCCATGACAGAGTGCTTCTGCATCATCATCATCGCCTCACCATGAGTTTTGAGTAGTTTACCACAGACCTTCGGGTCCATAGCTAGTATCTAGATGGCTTCTTCTCTCTCTCTGGATCTCAATACAAAGTTCTCCTTGGTCTTCAAGGAGATCTATTCGATGTAATCTCTTTTTGCGGTGTGTTTGTCGAGATCCGATGAATTGTGAGTTTATGATCAAGATTATCTATGATAAATATTTGGTTCTTTTCTGAACTCTTTATGTGTGCTCACAATATCCTTGCAAGTCTCTTCGAATTATTGGTTTGGTTTGGCCTACTAGATCTATAGTTCTTGCAATGGGAGAAGTGCTTGGCTTTGGGTTCAATCTTGCGGTGTCCTTTCCCAATGACAGTAGGGGAAACAAGGCACGTATTGTATTGTTGCCATCGAGGTTAAAAAGATGGGGTTTATATCATATTGCTTGAGTTTATCCCTCTACATCA
The DNA here is from genome assembly GCA_902687465.1 of Secale cereale. Taxonomy (NCBI): domain Eukaryota; kingdom Viridiplantae; phylum Streptophyta; class Magnoliopsida; order Poales; family Poaceae; genus Secale; species Secale cereale. The sequence continues at coordinate 332,515,002 of LR738713.1, forward strand.
TGTCATCTTGCTTAAGGCGTTACTCTGTTCTTATGAACTCAATACACTAGATGCATGCTGGATAGCGGTCGATGTGTGGAGTAATAGTAGTAGATGCAGGCAGGAGTCGGTCTACTTGTCTCGGATGTGATGCCTATATACAATGATCATGCCTAGATAGTCTCATAATTATTCGCTTTTCTATCAATTGCTCGACAATAATTTGTTTACCCGCCGTAGAATATCGCTATCATGAGAGAAGCCACTAGAGAAGTATATGGCCCCCGGGTCTATTCCCAACATATCAATCTACATCTACTTTACTTTTTCCACTTTTACTTTCTGTTCTTATAAACAAAAATACCAAAAATATATACTATCATCTCTACCAGATCTCACTTTCGTAAGTGACCGTAAAGGGATTGACAACCCCTTATTGCGTTGGCTGCGAAGTTCTTATTTGTTTGTGCAGGTGTGAGGGACTCGCGCGTGGTCTCCTACTGGATTGATACCTTGGTTCTAAAAAACTGAGGGAAATACTTACGCTACTATGCTGCATCTCCCTTTCCTCTTCGAGGGAATACAACGCAAGCTCGAGAAGTAGCAAGAAGAATTTCTGGCGCCGTTGCCGGGGAAGCTTACGCAAAAGTCATATACCAAGTACCTATCACAAACCTTATCCTTCGCATTACATTTTTGCCTCTCGTTTTCCTCTCCCCCACTTCACCCTTGCCATTTTATTTGCCCTTCTTCTGCCGTGTGTTTATCATTCGCTTGATTCTTGTTTGCTTGTGTGTTGTATTGCTTGCTTGTCACTATGGCTCAGAACAATACCAAATTGTGTGACTTCTCCAATACCAACAATAATGATTTTATTAGCACTCCGATTGCTCCTATTATCGATGCTGAATCTTGTGAGATCAATGCTGCTTTGTTAAATCTTGTCATGAAAGATCAATTCTCCGACCTTCCTAGTGAAGATGCCGCTACCCATCTAAACAACTTTGTTGATTTGTGTGATATGCAAAAGAAAAGGGATACTGATAACGATATTGTTAAATTGAAGTTATTTCCGTTTTCACTTAGAGATCGTGCTAAAACTTGGTTTTCCTCTTTGCCTAGAAATAGTATTGATTCGTGGAATAAGTGCAAAGATGCTTTTATCTCTAAGTATTTCCCTCCTGCTAAGATCATGGTTTGAATCGTGGAACAAGCTTGGGAGAGAATGAAACTAATGATACGTAATTGCCCTACACATGCTTTGAATCTATGGATGATTATTCAGAACTTTTATGCTGGCTTGAATTTTGCTTCTAGAAATCTTTTAGATTCGGCCGCAGGAGGTACTTTCATGGAAACTACCTTAGGAGAAGCTACCAAACTCCTAGATAATATTATGGTCAATTATTCTCAATGGCACACCGAAAGATCTACTAGTAAAAAAGTGCATGCTATTGAAGAAATTAGTGTTTTGAGTGGAAAGATGGATGAACTTATGAAATTATTTGCTGCTAAGAGTGCTTCTTCTGATCCTAATGATATGCCTTTATAGACTTTGATTGAAAATAACAATGAATCTTTGGATGTGAATTTTGTTGGTAGGAATAATTTTGGTAACAATGCTTATACATGGAATTTTAATCCTAGGCCTTTTCCTAGTAGTTCCTCTAATAATTATGGTAATTCCTACAACAACTCTTATGGAAAGATGCCTTCTGAATTTGAAACTAGTGTTAAGGAGTTTATGATCTCGCAAAAGAATTTCAATGCTATGCTTGAAGAGAAATTGCTTAAGATTGATGAATTGGCTAGAAGTGTGGATGGAATTACTCTTGATGTTGATTCTTTGAAACTTAGATCTATCCCACCCAAGCATGATATCAATGAGTCTCTCAAAGCCATGAGAATTTCCATTGATGGATGCAAAGAAAGAACCGCTAGGATGCGTGCTAAAAGAGAGAATTATATTAAAGCGTGTTCTTCTAGTTATCATGAAAATAAAGATGAAGATCTGAAAGTTATTGATGTGTCTCCTATTAGATCCTTGTTTTCTAGTATAAATCTTGATGAAGATAGGATTGGAGATGATTCTGCTTTAAGGTGTCCCAATGATTCAGAGTTTTTAGATCTTGATGCTAAAATTGTTAAAAGTGGGAGTGAAGAGATTAAAACTTTGCATAGTGATGAACCACTACTTTGGATTTCAAGGGATTCAATTATGACAATTGCTCTTTGATTGATTGTATTTCCTTGTTGCAATCCGTACTAAATTCTCCGCATGCTTATAGTCAAAATAAAGCTTTTACAAACACATAGTTGATGCTTTGATGCAATCTTATGAAGAAAAACTTGAGTTGGAAGTTTCTATCCCTAGGAAGCTTTATGATGAGTGGGAACCTACTATTAAAATAAAAATTAAAGATCATGAATGCTATGCTTTGTGTGATTTGGGTGCAAGTGTCTCCACTATCCCAAAAACTTTGTGTGATTTGCTAGGTTTCCATGAGCTTGATGATTGTTCTTTAAATTTGCATCTTGCGGATTCCACTATTAAGAAACCTATGGGAAGAATTAATGATATTCTTATTGTTGCCAATAGGAATTATGTGCCCGTAGATTTCATTGTTCTTGATATAGATTGCAACCCTTCATGTCCTATTATTCTTGGTAGACCTTTCCTTAGAACGATTGGTGCAATTATTGATATGAAGGAAGGAAATATTAGATTCCAATTTCTGTTAAGGAAAGGCATGTAACACTTTACTAGAAAGAAAATCAAATTACCGTATGAATCTATTATGAGAGCCACTTATGGATTGCCTTCCAAAGATGGCAATACCTAGAACTATCCATGTATCGTGCCTAGCTAGGGGCGTAAAACGATAGCGCTTGTTGGGAGGCAACCCAATTTTATATTTTTTGTTTTTGCTGCTGTTAGGGAATACATATTGCATCTAGCTGCTGTTTAGATGTGGTTTCATGTTTTGTTTAGTGTTTGTTCCAAGTAGAACCTTTGGGAAGACTTGTGTGAAGTTTATATGATCTTGCTGTGAAAAACAGAATCGTTAGCGCTAGCTAGAATGGTCATAAGATTTTACTGGAGCGTGCTATTTAGTTGGTTCTTTTTGCAGATGATTAATAGACAAATTCCTCACGTTTACCAATTTAGTTTGAATTTTTTGGAGTTACATAAGTATGCGAAACCTGCAGATTACTACAAACTATTCTGTTTTTGATAGATTCTGTTTTTCGTGTGTTGTTTGCTTATTTCAATGCATCTATGAGTAATATTGGGAAGTATGAACCATAGAGAAGTTGGAATACAGTAGGTTTAACACCAATATAAACAAAGAATGAATTCATTGCAGTACCTTTGAGTAGTGGTTTGCTTTCTTATACTGACGGAGCTCACGAGATTTTTGTCTAAGTTTTGTGTTGTGAAGTTTTCAAGTTTTGAGTATTGCTTTGATGGGCCATGGAACAAAGAGTAGCAAGGGACTAAGCTTGGGGATGCCCATGGCACCCCAAGTAAAATTAAAGGATAATCAAAAGCCTAAGCTTGGGGATGCCCCGGGAAGGCATCCCCTCTTTCGTCTTCATCCATCGGTAACTATACTTGGAGCTATATTTTTATTCACCACATGATATGTGTTTTGCTTGGAGCGTATTTTATAATTTGAGTCTTTGCTTGTTAGTTTGCCACAATTATCCATGCTGGACGCACCTATTTGAGAGAGTTAAATATGGCCTAGGAATTGATAGAACACTCTATGTGCTTCACTTATATCTTTTGAGTTGAATAGTTTTTGCTCTAGTGCTTCACTTATATCTTTTAGAGCACGATGGTGATAATATTTTGAAGAAATTGTTGAACTCTCATGCTTCACTTATATCCTTTTGAGAGTCTATTAAAACAGCATGGTAATGTGTTTAGGCTATAAAAATAGTCTTCACATGATAGACATCCAATATCAATGTAGTAAAAACTTTCACACTAAGTGCATTGAATATGATGAGAAGTTGGATGCTTGATAATTGTTTTGAGATATGAGGATAGTGATATTAGAGTCATGCTAATGGAGTCATTATGAAATTGAGAAATACTTGTGTTAAGGTTAGTGATTCCCATAGCATGCACGTATGGTGAACCGCTATGTGACGAAGTTAGAGCATGAGGTATTTGTAAAGTGCCAACCTTTGTGTGGAGGTCGGGGGCGCGCGATGGTTAACTCCTACCAACCTCCCCCTAGGAGCATGCGTTGATTGCTTTGTTTTGATGACTCGTAGATTTTTGCAATAAGTATACGAGTTCTTATGACTAATGTTGAGTCCATAGATTATACGCACTCTCACCCTTCCACCATTGCTAGCCTCTCTTGTACCGCACAACTTTCGCCGGTACCATACACCCACTATATATCCTTCCTCAAAATAGCCACCATATATATATTCCTCAAAAAAGCCACCATACCTACCTATCATGGCATTTCCATAGCCATTCCGAGATATATTGCCATGCAAGGTACTTCATGACAGTCAGAACTGCCATATTGACCTCTCAGTTAATGACCTTGAGGCGACTCTTACTCTCGACATCGGCAAAGATCATGAGGACCTTCTCGGTGTTGGGGTACCCGGAGGTGCCTTTGCCCCTGTCGTCATCATCGTCACTGTCCTTGTCGCTTGAGGAGTCTTTCCGCATCTCTTGATTGAGTAGTCAGCACTCTGGAGTGGTATGCTTTGGCAGAATCAGGTTGCCATCTTCATCTTTCTTTGCGTGAATCTGGCAGGGCTGATTGAGAATGTCACTTTTCAGGGCGGTCTTCTTCTTGTTGACCCACTCCTTTTTCTGCTTTGGTTGGCCTTTGTCTTTGCTTTGGCCAGCCAGAGCTGCGGCCTCAGCATTGCCGCCTGCTTGGGCCTTCCGATGTTGCTTCTTGCTCTTGTTATTTTTCAACTAGTTAGCATCTCCTGCTCGGCTCTTGCCACTTCCGAGACGGCCTTGTTCCTTGCCACTAGTGTACCAACCGTCTATCTCCATAGCCCGACCGAGAGTCACGATATCCGTCCGAGCAAATTTTAGAGTCAGCTCTCGGTACCTGACGTCAGCCTTGAAGGCGCACATCACCGTGTTATGCAGGGTAGTCCAGCCCTGGATGTACTCCTAGAGAGTTTCATTCTGCTTGTGGACACAATGTTGCAACTCTGACAGACCCCCGGCCATTTATAAGTGTCCTCAAAGGTCTTGATGAAGACTCAGGCTAGGTCGTCCCAACAGAATATACTACCGGGTGGAAGCTGGTTGACCCAGGCAAGAACAGATCCCTCGAGCATCAGTGACATGTGCTTCATGGCCACATTGTCATTGCTACCTCTGATCTGAATTGCCAGTTGGTAATCTTCCAACCAGATTTTCGATTTCGACTTGCTAGTAGAATTGTTAATCCCCGTTGCCAACCTGAAGTTGTTGGGGAATTTTTCAGCCCGAACATATCGACTAAAACACTTGGGGCTGGAAGGCGCGAAACCGCTCGGTATGTCAGCATCGAGTCCCTCTCTCAAAGCCCGAACCATGTCGACCATATTTTGAGCAAGGCTCGATCTCGCATTGTATCGCGGGTCTTGGAGGTCTTCCGTATGGCACGACAGATTCAATCTCCGATCGTCATCATGTGGATGTCTGTCATCATAGAGCTGGCGTCCGTGTGAGACGTCACGTGGAGGGGCCATTAGAGTGCGATCGTATTAATCGTGCCTTCGGGGAGATTTGACTCGGTCACGCCTCCCATCTCCGTATTGATCTCTCGAGTGGGCGGCAACTGGCGCATCCCTGAACCGAGGTGAAACATCGTGGATGTCGCCTAGAGGTGGGGTGAATATGCGCTTTAAAATAATTACGGTTTAGGCTTGAACAAATGCGGAATAAACCTAGCGGTTAATCTGTCAAGCACAAAACCTACAACAACTAGGCTCACCTAAGTGCACCAACAACTTATGCTAAGGAAGATAAACAACTAGGTGATAGCAAGATATATGACAAGAAACAATATGGCTATCACAAAGTAAAAGGCTCGGGTAAGAGATAACCGAGGCACGCGGAGACGATGATGTATCCTGAAGTTCACACCCTTCCGGATGCTAATATCCGTTTGGAGCAGTGTGGAGGTACAATTCTCCCCAAGAAGCCACTAGGGCCACCGTAATCTCCTCACGCCCTCGCACAATGCAAGATGTCGTGATTCCACTAAGGGACACTTGAGGGCGGTCACCGAACCCGTACAAAATGCTCGGGGTGATCTCCACAACCTAATTGGAGACCCCCGACGTTTGACCGGAGCTTTACACTACAATGATTGAGCTCCGAATACCACCAAGATTGGGGCTATCTCCGCAACTTAATTGGAGGCTCCCAATGATACCACGAAGCTTCACCACAATGGAATATGGCTCCTAGGTGACCTCAACCGTCTAGGGAGCCCAAGCACCCAAGAGGAACAAGCTCAAGGGTACCAAGCACCCAAGAGTAATAATCTTCTCAACTTCACTTCCACGTATCTCGGTGGAGAACTCAAACCGACACACCAAATGCAATGGCAAGGGCACACGGAGTGCCCAAATCCTTCTGTCCCAAATCCCACCAATGCAACTAATGCTAGGGAGGGAAATGAGAGGAAGAACAAAGAAGAGAACATGAAGAGCTCCAAGATCGAGATCCAAAGGGTTCCTCTCACATAGAGGAGAAAGTGATTGGTGGAAACGTAGATCTAGATCTCCTCTCTCTTTTCCCCCCAAAACTAGCAAGAATCCATGGAGGGATTGAGAGATAGCAAGCTCAAAAATAGCTCAACAATGGGGGAAGAACACGAGCTCAAAGGATGGGGTCCATTGGAGAAGAAGACCCCCTTTTATTGGACCCCACGAATCTGCCCGTTATGTGCAGAAAACAGCAGGAGTGGTGCAACTGCTAAGAGGACCGGTACAACCGGGAAACACGGGAACCCTGCAGAACCCTACTGAGTGGTACAACTGGTGGCGCTGGTGGTAGTACTAGTTGAAATGAGTAACCGGAACAACCGCTCAACAACCACTTTCAAAACAGAGAGGAGTCACCCCTGAGCAATAGTTGAGACGGTGGTTGCACCGGTGCAACCGCCAGGACCGAGCGCGGGTGGTGGCTAAGTCCCAAGCGGTACAACCGCTCCGGACACCGGTAGTTCCGCTCAAAACTAGTTGACCGGACCAACTGGGCCTCCACCACCCAAGAGCCACTTCACAACATAACCCAGTCCGGTGTTAGGGCGGTAGTGGGCCGGTACTACCGCCTTGCCGCAGACCTGGAGTTTTCCAAGCACCAGGTGGTACAACCGCCCGGGGGCAGCGGTACAGCCGCTTGGAAAACACGCCTGGAGACTGCTACTGTGAGGTATCACCCCCTAGGGCGGTACTATCGCTTGGTCCTGCGGTACAACCATAATGGCAGAAACCAAAACAGTCATAACAAATGCAAATGAGCTCCGAATTGAGCAAACTCAAGCTTGTTGGAGAACACGAGTAGCATCAAAATAACGACTGGTTATAGTAAGAAGCAGGGAGGTATGCCAAGATATAGAGTGAACCCTCCATCAGTGAAGAACTGACATAACCTCCAACATCGAAAACATCATAGAAGATGCATGAGTGAAATCCATTTTCGATGAACTCGAGCTTGTCATCAAGATGACCATAAGCTCCAAATCTCAGAAGGAGAAAATCCAAACAAGAACCAACCAAACAAGAGCCAAATAAGATGATGCAAGGATGCAATGGTTTGAGCTCTCTACTTATGATACGATCACGCTACTCATCGAGAGCCCCCCTTGATAGTATGGCAATCGATCCTATAACCCGGTCTCCCAACTACCACCATTAGACAGGTAAAATAGAGAACCTATCAAGGGCAAACCTTTGCCTTGCACATAGTCCACTTGAGCTAGATGATGACGATCTTGACTTCCTCAAGTTGGACCACCTTTCTTGATTTCGTTGGCTCGATGAAGACTAGTTTATTGCTCCCCCATACTCCACTATGGGTGAGCCACTCTTTGGCACATTATCACAAGTCCATTGCCACCACAATTGACGACAAGCTTCAAGCATATGATTTCTTCGTGATGATCCACTTGAACTTGCACACCGCAACCTAACCCCACAAAGAACTCTCACGAAGACCACGGGTTAGTACACAAAGTGTAATTGACAATGATTACCATACCATGGGATTGCTTGATCCCTCTCGGTACATCTCCTATGCTTTGTGTGTTGATCAACTTGATTCATTCTTTGACTTAGTCTTGATCAACCTATCACATGACCAATCTTTAGGTAATTCCTTGAGTAGCACCTTGGTCATCACAAACTCTCCATGAAACCAACAAATGGACTCCAAGAAAATCCTACGGACAAATCCTTCAAATATAACTCAAGGCAACCATTAGTCCATAGAGATTGTCATCAATTACCAAAACCAAACATGGGGGCACCGCATATTCTTTCATGAGGGGACGATGAGATGATTGAACGGTCTCCACGCGTACTGGCGCACTTTGGATGCGATCTCGGGACTGAGATACCACCACATTTTGCGGCAGCGCTGTCTTCACGAGCGCTTGGATCAGACGGATTCCCTATCCGGCGGCAGAGCCGGAAGGATGGTTGGAATTGGAGATCCTACTGGCCGCCACAAGGTTTGGGTGCTGAGCACCTGATACTTCCGAGGTTGATCACTCGGGAATAGCCGGTGCTTGTGCCAACTGGAACTAGGTTGCTAGCAGGCGAGGTCGTCCAGCTCCTTCGGTAGCCGCTCTAGGTGGTCCCGCTCGGCTAGAGTGGTCAAGTGTGACGACTCCATGGCCAGGGCCTCGGGAGCCATCCCGATGATACGAGTGTGCAGGGCCTGCTCATTCTTCTGGCAGAGCTCGTCACACTGCCACCGAGTGAGAGCCTGGGGAACATACAGCTCGTTGGGGGGAATAATAGTCATCTCCCTCGCCGTCGTTGGTGTGCCCGCATGAAGTGCACATGTTCCTATCGCGGGGACCGGTGTACCCTGGAGGACCGTGATGTTCCGTGCCTGTCATGGATTCAACCCTCTCGCACTCGGACTCGTCGACTGAGTCGTCGTGGAGCCCACCAGAAAGGTCAAGGGCGGGCTTGTCAGGTTTGAGTGCTGCCTCAGGCCATGTCGTGGCCTAAACAGCCACGACGTGCTTGATCCAACGCTGCAACCACGAACGCCCGGAGCACTTGCGACGACGGCCAATGGGCAGGAGAAGAGCCCGTCGGTACAGGACCGATGGTTGTTAGAGAAAGATTCCATATGAAGATGCGCGAAAGTGCGCCGCGCCACGAATGGGCAGCGACTCCATGTCTAGCGCGGCTTCCGAGAGCCACGCTAAGTCGTTGGCAATGATGGTGAGCACCCCGAAAAGGATCTCACCGCTGACTAACATGATGTTGATGAAATTCCACCTGCGCCGTAAAATTGCTAGACGCGCAGCACCATGGTGGGCGCCAGCTGTCGGTGATATGATCCTGCCAATGAGTACTGGGGGTACGAAAGAGCGGCAGAGCCTAATTACGGCACATGTGTAACACTCGGCTTTTACGAGTTCAGACCCCTCTCGGAGGAGGTAACAACCCTACATCTTGTGCCCTGAGGTTTGTTTTCTCTTGGGGTTATGATTACAAAGAGTGCTTAACCCTTCTTTAGGAGGAGGAGGGCGGCTTATGTAGAGTGCCCCGTAGCCCCCTTTACTCCCACATCATAAGGGTGATTAATGCCCATAACTACAACAATTACAGTTGTAAATGATCACAACTACGTAGTTACAGGTAATGGTAGCTATAAATCTGCTTAAAGCCCGACTTAAGACTACGTGACCGCTCCTGCTCCCACGCCGTCCCTCTACCTTGTCTAAGTGGTGGTGGCCAGGCTGACTGGCGGGAAGACGCCTGAGTGTTTGTCGACGTATCTGAGTGGACGTTTGGTTACACACATCTGAATGTGCTTACGGTCTAGGGACCTATCAATGATGGCGTGGGACCTTAGGTGGGCCTCAGATGGCAGACACTTGACCCTACCAGTGGTAGGTGACCCCATCACCAGACTCTCCGGATTGGGAGGTCTGGCTCGCCCTCGAGCACGAGGAGCAGCACCGGCGTGGTGTCCAACCCATTCGTGCTGGCACCCTGCCGACAGCCGTCATGCGCGAGGAGGACCGGGAGGAAGAGACCGCATACCAGGCGGCGCTGGCGGCCGCCATGCGAAATAGTGTAGAGGACGAGCGACGCAAGACGGAGGAGAAGGCGGCGTATCAGGCGCGACTGCGGGAGGCCATCACGTTCTCCACTTCCGGCTACTGTGTCCTACAGCTGCCGATGCCACCGTCCCCTGGCCGAGCCGGCGCCGTCCCCTGTACCAGCGACCCCGCGGTTCGCCTGGGATGAAGTGTTGCAAGTGTGGGTCAACGCGCCTCCCATCAGGCTTGGGGCGACGCCTGCGCATGAGCGGCTCTACCTCGAACAGTGGCGGGCGCGCTAGCTGGCGGAGGAGCGCGCTAACGGCAAGCGCCAGATGCTGTGGGAGCGCAAGGCGGAGGAGGAGGAGCGCCATGCCCGTGGCGGGGCAGCCCAGACAACGACAAAGGACGTCGCCAAAGCCTGTGAGACGACGTTCCCTGGACTACGCCACCACTTGACGCCCGTCGACCTCACCGACCCAATGCTAAAGACTGCAAACGAGGACGCCTAGGGTAGCACACACCTCGTTTTCCGTTGTTTTTATTAATGTTTTAATAACTAATGCAATATGGACTCTCGCTAGCCTTTATGGCCGGCATTTATGTTTAGTTAACATTTTAGTTTCAAAATATTTCTGTTTTTCATTTTTCGCCCGGGCACAAAAAGAGTAGGGCCAGCGTTGAGCGCAAGCGCGGACTTAAACATGAAACCAGAATGGCCGTTCGCTAGGCCTATCCAAACGGATGAAAAAATGAACAAAAACATCATGTGTGTGTGTGTGTGTGTGTG
>LR738713.1:332533897-332579244 GCA_902687465.1 Secale cereale
CTGGCGCCAATGGCTTGGCGATGATGATCTCTGAGAGATAGGCTCTAGCTTGATGTATTGGGGATGAGCAGCCCCTACCCCAACTGCTCCTGCTACTTGAGCCCACGCCAACTTGTGTACGCGTGGCCATTGTAGAATTCACCCTCTGTATTTTTCACCCCTCCTATCAATGCAATGATACACAATCTTTGTGTATTCTTGAAAAAAGACAATCAATAGATTCGAAGCTCTATATCCCTTTTTTTGTTCAACATGCATGTTCGCAACTCCTAAGAGCAAGACCAAGTGCTGGCTTAAACGACGTACGGTCTGTATGCTCTCTGTTCGTTTAGCTTGGTTATTATATAGACTTGTCATCTGCTTGCATCCGACCGATGCACCCAACCAACCGTCACATTTTTCGTCCGCGTATAAAGCAAATTTATCTTAAAAAGGTTCAGCGGCTAGAGTTCATGACATCGTCCATGTCAGCGTCGATGTGTCATGCCGACGGCCATCCGAGCTGGCAGCATACATGGCAGATGCAAAATACTATATTTCATGTTGACGCATATGCCATCGATAGGCCCAGTTGTGAGCACACAAAAAGGAAGGTAGTTCAACCACGCCATATATCTCGATTGTGGTCATGCCGGTATACAAGAAAAGATGGCGCTTTCAGCCATAGATCAACCATCCATCTAGTATCTCCTTTTGCATCTTCTCAAACCAAGACCTCCTTCTCAGGGAAACCTTGTTCAAGTCCACCATCATGATCTTCACCTCCTTCATCATGCAAGCAAGTGCCACTTCTTTTGCTTTGGTGCTGGCATTGGTCGTCGCTATCTCAAGCTTGTTCAGTTGTATGTTAGCCTCCATCTCTAGCTTCTTCGCTTGCATGTCCACCTCCATATCTAGCATCTTTGCTTGTATGTCAATCTCCATCTCAAGCTTTTTCTTTTGTATCTCAATGTAGTCCTTCATTTGCTCCTCTTTATTGATGCGGGGATAACCCGATCTAGGCCGATCTTTCACGATTGGAAGGATTCCCGAGGATGAACACGAAGAACATGAGGAGAAGAAACGAGAGAAAACCACTCAAATCAACAAGAAACAATCGCACATGTGCTAGATCCTCAACACAACAAGATACACGGTCCATATCAAACAAAGGGGGATACAAGAGGTAACTAGTTCATTTCCGTGAGGAGGTCTTGAATCCGCAAGGGATCTTCCCGTTAGGGGTCTTGAATCCGGTGTGGGTCTTCTCCGTAGAGGCCACAGTCTCTCTCGTGGAGTAGAACCACTTTGGATGAGCAAAGCTCTAGGTCTCAAATGAGCTATCACAAATCTAACCCTAGAAATGAGGAGGAGGGGGCATATTTATAGTATAAGCCACGAAGGGGTAAGTGAGGGGCCGAAGGGGTACACGGGCTCGGCCCAAGTCAAGCGCATAGGCGGGGTCCGGATGATCCGGATGATCCGGGTGTCAGGGGTCTGGATGATCCGGGCGACCGTCCGGTTCGTCTGGCTTCATGAGGTTGCTTTGGGTGCCTTTAGGTGCATTTCCCGAATTATCCGGTTCAGGGTCCGGATCGTCCGGGCTAGGGCCGGATCATCCGGACGGCGGTCCGGATCATCCGGGCATCTTCTATCTTGCCTTCCTTCTTCTCCATCTTCGCGTACGCTTCTCTCCTTTGATCGTACTTGCTCCTTAGCTTCTCCATGGTCTTCCTCTTGGTTCTTGGTCATGCATAGCACATATGTTTGAGGTAGTAGCCATGTCTCACATGTGGAAAGTGAAGGTTCGGAGAGGAGTGCTACTTCTCGAGCTTGCGTTGTATTCCCTCGAAGAGGAAAGGGACATGCAACACAGTAGCGTAAGTATTTCCCTCAGTTTTTGAGAACCAAGGTATCAATCCAGTAGGAGACTATGCGTGAGTCCCTCGCACCTGTACAAATAAATAAGAACTTCGTAGCCAACGTGATAAGGGGTTGTCAATCCCTTTACGGTCACTTATGAAAGTGAGATCTGATAGAGATGATAGTTTATATTTTTGGTATTTTTGGTTTATAAGAGCAGAAAATAAAAGCGATAAAAGTAAAGTAGACGTAGATTGATATGTTGAGAATAGACCCGGGGGCCATAGTGTTCTCTAGTGGCTTCTCTCATGAGCGTGATATTCTATGGCGGGTAAACAAATTACTGTCGAGCAATTGATAGAAAAGCGAATAATTATGAGACTATCTAGGCATGATCATTGTATATAGGCATCACGTCCGAGACAAGTAGACCGACTCCTTCCTGCATCTACTACTATTACTCCACACATCGACCGCTATCTAGCATGCATCTAGTGTATTGAGTTCATAAGAACAGACTAACACCTTAAGCAAGATGACATGATGTAGATGGATAAACTATAGCAATATGATATAAACCCCATCTTTTTATCCTCGATGGCAAGAATACAATACGTGCCTTGCTGCCCCTACTGTCACTGGGAAAGGACACCGCAAGATTGAACCCAAAGCCAAGCACTTCTCCCATTGCAAGAACTATAGATCTAGTAGGCCAAACCAAACCAATAATTCGAAGAGACTTGAAAGGATATTATGAGCACACATAAAAAGTTCAGAGAAGAACCAAATATTTCTCATAGATAATCTTGATCATAAACTCACAATTCATCAGATCTCAACAAACACACTGCAAAAAGAGATTACATCGAATAGATCTCCTCGAAGACCGAGGAGAACTTTGTATTGAGATCCAGAGAGAGAGAGAGAAGAAGCCATCTAGATACTAGCTATGGACCCGAAGGTCTGTGGTAAACTACTCACAACTCATGGTGAGGGTCATGATGATGATGATGAAGAACTCCGTGATGGATCCCCCTCCGGTGGAGCTCCGGAATAGGCTCCAAGATGGGATCTCACGGGAACAGAAGGTTACGATGGTGGAATTAGGGTTATCTCTCTGTTGTCGAAGGTTTCGGGGTACGTAGACTTATATAGGAGGAACGAGGACATCGGGGGGGCTCGAGGGGCCCAGGAGGCAGGGGGCGCGCCCTGGGCAAGGGGCGCGCCCCCCACCCTCGTGGACACCCCGAGGCTCCCCTGACGTGGTTCTCAAGTCCCATGTGCGTGATTTTCTCCAAAAATATCTCTCGCGAAGGTTTCATTCCGTTTGGACTCCGTTTGATATTCTTTTTCTGCAAAACCCTGAAACAGGCAAAAAAATACAGCAATCTGGACTAGGCCTTTGGGTTAGTAGGTTAGTCCCAAAAATGATATAAAAGTGTATGATAAAGCCCATTAAACATCCAAGACTTCATAAATAATAGCATGGAACAATAAAAAATTATAGATACGTTGGAGACGTATCAAGCATCCCCAAGCTTAATTCCTGCTCGTCCTTGAGTAGGTAAATGATAAAGAAAGAATTTTTGATGTGGAATGCTAACCAATATAGTTTTTCAGTGTAATTCTATTAATTGTGGCATGAATGTTTAGATCTGAAAGATTCAAGAAAAAAGTTTATATTGACATAAGAAATAACAATACTTCAAGCATACTAACAAAGCAATCATGTCTTCTCAAAATACTATGGCTAAAGAAAGTTATCCCTACAAAATCATATAGTCTGGCTATGCTCCCTCTTCATCACACAAAATATACATATCATGCACAACACCGATTTCATCCAAGCACTTGTTTTCATACTCTATTCTTTCAAACCATTCAACTTTCACGCAATACATGAGTGTGAGCCATGAACATAGCACTATGGGTGGAATAGAGGTGGTTGTGGAGAAGACAAAAAGGAGGGAGATAGTCTCACATCGACTAGGCGTACCAACGGGCTATGGAGATGCCCATCAATAGATATCAATGTGAGTGAGTAGGGATTTCCATGCAACGGATGCACTAGAGCTAAATATGAATGAAAGCTCAACAAAAAGAAACTAGTGGGTGTGCATCCAAATTGCTTGCTCACGAAGACCTGGGGCATTTGAGGAAGCCCATCATTGGAATATACAAGCCAAGTTCTATAACAAAAAATTCCCACTAGTATATAAAGTGACTAAGCATGAGACTCTCTACAATGAATAACATGGTGCTACTTTGAAGCACAAGTGTGGAAAAAGATAGTAGTTGAAAGTGCAGTATATCGACTAGAGGGGGGTGAATAGGCGATTTTTATGAAATGCTTCAAAACATGGTAGTTTCAAAGACAAACGATAAGCTCAAGCCCATTAATATGCAGCGGAAAGTGGACTACACTAGATAAGCCATAGTCATGTATTCAATGAAGTGAAAGCATGAAGACTAATAGCAACTAGGCAGTAGTGATCATAAAGGAAGAAGGAATGAAGCCAATCACAACCAGTAGATACTCAGTGAAGACAATCAGATAAGGCAGGCATGCAAAGTCTTCACAACGTAAAGCAGTAAGTAAAGGGAAGGAAAGGATAGAACCAGTAGCTCGGGGAGACAGTGATTTGTTAGACCAGTTCCAGTTGATGTGACAAGTGTACGTCTGGTTAGGGAGGCTGAGATTTAACTCAGAAGACCGCATCTTCACCTTGTTCCCCTTGAGCTAAGGACACCTAGTCCTCGCCCAATCACTCTGGTAAGTCTTCAAGGTAGACTTCCAAACCTTCACAGACTTCGTTCACCGACAATCCACAATTACTCTTGGATGCTCAGAACGTGATGCCTAACCACTGGAGGAAACACAGTCCTCAAGTGTAATAAATCTTCAGGTCACACAGACAGAAAGACTTCAGTGATGCCTAACACTCTGTGGCTCTGGGTGTTTGGGCTTTGTCCTCGCAAGGATTTCTCTCTCAAATGCTTAGGAGGTGGGTTGCTCTCAAACGACAAAAGCCGTGCAATAACACTGAGCAGCCACCAATTTATGGTGTAGGGGGTGGGCTATTTATAGCCACTGGGCAACCCGACCTGATTTGTCCGAAGTGACCCTGGGTCACTAAGGAACTAACACGTGTTCCAACGGTCAGATTTCAAACACACACGACAACTTTACTTGAGCTCCAAGTAAAGCTGACTCATCCGCCTGTGGATAAGATTTGCTCTCATAGTCTTCGCTCGAAGACATAGGATTTGGTTGAGCATCACTTCAGTCACTCTGACTTAGTTCACTTGGACCCCACTTAACAGTACGGTGGTTCCTATGATTCAACAAAGAAGAAAAAGAAACAATGAAACTTCTACGTCTTCGCTCTCCATAGTCTTCACTTAATGTCTTCTCATGTCATAGTCTTCAATATGATTATCTTCATATACCACCACTGATATCAATGTCTTCATACATTTTTAGGGGTCATCTCCGGCAGGTTAACCGAATCAATGAGGGACTATTACCTGTGTTATCCTGCAATTCTCACAAACACATTAGTCCCTCAACCAAGTTTGTCATCAATACTCCAAAACCACTAGGGGTGGCACTAGATGCACTTACAATCTCCCCCTTTTTGGTGATTGATGACAAACTGGTTGAAGTTTTCAACGGGAATAAAGATATGTGAAATTGTAAAGGATAAGGTATTGTCTTCGTAAGTAGCAAAAGGCTCCCCCTGAAGATGTGCATATAGTTGATTTTCCTTTGAATGCAAATGCACATGGCAGGTTGTACGTGTGGAGATCCTCTTCAACTTATGAAGACAATTCATCATGCATAATTGATATGTCGAAGATAATGGCATGCATAATGGAAAATGGACGTCTGGAATAATGACTAAGTGCGGAATATAAGGTAGCAGATGCGGAATTTATCATCGCATTACAGAGTAGCATAAAAACGTAGCAGACGACCATCAGTTTAAGTGTTACAACTCAAAGAACCAAATGTAGCAAAACGAGAGTTGTAAACACTAGGCAAATTATAAAGCACCCGCCCATATGGACCCGCTTGAAGACTATCAACTCATATGCTTCTCCCCCTTTTGTCAGTAAGGACCAAAAAGGTTTGAAGACATAGAGCCTCTACTCGTTCCCAGTCGGAGCAGAAGAGGATGCAGGGTCAGTGTTGTTGTTTGGCGGTGCAGAAGTGGTTGGTGCTGTGTCGATGCGCGCTGAAGTAGGAGGCGGTGAAGTAGCATCATCCTGATCATCGATCGCCCTGGCGTCAATTGTTGCAGCAGAGGAGGAGTATTCAGAATCTTCAAGGGATGGAGTTCGACGCATAACAGCAGTCCTTGGAGGAGTGTTGTTAAACTTGAATCTCTCAATGAAGCCATCGTCTTAAAGATCCGCTTCAGCACTCAGCAAGGTCAAACTCTTCCAAGATCTCCGATATGTTTCATGAGCAACAAAAGCATTCTTGGTGGCAAGATTGCGAATGCGATTGACATCCACCAAGAGGCTCTGCATCTGATGCTTTAACCAGAGGTGATGCTTGTCCTGTTTCTGATGAAGGGCTACCAGAAGCTCTCGGTTGTTCAGACACGAGATCGCTTCTGAGGCCTTTGAGCGATGGTGCTTTCAATGGCTTCGGTTTCAGCGTGTCGAGGTAGACGAGTATGGCCAGCCAGAGGATAAACACGTGAGACTACTGGAACTCCTTCAATCTGCTGGGTGAAGCTTTGATGATCAGCGTTGTGAATACTAACAGGCTCTTTAGCAGGCTCTTGGTAAATGGCTTCGGCTGACATATCAACCTCAGGCAAGAAAATCTGATGGTTGCGAGCAGAGGGCTGATAAGTGACATCTGAGTGCAACTTGATGAGGCGCATTATCCAAGGGGCATAAAATTTCAGTCCAAATAGATCAGCTCCAGACATAGCCATTTGCTTGATGAAGAAATCTTGAGTATTGAAGCTGATGCCATTGAAGATATAGAAGACCAAAGTCTTCATAGTGCCTTCAAGCTTGGCTGATGAAGAATGTCCTTTGATTGGCCATAGAGTACGCCTTATGATGTGATAGAGGGTGCGCGGCAGGTACTCAAGGTCTTCAACAAAGAATTCCTTAGGATATTCAGCATCACTTGGCAGAGGCTTCATCATGCTGAGCATTTGGCTCATGTCGGGCTGACGCTTCTGAAAGATACTCTCCAAGGCTTCAGTGTGCAGTTGACAGCCAGGTTCATATAGATCTCCTGGAGTGGGCAGGCCAGTAAGCTCAATGAGATCAAAGGCTTTGGCTTCATGATGCACATCGCCTGTCATCCACTCAAGGACCCATGTCTTCGGATCCCTGCTGTAGCCTCGGATGTGGAGTGTTGCATAGAATTGCAGAAGCAGCTCTTCATTCCAATGCTCTTTATCTAGGACAAAATTGAGGAGGCCAGCATCACGGAAGCAGTGAAGAGCTTCCTCCAAGCAGGGTAGACCAGCAATAGCTTCAGTGTCAAGACGCATATGAGGGAAAATGCGCCCTTGATCATAGAGTACTCTTGAGTAGTAGCTGCGCTGTTGATGGCTCCAGAACCTATCTGATGATATTCTTGGCTTGGAATATGGGTTCTTGGTGCTGTCAAAGAAGGTGTGGTGCGCAGTGAAGCTATTTGCATTGAATGACCCTGAAGAGGTTGCAATACCTGGAAGCCTTGGCAGTCTTGGCTTAGGCTTCTGAACTTGGGGCCTGTGCGCAACATGATGATCAAACTGAGGACCAACAGCACGCGGTTCAGTTGTAGGTGGCGGAATCAGAATGGGCCACCGGACAGTAACAAGCTGATCATCCTTGTTGTATGCTTGCTCAATGGTATGGGGCCGTGGAGGCGGAACAGGAGCAGAGGCATTGTCTTCAAGCTGCAGATTGGCGTCAGGTGCAACATTAGCTTCAGGCACAGCACTGGCTTCAGGAGCAGCACTGGCTTCAGGGGCAGTTACTTCAGGCGTAGGTACTTCAGGCGCCATAGTATCTTCAGGTGCCACATAAGCTTCAGCCATGACCACGTCATTGGCTTCAGTGTTGGTGGTGGCAGCCTCTGAATTTGTTGCCTCCACTACAGGAGCTGGAGGGTCAGACATGTTCTCCTCGAGAACAGGGGGTGCGGCAGTATTTTCTTCTTCAACTTGGGGTGGTTCTTCTTCTTTTTGGGGTGGTTCTTCTTCGGCTGATGCAGCCGGAATATCTTCAGCCACTTTGGCTTCAGATTCGGAGGGGCTTCCGGTAGGAGCAGCATCAGGTGCAGATGGTTTCTCTACTCCTTCTGGAGCACTTGGGGCAGTGACTTGAGGTCTTGGTCCTTTGCGAGGCCTGTGAAAAGCGAGCGACGGCTGAGGAGATGGAGTTGGGCCTCAAAAGTCTTCATCTTCAAGCACCGTACTGGTGTCTTGAGTTTGCTGGGGAGTGTCTTGTGTATCCCGTGGGTGATCAGCCCACGAGTCATCCTGAGCAATTGGCATCAATGGACGACCAATGCTGATGCGTTTGCTGTTCGTGAGAACAGGCGAAGTTTCAATGTTGTATTTGATCTGAGGAAGGACTTCATCATCTTCAACATTGTCGTGAGGACCAATGTCTTCAGCTGCGGTGGGGTCAACAGCTGGAATGACTTCGGCCTCTGTGGGAGCAGGCTCATGAACAGTCAATCTTCGTTCTCTCTGGGCAGATGCTGGGCGAGCAACTGAGATTGGCTCGATAAAGATAGGCTCTTTGGAAGTAGCCTTATCCTTCTTGGTCTTGCACTTCTTGGTGGGTGGAGCTTCATCAGTAGTTTGCTTAACCTTGCGAGCTTCAGCTTCAGCCACCTTAGTCTTCTTGAGCTTTGAAGCGGTTGGAGTTGCCTTAGGCTTCGTGCCAGTCATGCTAGCAGGGAAGACTATGCGAGGCATTTCCTGCCCAGATTCTTCAGCTTCGGGCACAGGTTGATTCTTCTTCTTCTTGGCAGCCATCCTTGGATCAATGCCAGGATGCCCAAGTCCCTTGCGCTTTTCAGCTTCATTGAATGCTTGAACGCATTTTGTAGCCAAGTCCTTGATGCGCTCACGAGAACCTTTAGCTTCTTCACGCCGCTGGCGAAAGGCTTCCTTGAGCTCTTCCATCATAACCTTGAAGTTTTGAACTTCTTGCACGCTGAGCTTGTCCATATGCTTCTTGAACTGAGCTTTTTCATAATCTATCTTTTGCTTCAGCTCAACAATTCTTTGAGCCAGAGCCAGCTCAGAAGCAATGGCGCCATGGAAGGAGACGCTGAGGCCAATTGGAAGTTGAAGATCGTCGAAGGTCAGGTTGGTAGTGTCAAACCATTCATCAATGAAGTTATTGAGCACTTCAACGTCAAAGAGCGGCAAATCACTGAAGATTTCAGCATCCTGCTTGCTCTTGATCAATAGCTCCAGAGCATCATCTCCAAGATCTTCATCACTTGAGAGATCAAGGGCATCATTGGCAGTCTTCAGTACTGCATCAGGAGTGAGAGCTGGACTGGGGTTGCGTGTTGGCTTCCTCTTCAGCTGTTTGCTCTTAGAGATTCGAGAGTGTTCCTCAGATTGCACACTTGGTGCAGGTGGAGCAGTGGCCAAAGGCTTCACTCTAGACGCCTTTGGAGGAGTAGTCTTCGAAGCCTTTGATTTATTCTTCTGTGGCTTGGGCGTTGCAGGTGCTTCTTCAGAGTCATCATCTGCTTCACGCTGATCTACGTCTGCCCCTTGAACCCTTATGTGACTGATGAGGCCCTCTAGGTTGTAGAAGGGCCCAACCAGATTCGGTTCAGCTTCGCGTGGGCCATCAGCGCGGGGCGCAGAGGGGCCAGGATTGAAGTCTAATCCCCACAGCTTCTTGTTTTCTTTGGCCGAGTTCTTGGCGAATTGAAGATTTCGCTTGAACAGATTGTCGTCGCGACACCAGAGCAGAGAGCTTGGATCAGCATCAGCAGGCTGAGGCCCTCTAACCATGCAAGGATAGAAGCCTTGAGCAATGGCTTCAGCACGAGTCTTGGGGGGAAGATTCTTATAAGTGATGTCTCCCCATGGATGCTTGATGATGTTTTTCTCGGCATACTCTTGGGTCACAAACCTATATTTGAACCATTGTTCAGCCCAGTATCTTCGAATCCATTGGATTCGGGTCTTCCTCTGATTGTAATCCTCCCCTGGATCAGTCTTGTATATTTCACTGAGATCAGGAGGCAAATCAATGGAGGTGTTGCCACGGTGCTGTGTGCCACCCTTTCTTACTATCTTGTCAGTTGCCATTTACTTCAACCTGAAGGGCTTCAAATTGAATGGCTTCAAAACAGGCAAATGCTTCGGTCTGCTGGTCAGACAGGAACTGTCTTCAGGGGAATGAATGTGACGTTGCAAAAACTCTGGAAATGAATGCAGACTATGAGAACCAAGGGATTCTCCCACGGACATGTACCTGTGACAGCATTAGAGATGTGAGGGAAGGGGAAGAGGTCATATGCATTCTCAGAAATTTCGAAGATTAAAACAGTTTTGAAGACTTTGACCTCATAGTGCGAAGACATTCACTCATGGGAGTTGGTTCCAGATTTGTACGAATCCACGAATAAGTACAAGTGAGGAATCTAACTATAGTTGAAGCATATGTGAATGTACTAGGCAAGATATGAGATGCAGACATGATAGATCTATATATCTAAGTAGGCAAAAACCTCTTGTGGTAAAGTAGATGAATCTTTATGGATCTAGAAGATGGTAAAAAGCAAGTTTTATTTACCACACGATGAACTACTTAGACGGAATAGGAGTTGGATGCCCAGTAGTCTAGTCGTCTGTGCCCTAACTTGGCGATGGAGGACAGCTACGGTGACGGCAGAGTAGAAGATGTCCGCGGTCGGCGTGAGGACGGCGTCGACAAAGTTGCGGCAGCGAAGCGCTTCGTCGCCGGCGTCGTCGAAAGCTAGCGGAGGCGCTAGGGTTGGTCGAGGTGGAGAGGTGGTGGAAGAAACTTTTGACCGTGATGGGACGTGCATTTATAGGCATGGAAGACGTCACAGCGTAATTACTCAGGTGCCCCTGACGGTTCACGTACGAGTGACACGTGGCGGTCATGTAATGCATTGGGAGTTGTCCCACGATCCCACGTACACCACGACTGCCGGAGTAGTCGTTCCGGCTTCTCCGGGTTTCAGGCATAACGGATGGAGCATTAAAATCAGATTTAAAGTTTGTCTCCGTATCTTCTGCTGACAAGGACGCAGAGAAGATATTCGACGATTTCAACAGAATGCATATGATTTGGATAGACAGAGTGTGAGATGAGAAAGCATAGAGAGGATAGGGTCCGATCACATTCACTTAGTCCAAAAGATTCAAATACGAAGACATAGCTATAAGTGAATGATGTTGAGGACAGAACACAACTATATATATATATATATATATATATATATATATATGTCCTATATGAAGACAAACCAAGTGCGAAGACTTTGCAAATGTAACGCCACAAGAAACGCTTCAAACAAGAATTTGGTGGTGGCGTTACCCACCGTATAGGAAGTATTAGACCCAGACACGGCGCACAATTATCGTGGCGCTCCAAAGTCAAATTCCATGTTAATGTATTCACACTTAGAATGTAAGTCTTCATTGGTTGAAGATATACTTTACTTCGTGTGTTGCACATCTAAGTCATCAATATGCATAAGTGTTAGGATGTGTGCCTGATTACAGGACATTTGAGGATTCTAAGATATTTAGCTCACACCGCAACTTGCAAAATCTTTTCTCATCACAGGGCTTTGTGAAGATATCTGCCAGTTGCTCTTTAGTGTTGACGTGTATGATATCAATATCTTCCTTCATAACATGATCTCTGAGAAAGTGATGACGAATTTCAATGTGCTTTATCTTCGAGTGCTGAACTGGGTTGTTGGCAATCTTGATGGCGCTTTCATTGTCACAGTAGAGTGGCACATGCTTCAGATGGACTCCATAGTCCTTAAGTGTTTGCTTCATCCAGAGAAGCTGAGCGCAGCAAGATCTAGCAACAATGTATTCAGATTCGGCAGTGGAGAGTGATACACAGTTCTGCTTCTTTGAAGACCAACAGACAAGTGATCGTCCTAGAAAGTGATATGTGCCTGATGTGGACTTGCGATCAACTTTGTCACCAGCATAATCAGCATCTGAAAATCCTACTAGATCAAACTCTGAGCCCTTTGGATACCATAATCCTAGTGTTGGGGTGTAAGCCAAATATCGAAGTATTCGCTTCACAGCTAAGTGATGGGACTCCTTTGGTGCCGCTTGATATCGAGCACACATGCAAACACTAAGCATAATATCTGGCCTAGATGCACATAAATAAAGTAAAGAACCAATCATGGAGCGGTATACCTGTTGATCAAACTCTTTACCATTGGCGTCGAGACCTAGATGATGTTTAGCAGGCATTGGCATCGAGTACCCTTTGCAGTCTTGCATTCCAAACTTCTTCACGCAGTCTTTAAGGTACTTCTCTTGAGATACGAAGATGCCGTTGCTTTGCTGACGAATTTGAAGACCAAGGAAGAACTTCAGCTCACCCATCATAGACATTTGATATTGTTCTTGCATCATGTGACCAAACTCATCACTGTATTTCTTGTCCGTGCAGCCGAAGATAATGTCATCCACATAGATTTAGCAGACAAATAGCTCATCATCATATGTCTTCGTGAAGGGTGTGGGATCTAGGGATCCAAGTTTGAAGCCTTTGCTCTTTAGGAAGTCTGTGAGGGTGTCATACCAAGCACGAGGCGCTTGTTTGAGGCCATACAGTGCCTTGTTGAGCTTGTATACCATATCATGACGTTTTGGGTCTTCAAAGCCAGGTGGTTGTGCAACATACACTTCTTCTTCAATTCTTCCATTGAGAAAGGCACTCTTTACATCCATTTGATATAGAAGTATGTTGTGATGATTTGCATAGGCTAGCAGTATACGAATAGCTTCAAGCCTAGCCACAGGAGCAAATGTTTCATCGAAGTCAATTCCTTCTACTTGACTGTATCCTTGAGCAACGAGACGAGCTTTGTTTCTGACCACTTGACCATGCTCATCTTGCTTGTTGCGATAGATCCATTTTGTGCCTATTATGTTGTGCTTGCGAGGATCAGGACGCTTGACAAGTTCCCACACATTGTTTAGCTCAAACTATTGAAGCTCTTCTTGCATTGCTTGAATCCATTCAGGCTCCATAAAAGCTTCAGCAACTTTCTTGGATTCAAATATTGAGACAAAAGCAAAGTGCCCACATAAATTTGCAAGCTGTGTTGCTCTTGAGCGAGTGAGTGGACCAGCAGCATTTATGCTATCAATTATCTTCTCAACTTGTACTTCATTTGCAACACGAGGATGAGCTGGACGAAGATTTTGCTCTTGCTGTGCATTGTCTTCATCAGGAGTATTGTCTTCAGGCTGAGCATTGTCGTCAGGTTGATTTGGAGCAGAGATGATGAGTTCCTTGTCAGGTTGTGCTTCAGAAGGCATGATCTCACTAGTTCCCGTTAGCTTGATAGATTCATTTGGTGAAGCTTCATCTAACACATTTGGTAGGGATTCTCTTTGTGATCCATTTGTCTCATCAAACCTCACATCCACAGTTTCAACAGTTTTATAAAGAGAAATGTTAAAGACTATGTAGGAGTGTGAGTCCTTTCCATATCCGAGCATGAAGCCTTCATGAGCTTTGGGTGCAAATTTTAACTTATGATGAGGATCCTTGATCCAGCACTTAGCTCCAAATACTCTGAAGTAGCTTACATTTGGCTTCTTTCCAGTGAGAAGTTCATAGGATGTTTTCTTCAGAAGCTTGTGAAGATAAACACGGTTGATGATATGGCATGCAGTATCAATAGCTTCAGGCCAGAATCTTCTTGGTGCTTTATACTCATCGAGCATCGTTCGAGCCATCTCAATTAGAGTTCTGTTCTTGCGCTCAACGATCCCATTTTGCTGAGGTGTATATGGGGCTGAGAATTCATGAGTGATTCCCATCTCATCCAGATAAAGATCGAGGCCAGTGTTCTTGAATTCAGTGCCATTGTCACTTCTGATATGTTTGATCTTGTTGCTATAATTGTTCATGGCACGGTTGGCGAAGCGTCTGAAGACATCTTGCACTTCAGTCTTGTAGAGTATTATGTGCACCCATGTGTATCTTGAATAATCATCAACAATGACGAAACCATAGAGACAGGCTGTGGTAGAGAATGTGGAGTAGTGAGTAGGTACAAATAAGTCCATGTGGAGCAGCTCGAAGGGTTTGGATGTTGTCATGATTGTCTTCGAGGGGTGCTTGACTCTAGTCATCTTCCCAGCTTCACAGGCACCACATAGATGATCTTTCTTGAACTTGACTTCCTTGATGCCTATGACATGCTTCTTCTTTGCGAGAGTGTGCAAGTTCCTCATGCCAGCATGTCCTAGCCTCCGATGCCAGATCCAGCACTCTGAAGCTTTTGCTAGAATACATACGGCCATCTGCGGTCCTGCTGAGAAATCTACCATATACATATCACCTTTTCTGTATCCTTCAAATACTAAAGACTTGTCAGATTCCATTAGTACAATGCAACGAAATTTATCAAATATCACAATCATGTTTAAGTCACAAAGCATTGAGACAGACATTAAGTTGAAGCCAAGAGATTCAACAAGCATGACTTTATCCATGTGCTGATCTCTTGAAATTGCAACCCTACCTAGACCCAACACTTTGCTTTTACCAGTATCAGCAAATGTGATGTGACTCTTGTTGGATGGACATAAAGTGCTAGGGTGACTCAGGTGAGTCCTTTGTCTATATGAACAGGCAGAAAAATTCTTGGATTTATGAACATAGCGGTTTGATGAAACACACTCATATTCATGGATCTGAGTATGGTTTCCCTGCAAAACATCTGTGTTAGGGTGACTTAGGTGAGTCATTTGTCTGTATGAAGCCTGTGTTAGGGTGACTCAGGTGACTCAAGTGTTTTGTAGCTAGGTTTTGATTCACAATCAGAGTCATCTTCACGAGATGTTTGAAAGTAAGCATCGCGTGATTTTACCTTGGCACCACGTGCCATGAAGCAGAAGGTGGGTGCAGAGTCGTCGTCCTCATCATCATTGTTGGGGACGGGGCCATTGTCTTCAGTGTTGAAGATGGACTTGCCCACGTAGGCAGTGGCTAAAGCCAGACTTGCAGCACCAGAATCAGACTCCTCCTCCGACTCCACCTCCGCTTCTTCAGAAGCAGACTCTTCCTCAGAATCCATCTCCTTGCCAACAAAAGCGTGAGCCTTGCCAAATGAATTCTTCTTATGTGATGAATACTTTGAAGAAGACTTTGAGTATTTCTTCTTTTTCTTGTCATCAGAATCATATTCCTTGCTCTTCTTTTTCTTCTTCTCGATGTCCCACTGAGGACACTCGGAGATGTAGTGACCAGGTTTCTTGCACTTATGACATGTTCTTTTCTTGTAGTCATGAGCAGATGCTTCATCATTTCTTGAGCTGGATCTTGAAGACTTTCTGAAGCCTTTCTTCCTAGTGAATTTCTGGAACTTCTTCACAAGCATGGCAAGCTCCTTTCCAATGTCTTCAGGATCATCAGAACTGCAGTCGGATTCTTCTTCAGATGAGGAAACAACTTTTGCCTTCAAGGCGCGACATCGGCCATAGTTGGGACCATAGATGTCACGCTTCTCAGATAGCTGGAACTCATGTGTGTTGAGCCTCTCAAGTATATCAGACGGATCGAGAGTCTTGAAGTCAGGGCGTTCTTGAATCATCGGGGCAAGGATATCAAATGAGCTGTCGAGTGATCTCAGAAGGGTCTTGACGATTTCATAATTGGTAATCTCAGTGGCGCCAAGTGCTTGAAGCTCATTTGTGACGTCAGTGAGACGATCAAAAGTGTGTTGGACATTCTCATTGTCATGTCTCTTGAAGCGATTGAAGAGATTGCGAAGGACGTTGATCCTTTGATCTCTCCAGGTAGAGACTCCTTCATTGACCTTTGAGAGACAGTCCCAAACTTCCTTTGACGTGTCCAGAGCACTCACACGACCGTACTGTCCTTTGGTCAGATGACCACAGATGATGTTCTTGGCCGTTGAATCCAATTGAACGAGCCTCTTGACATCAGCAGGGGTGATACCTTCACCAGTCTTGGGAACAACATTCTTGACGACAAACCAGAGGTCCACGTCAATGGCTTCAAGATGCATGCGCATCTTGTTCTTCCAGTAGGGATATTTGGTGCCATCGAAGACAGGGCACGCAGCGGAGACTTTGATTATCCCTGCAGTCGACATAGCTAAAACTCCAGGTGGTTAAACCGAATCACACAGAACAAGGGAGCACCTTGCTCTGATACCAATTGAAAGTGCAGTATATCGACTAGAGAGGGGGGTGAATAGGCGATTTTTATGAAATGCTTCAAAACATGGTAGTTTCGAAGACAAACGATAAGCTCAAGCCCATTAATATGCAGCGGAAAGTGGACTACACTAGATAAGCCGTAGTCATGTATTCAATGAAGTGAAAGCATGAAGACTAATAGCAACTAGGCAGTAGTGATCATAAAGGAAGAAGGAATGAAGCCAATCACAACCAGTAGATACTCAGTGAAGACAATCAGATAAGGCAGGCATGCAATGTCTTCACAACGTAAAGCAGTAAGTAAAGGGAAGGAAAGGATAGAACCAGTAGCTCGGGGAAGACAGTGATTTGTTAGACCAGTTCCAATTGCTGTGACAACTGTACGTCTGGTTAGGGAGGCTGAGATTTAACTCAGAAGACCGCATCTTCACCTTGTTCCCCTTGAGCTAAGGACACCTAGTCCTCGCCCAATCACTCTGGTAAGTCTTCAAGGTAGACTTCCAAACCTTCACAGACTTCGTTCACCGGCAATCCACAATTACTCTTGGATGCTCAGAACGCGACGCCTAACCGGCTGGAGGAAACACAATCCTCAAGTGTAATAAGTCTTCAGGTCACACAGACAGAATTACTTCAGTGATGCCTAACACTCTTTGGCTATGGGTGTTTGGGCTTTGTCCTCGCAAGGATTTCTCTCTCAAATGCTTCGGAGGTGGGTTGGTCTCAAACGACAAAAGCCGTGCAATAACTCTGAGCAGCCACCAATTTATGGTGTAGGGGGTGGGCTATTTATAGCCACTGGGCAACCCGACCTGATTTGTCCGAAGTGACCCTGGGTCACTAAGGAACTGCCACGTGTTCCAACGGTCAGATTTCAAACACACACGTCAACTTTACTTGAGCTCCAAGTAAAGTTAACTCATCCGCCTCTGGATAAGATTCGCTCTCATAGTCTTCGCTCGAAGACATAGGATTTGGTTGAGCATCACTTCAGTCACTCTGACTTAGTTCACTTGGACCCCACTTAACAGTACGGTGGTTCCTATGACTCAACAAAGAAGAAAAAGAAACAACGAAACTTCTACGTCTTCGCTCTCCATAGTCTTCACATAATGTCTTCTCATGTCATAGTCTTCAATATGATTATCTTCATATACCACCACTGATATCAATGTCTTCATACATTTTTAGGGGTCATCTCCGGTAGGTTAACCGAATCAATGAGGGACTATTACCTGTGTTATCCTGCAATTCTCACAAACACATTAGTCCCTCAACCAGGTTTGTCGTCAATACTCCAAAACCACTAGGGGTGGCACTAGATGCACTTACAGTAGCAATTGTCCTTTTTTTTCTTTTTTTTTCTTTTTTTGGGCCTTTCTTTTTTCTTCGGCCTTTCCTTTTTTTTGGCGGAGGGGCTTTATAGATTTAGCCTTTCCTCCCATGGGACAATGCTCTAATAGTGATGATCATCACACTTTCATTACAACTCGATATTACAACTCGATACTACAACAAAGTATGACTCTACATGAATGCCTCGGCGTGTACCGGTATGTGCAATGAAACAAGAGTGACATGTATGAAAAGTTATGCATGGTGGCTTTACCACAAATACGATGTCAACTGATGTGTGTCATATGAACGGAACGGTGGAAAGTTGCATGGCAATATATCTTGGAATGGCTATGGAAATGCCATGATAGGTAGGTATTGTGGCTGTTTTGAGGAATAATATGGTGGCTGTTTTGAGGAAGGATATATAGTGGGTTTATGGCACCGGCGAAAGTTGCGCGGTACAAGAGAGGTTAGCAATGGTGGAACGGTGAGAGTGCGTATAATCCATGGACTCAACATTAGTCATAAGAACTCATATACTTATTGCAAAAATCTATTAGTTATCAAAACAAAGCAATCAACGCATGCTCCTAGGGGGGAGGTTGGTAGGAGTTAACCATCGTGCGCCCCCAACCTCCACACAAAGGTTGGCAGTTTACAAATACTTCATGCTCTAACTTCGTCACATAGCGGTTCACCATACGTGCATGCTACGGGAATCACTAACCTTAACACAAATATTTCTCAATTTCATAATAACTCAACTAGCATGACTCTAATATCACTATCCTCATATCTCAAAACAATTATCAAGCATCCAACATCTCATCATATTCAATGCACTTGGTGTGATTTATTTTACTACATTGACATTGGATGTCTATCATGTGAAGACTAGTTTTTTTAGCCTAAACACATTACCATGCTGTTTTAATAGACTCTCAAATAGATATAAGTGAAGCATGATAGTTCAACAATTTCTACAAAATATTACTACCACCGTGCTCTAAAAGATGTAAGTGAAGCACTAGAGCAAAACTATTCAACTCAAAAGATATAAGTGAAGCACATAGAGTGTTCTAACAATTGCTAGGCCATATTTAACTCTCTCAAATAGATGTGTCCAGCAAGGATGATTGTGACAAACTAACAAGCAGAGACTCAAATTATACAAGACGCTCCAAGCAAAACACATATCATGTGGTGAATAAAAATATAGCTCCAAGTATAGTTACCGATGGATGAAGACGAAAGAGGGGATGCCTTCCCGGGGCATCCCCAAACTTAGGCTTTTGATTATCTTGAATTTACTTGGGGTGCCATGGGCATCCCCAAGCTTAGGCCTTTGCTACCCTTTGTTCTATAGTCCTTCAATGCAATACTCAAAACTTGAAAACTTCACAACACAAAACTTAGACAAAAATTCTCGTGAACTCCGTTATTATAAGAAAGTAAACCACTACTCAAAGGTACTGCAATGAATTCATTCTTTGTTTATATTGGTGTTAAACCTACTTTATTCCAACTTCTCTATGATTCATACCTCCAAATATTACTCATAGATGCATTGAAATAAGCAAACAACACACGAAAAACAGAATCTGTCAAAAACAGAACAGTCTGTAGTAATCTGCAGATTTCGCCTACTTCTTGAACTTCAAAAAAATTCAAACTAAATTGGTAAATTTGAGGAATTTGTTTATTAATCATCTGCAAAAAGAATCAAATAAATAGCACACTCCAGTAAAATGTGACGACCACTTTAGCGAGCGCTAACGATTCTGTTTTTCACAGCAAGATCACATAAACTTCACACAAGTCTTCCCAACGGTTCTACTTGGCACAAACACTAAACAAAACATGCTACCACATCTAATCAGAGGCTAGATGCAATATTGTAATGCCCCGGATGTAATACTTTCCCTTTTGGGCAATATATAATATCTTTGGCTCCATCTATTCCATTTCGGGTTCTTCGTCTTTTCGGGTTGTCGTCGTTTTGTCGTGTTGCGTGTGTGCATTCATCCATAGAATGTTGTCATGTCCATCGCATTGCATTTGTGTTGTCGTTTGCATCCGGTCCTACTCGTTCCTTTCCGTTGTCCGTTTCGAGTTCTGGAGCTCTCTCACGTGTACGTGGCATCCGCGATGCCTACTTTGGTGTTTGGCCGTGTAACGTTTCCGTTTTGGCGTGAGATTTGTCGTGCGATGTTGTTTTGGTGTGTGTAACCCGCGTGTCAAATCTCGTCGCGTTTGGAGCTCGTTTGATGCTGCAACAGTTATTCTCGTGGGCTGAAAGTACCCCCTCTTTGAGGCCCAAGACACCCCTCCAACAGCCCACCAAACCAACCCAAACCCCTCCCTTCATCTAGGCCATCTAATTGTGATCATGTGGCTGAAAACCTCACCTCATTTGGACAACCCTAGCTCCTTGTGCCTATATAAACGTCCAACTCCCCCAATTTTTGCGTCTGAAACCCTAATGCTTCCACAGTTCACCGCTGGTGCTTCCACCCTTGAATCCCGGTGCTTCCACCGTTGAAAATCCGTGCTTCCGACGTCCCAGAAACCGTGCTTCCGAAGGCCGCGGGCCGTGCTTCCGACCCGACGCGCGGGTCCCGCGGGGTCATCTTCTTCCTCCGCCGCGCCGCCGTCTTCTCCGCCGCCGGCCCCGCTCCTCCGGCCAGCCGCTCGCCGCCGGCCGCCTCCTCCTCGCCACCATTCGCCGCCGCCGCGGGCCTCCGGCCGGCAACCGCTCCTTCACCGCCGCCGGCCTCGCCGCACCCCGTCACCTCGCCGCCCTCCCTCGCCGGCCGGCGCCACCGCCACCGCGCCCGGCCACCACCTCCGGCCGCCCCTCTGGCAAGGGCGCCGCCGGCCCCCGTCGCCCGAGGCCTCAAGGGCGCTCGAGCCGCTGTCGCCTGGATCGGATCGGGGAGGAGCCCCCAATCCCGATCTCCCTCGCCCGTGCCGCCTAGCGGGTCGAAGCCCGCTCAGATCCGGCCCATTAGCGCCCGGCCCGATCCGCCCCAGCCATTGACCCGAGCCGCCATTGACTTTGACCGGAGGTGTTTTTTTTCTGCTAAGTCCCCTGTAGATTTTAGTTTCTGGAGCAGTTTTGCATTGATGATAACTTTTTGTGTGCTGGTCCGATTTGAGCTAATAATATGTCAAAATGTTCGTGGAGACATGTACGACGTTTTGTTCCATTTTTCCATGCATGTTTGAGGTCATCTAGATGTCTTAATCTTCATGAGAAGAGTGCTACTTGCTATAAACTGCTGTTAGTAGTTGTTTTCATGCCATCTTTGCAATGTGATAACTTGGTGCATGTTTATCCAAATGATGCAAATGATATGTCCACGTGTTCATCATGAAATGCTCTACATGTTGGGTGCTTTAGCTTGCATGATAGATTTCATCTTGCCATGTTTACCTCCGTTGCAAAGTGCTATGTGGTTGTTATGTCGTTAAATTTGTTACGAGATGCCTCGTAGAGGAGCTCGTTGCTTTTGATGTGTTTGTCCCCTTGATGCATGCTTAGATGTTTTGGATTCACCATCATGTGTACTTTGCTATGGTGCAAACCACTTGTCTTGATATGCCTTGAGGTGAATTAAACTTGCTCTCAAAGATGCCATGATGAAACTGTTGTTTTAACACTTCGTGAAATTTCACTAAGTCTGGAATCTGTAATTTCCAGATGCCATGTTTGCTTGTTGTTCTAGGCCAATCCATGATAGTTTTGGGGTGACTCTTGATGATTCCTTGTTGTATAAGTTGTTGGCTATCCATTCATGCTCTCACATGCTTATTTGAGTGGCTGTAGTATATTTAACTCTTGCTCCAAAGTTGCAACAATTTACTGCTGTCAGGTTTTGTTGTCAAATTCAATATGTCATAGCTTTTTGCTATTGATCCATGGTTCCTTTGGGGATGCTCCAATGGATTGGTTTGCTGTAGGATATGTCTAGTTTATGTCCATGCTCATTGCCATGATGTTTGAGTGCTGTAGACTATTTATCTCTTGCTCCGAAGTTGCTATGTGGCTGTTATTTTCAGCTTGTGCATGTTTATTGTTTCGGGTGTAACTTTTAGCCCGTTGCTCCGTTTTGAGCAAGTCCTATATGTAACTTGTGTGATTTTGCATGTAGATTCATATTATCCTATTGTTATCATGTTTTGAAGCATTTTGCTAGATGCATATTGTTGTGCTGTAACACTGTGCTTCCTAAGTAGACTTTCTGTGCTTCCATAGTGCATCTGTTTTGCTTCCATAGTGCATCAGTCATGCATCCAGTAATTTTTCTGCGCATTGCATCTTGTTTGATTCGTTGCCTTGTGTTCTTGTGTTTGAGTAGAGCCGGAAGCTGAGACCGAGTACGAGTACGAGCACGAGGTTACTACCGAGGTTGAGAACGAGGACCCCTCTTATGATCCCATCGACAACTCTTCAGGCAAGATGACCGAACCCCGATAACATTACTATCTTTGCCTATTGCTAGAAGTCTCGATCTATAGTTTTGCCTCGATGCCCATGTTTTCCTGTCAGCCTCCTATTTGAAACCATGAACCTGTTTAACCACCGTACCTATGCAAACCATTGTTTGGCTATACGTAGGCTTCGCTCAGCCCCTCTTATAGCATTGTTAGTTGCAGGTGAAGATTGAAGATTCTTGCATCTTCTTGAAGCTTGTTGGGATATCACACTATATTAATTATTAAATGAAATCATCTATACATTGGTAATGGGTGGAAGGCTAAGCCTTTTGCTTGGTGTTTTGTTCCACTCATGCCGCCTTAGGAACCGTATAAACCGGTGTTATGTTCCTTGATTATGTGTTCCTCACACGGTTGGGGTTATGGGACCCCCTCGATAAACCGCTAAGTGCTAAGTCTTTTCCAGCAAGTCCTAACATTGGTACTATTCGCCTAATAACTAAAACTTGCATAGGGACTAGCTATCCCTTTTATATTTAATCAACAACCCGGGCCAGTGCTCCTCATGAGTGTTGGTCCAAACCGGGGGTTCTGCGGGGCCGCCTTGGGGAAACCTGAGGTATCTAGTATACACCTGTAGAATCACCCATCCGGTCGTGGCCTGAGACTAGATACGCGCGGCTATTGTCAGGGTGTCGGCACGCCGGGAGGATTTGCTGGATTAGCCTTACCTTATTCGGAGTATCTTGAGCACGGGATTCCGAGAATACTCGGGCCTTCCCACCTTGGAGTTGCGACTCCGCGGATCGTGGGCTTGTCATGGGCCAAGTTGGAACACCCCTGCAGGGTTATGAACTTTCGAAAGCCATGCCCGCGGTTATGTGGCAGAAGGGAGCTTGTTAATATCCGGTTGTAGAAAACTTGACACCATGTTCCAATACACTACCAGCGTGTGTACCGTGACGGTCATTTTCCGAAAGGGATTCGGGAAGTGAACACGGTGGGGTTATGTTTGACTTGCTTTAGTTAGGATCACTTCGTGATCATCTCTCGACCGAGGCACCTTCTCTTCTCGCTCTCTTTTACTTAAGCTAGGCTAGTGCTGCTGCAGACTTTTGTTCTTTCTTCAGCCTTGTTCCACACCCAAGGCTTGAATAGTCGTGTTACCTGGGAACGGGATTGCTGAGTCCTCTGTGGCTCACAGTTACTTGAACAAAACAGATGCAGGTACGATGGTGAGCTACACAGGCGATGGCACTGAGCTAGACTGGGAGTACGACGAGGAGCGTAGCCGTTACTATGTGAACTATCTGGTTGATGAGTAGAGCTTCTACTAGGATTCGATCTAGACCTGTGGTTTAATGTTATGTTTGGTATCTTGTCATTTGGATCTTACCCTTAGATGGGTTGAGATGTTTATTTGGATGATGATTGGATCTGTAATGAATTTGTGTGACGTGGCGAGTGTAAGCCAACTATCTTTTCAGCTTGCATCCCTATTTTTACATGAGATGTGCAAAGGTACCAAACTTGCGATCATTCCAGAATGGGCTTATATCTTTAAGTCGTGCCTCAACACGTAGGAGATATCGTCCCATCCTGGGCATTACAAGTTGGTATTCAGAGCCTTCTCCGACCTAGAAGCCCCCACTGTTTGATCGAATCGTTGACGGTCGAGTCTAGGCACACACTTAAAATGTTTTGAGTCCTATATTTATATCAGAGAGTAGGATTTCTTTGCTCCTCATCTCTTTTCATTCTGGTGAGGACTCCTGACGACTACTCTTGCCTCTTCTACTTTCAAAAATTGCACCAATTTTTTTTAGGAATCTCGCGAGTATTGTTGGATTGTTTCGATGTCTTTGTGACGAGAATGTTGTTCTCGATGCCTCCTGACATTAGGGGTTGTGGCAGTGTCCCGGGGAGTTGAGCTTCGGGGTATTGTTGTCACAAGCATATCGCGACAGTACTAGAGTACTTAAGACGGCCGACATCGAAAACTCTCCTATACGGTTAGTGGCAAGATAACCCCGACATCACCCAGTACTGGGGAGGTAGTTCGGGAGTATTGCCATAGCTTTGTATAGTGGATGCTTTTTGAAGGTCCGAGGTAGACAGTTTCTGAGAACAACCAGTTATGTGTTGAAGGATGGATACAGCTGGATGTAGGATTAGAGTTGATTGCGCGATGCTTCCCTTGTATCCCCAACACCTGATTGCATAACTGGAAACTTTCGGAAATTCATAGGTGGGTTCCTCTAGTAGATCGTAGGCATTCTTCCAACGAATGCAGGTTACGGAGTTCGGGGTTCTACATTGAGTGAAGTGGTTTATGGCCGATGTTCCGATCGGGAGTTGCATCTTAAAGGGTCCTTGGCTATGCTGATCCGGGGATTGCAAAACCCTTTTTGTAACATGTTCATAAGCTTTCAGCACAAAGATGTCGAACGAAGCTCCTATCTTGTGTTTGTTCTATTTGTACCTTGTGTTTTTCTTATTTACCTTTTGTCTTCCACTGGCTTCTCGTGAAGATTGTTGTTATCATTAAACTGAGAATTTCATTCGTTCCTCTTGTTCGAATGATTCTTGTGAAGACTATGTTGAATTTCTATCCGTTGTTTCAGCTTATACCTTCTTTCAATCAAATTGCTGATTGGTGGTCATCTCTTTCAGGATGGCTCCGAAACGGGTTCCCAACGCTTACCTAGAGGGTGAAGAGGTTCTAGACCGTCCTCCTTCCCCTCTTCCTTTGTCTGAGGCCTGGAGAGCGATTATGCAGACTACAAACCAGAACACCCAGATGTTGATGCAGATGATGCATCAGATGCAAGCAAATCAAGCAAATCAGGGTGCTCCAGGGAACCAAGGCAATCTCTTCAACCAACAGCACCATGCTACGCTCAACCAGTTCTTGGCCAATCAATCAAAGGCTTTCAGTTACTGTGTCGACCCTCTCGATGCTGAAGATTGGATCACCGATATCAAGAAGCATTTTGAGTGCAGCAACGTAAGGCCTGAGGACTATGTGAAGTTTGCAGCCTTCCAACTCAAGGACCAAGCAGCTGACTGGTGGCAGCAGTACAAAGACTCCAGAGAAGGGCGTGTGATCTCTTGGGATGATTTCTGCAAGGACTTTCGCTCTCACCACATTCCAACAAGTGTCATCGAGGGTATGCGTGAGCAATTCCGCAACCTGAAGCAAGGCTCAATGACTGTCTACCAGTATAATGTCAAGTTCCAAAACCTTGCCCGCTATGCCAAGCAAGACATCCCAGATGCCAAGAGCAAAATCTATCAGTTCCGTGGAGGTCTGAAAGATGAACTTCAACTTGCTCTCACCTTGTTCGAGCCTGATGAGTTTGACAAATTCTATAACATGGCGCTTAAGCAAGAGGCAGCCTAGCTCAAGATGGAAGCTTCCAAAAAGAGGATTCGAGATGCTGTTCACTCCTCCTCATCTTCTCAAGTGGTCGCGAAGCAACAGAAGTTTTGGCTTCCACCTCCTCCTGTGATCCGAGCTCCCTACAACAACTCCAACAACAACAAGAACTCTGGTGGCCGTGGTTTCTCCCACCCACCCAACCCAAGCAACCAGTCAAAGTTTTAGTCTCAAGGTTCCAAGTCAAGTGCTACTCATTTCCGTCCTCTCTCAGAAGTGGTCTGCAACAAGTGTGGCAAGAAGGGTCACTATGCCAACAAGTGCCCCAACCCGAAGCGCCTTCCGCCTCCTCCACCTGTCAGTACAGCTATTGTCAAGCATGATCCGAAGGCAGCAAGGGTGAATCTGATGAATGC
Organism: Secale cereale; assembly: GCA_902687465.1. Classification (NCBI taxonomy): domain Eukaryota; kingdom Viridiplantae; phylum Streptophyta; class Magnoliopsida; order Poales; family Poaceae; genus Secale; species Secale cereale. The sequence goes on from LR738713.1 coordinate 332,559,745, forward strand.
AGCGCAAGCGGAGAATTCTTCTGATGTGATTTTGGGTAACCTTCCAGTGAACTCTTTTCCTGCAAAAGTGTTATTTGATTCGGGTGCTTCACATTCTTTCATGTCATACCCATTTGCATCCAAGCATAGCGTCATCACAGCAGCTTTACCAAGGCAATTGGCAATTTCTTCTCCGGCAAAGCAAATGCATTCTAGCTTGTATGCTCCGGATGTAACTATTCGCATGGGTGATTATCGCTTTCTGGCTAATCCGGTGGTTCTCGGCAATTCCGACATTGACCTTATCCTCGGAATGGACTGGCTTTCTCAGCATGATGCTCAAATTGACTGTGCACAGAAGGAAGTCAAGATTACTCATTTCGATGAAGATGTGATTATCTTTGCCTCCAGGGATAACACAATCAGGCTTTTCTCTCTCAATGACAAGGGCGAGATGAATGCCATCTCTCAAATTCCCGTGGTTAACGAATACGAAGACATCTTTCCTGAAGAACTTCCAGGCATGCCTCCACACCGTCAAGTGGAATTCGTCATTGAACTCGAGCCGGGTACTGAGCCAGCATGCCGGCGTCTGTACAAGCTCTCTCCTAAAGAGTTGAAGGAGTTGAAGAAACAACTTGATGAACAGGAGCGTATGGGTCTGATCAGGCCTAGTACGTCTCCTTGGGGCTGTGGTGTCTTATTTGTCAAGAAGAAGGATGGCACGGAGCGTCTCTGCATTGATTACCGACCATTGAACAAGAAGACAATAAAGAACAAGTATCCGCTCCCCAACATCAACGAATTGTTCGAGCAGCTCAAAGGAGCTAAAGTGTTCTCTAAGCTCGATCTCTGAATGGGCTATCACCAGATTCGCATTCGAGAAGAAGATATTCCCAAGACTGCCTTCAGAACGAGCTACGACTCATATGAGTATACAGTCATGTCTTTTGGTCTCGCTAATGCTCCACCTACCTTCTCGAGAATGATGCACTGCATTTTCGACCCCTACACCGGCGAGTTTGTGCTTGTTTATCTGGATGACATTTTGGTTTTCTCCAAAAACGAAGAGGATCACGAAAAGCACCTCCGTCTGGTTCTCGACAGACTCCGTGAACATAAGTTCTATGCCAAGTTCTCCAAGTGCGAATTTTGGCTCGATAAGGTCTTGTACCTGGGCCATATCATCTCCGCTGACGGTATTGCGGTAAACCCCGAGAAAGTTGAAGCAATTGTCAACTGGGAACCTCCTCATAACGTCAAGCAACTCCGAAGCTTTCTTGGTCTTGCCAGCTATTGCAGAAGGTTCGTTGAGAACTTCTCCAAGATTGCCAAGCCTCTTTCCAACTTGCTACAGAAGAATGTCACGTACTACTGGTCTCCAGATTGTGAAGTGGCATTCAAAACTCTCAAAGAAAAGCTAGTCTCTGCTCCAGTTCTTACTCCTCCAGATGAGTCCAAGCCCTACGAAGTATTCTGTGATGCTTCTCTTCAAGGCCTTGGTGGTGTGCTTATGCAGGACAAGAGAATTGTGGCATACACTTCTCGTCAGCTGAAGCCAAGTGAGAAGAACTACCCCACACATGATCTTGAACTAGCAGCTGTGGTACATGCTTTGATTACGTGGAGACACCTTCTGTTGGGCAGAAAAGTCGACATCTTCACCGATCACAAGAGCTTGAAGTACATCTTCACACAGCCGAATATGAAACTCCGCCAGACTCGTTGGGTCGAAATGATCCAAGAGTATGATCCCAGCATCGAATACACACCGGGCAAGGCGAATGTGATTGCAGATGCTTTGAGCAGAAAGGTATATTGCAACAGCCTCCTTATCAAGCCGTTCCAGCCTGAGCTTTGTGAAGCATTCAGGAAGCTCAACCTCCAAGTTGTTCCGCAAGGCTTTCTTGCAAATCTTCAAGTTGCTCCTACCTTGGAAGATCAGATCCATGAGGCCCAACTCAGTGATGCTATGGTGCAGAAAGTGAAACATGGTATTGCAAAGGGTACTCCTAAATACAAGTGCTATCGCGTTGATGAGAGAGATACCTTGTTCTTCGAGGACAGACTCGTGGTTCCAAAAGGTGATCTGAGGAAGCTCATAATGAAAGAAGCACATGATTCCCTCCTTTCGATTCATCCTGGCAGTTCCAAGATGTACCAAGACCTCAAGCAATCTTACTGGTGGACACACATGAAAAGGGAGATTGCCCAATTCGTGAACGAATGTGATGTCTGCAGAAGAGTGAAGGCAGAGCATCAACGTCCAGGCGGTCTTCTCCAACCTCTCCTATTCCCGAGTGGAAATTCGACCACATTGAAATGGATTTCGTCACTGGCTTTCCTAAGTCCAAGAGAGGGAATGATTCTATCTTTGTGGTGATTGACAAGCTTACCAAAGTCGCTCACTTCCTTCCAGTCAAAGAATCCATCAATGCAGCTCAACTGGGAGAGTTGTACACTTCCAGAATTGTGTCCCTACATGGCATTCCTCAAGTTATCTCCTCAGACCGTGGAAGTTTGTTCACTTCCAAGTTCTGGGACTCCGTTTAGTCTGCCATGGGCACTAAGATCAGGTTCAGCACTGCATTTCACCCTCAGACTAGTGGTCAAGTCGAGAGAGTGAATCAGATTCTAGAAGACATGCTCAGAGCCTGTGTCATATCTTTTGGCATGAAATGGGAAGATTGCCTTCCATTTGCCGAGTTCTCTTACAACAACAGCTTCCAAGCAAGTGCCGGCAAAGCTCCGTTTGAAATCCTCTATGGCAGAAAGTGCCGTACCCCTCTCAACTGGTCCGAGACAGGCGAACGTCAACTTCTTGGCAATGACTTGATCTCAGAAGCCGAATAAATGTACAAAGTCATACGTGAGAATCTCAAGACCGCTCAGTCGCGTCAGAAGAGCTACTATGACAGCAAGCATCGTGATTTGGCTTTCAACATTGGGGATCATGTCTATCTCCGTGTTTCTCCGATGAAAGGCACCCAAAGATTCGGTATCAAAGGAAAGCTTGCTCCTAGATACGTCGGGCCTTTCAAGATCCTTGGCAAAAGAGGCGTTCTAGCCTATCAACTTGAGCTCCCTTCCAACTTCACCAATGTTCATGATGTATTTCATGTGTCTCAACTCCGCAAGTGCTTCAAGACTCCAGAACGCACGATTCAGTTTGAAGAGATTGATCTTCAACAAGACTTGTCTTACCGAGAGCATCCCGTTGCTATTCTCGAAGAAACCGAGCGCAAGACCCGCAACAAGTCCATCAAATTCTTGAAAGTCAAGTGGTCACACCATACCGATCGAGAAGCTACGTGGGAACGAGAAGATCACCTTCGTTCCGAGTACCCCTCCTTCTTCCAGTCCTAGATCTCGGGACGAGATCTTTTTGTAGTGGAGGAGAGTTGTAATGCCCCGGATGTAATACTTTCCCTTTTGGGCAATATATAATATCTTTGGCTCCATCTATTCCATTTCGGGTTCTTCGTCTTTTCGGGTTGTCGTCGTTTTGTCGTGTTGCGTGTGTGCATTCATCCATAGCATGTTGTCATGTCCATCGCATTGCATTTGTGTTGTCGTTTGCATCCGGTCCTACTCGTTCCTTTCCGTTGTCCGTTTCGAGTTCCGGAGCTATCTCACGTGTCCGTGGCATCCGCGAGGCCTACTTTGGTGTTTGGCCGTGTAACGTTTCCGTTTTGGCGTGAGACCTGTCGTGCGATGTTGTTTTGGTGTGTGTAACCCGCCTGTCAAATCTCGTCGCGTTTGGAGCTCGTTTGATGCTCCAACAGTTATTCTCGTGGGCTGAAAGTACCCCCTCTTTGAGGCCCAAGACACCCCTCCAACAGCCCACCAAACCAACCCAAACCCCTCCCTTCATCTAGGCCATCTAATTGTGATCATGTGGCTGAAAACCTCACCTCATTTGGACAACCCTAGCTCCTTGTGCCTATATAAACGTCCAAATCCCCCAATTTTCGCGTCTGAAACCCTAATGCTTCCACAGTTCACCGCCGGTGCTTCCACCGTTGAATCCCGGTGCTTCCACCGTTGAAAATCCGTGCTTCCGACGTCCCAGAAACCGTGCTTCTGAAGTCGTCGCCGTGCTTCCGAAGGCCACGGGCCGTGCTTCCAACCCAACGCGCGGGTCCCGCGGGGTCATTGTAATGCCCCGGATGTAATACTTTCCCTTTTGGGCTTATAATATATCTCCGGCTTCATCTATTTCCATTTCGGGCTCTTTGTCTTTCGGGCTTTCGTCGTTTTGTTGTGTGAGTGTGTGGCATTCATTCATATCATGTAGTCATGTGCATTGCATTGCTTTTGTGTTGTGGGTTGCATCCGGTTCGTGGCGTTCCTTCCCGTTGTCCGTTTCGTGTTCCGGAGCTCCCTCACGTGTCCGTGACGTTCCGTAGGCCTACTTTGTTGTTCGGGCGTTTTTCGTTACCGGTGTGCCGTGAGGTTGTGTTGTGTGTTGTTGTTTTGTTGTGTGCAACCCGCCTCTCAAATCTCGTCTCGTTTGGACTCCGTTGACTTTTCCCTCCGTTGTCCGTGTGGGTCCGAAGTGCCCTTACTTCGTGTCCCGAAAATACCCCCCCCACTGCTTTCTTTTATCTCCGTATGGTCCTTTAAAATCATCCCCGCGATCGGATCCGTTGGATCACGATCGGAGGGCTCCTAAACATCCCTAACCTCCAAACCCTAGTCTAAATTGCTATATATAGACCCCTAGGTCTATTTGTGGTTCCCCTTCTTCTTCCCCTTCTCCACCATTTCGTTTTTTTTTTCTTTTTCGTTCAGATCCAAACCAGATCCGCAGTCATCTCAGATCCAACCGCCGCCGCTGTTTTGCCTACTGGCTCGAAGCCGCCGTCGGACGCCGAAGTCAACGCAGCCGCCGCTGGCCTCGTCGCGCGGTTGGGCCGCTCGCCCCGATCGTCATCGCCCCGGGGGTCCTGGGCCCGTACGCCGCTCGCCAGAGCCGGTGCGGGGACCAGATCGCCAGCCCCGGCCCGACTCCTCCTCGCCTCGCGCCTCCGCTCGGCTTGGGCCGCCGGCTCGAGCGCGCCATCGCCGCGCCAGCTGCCACCGCTGGGCCGCCCCAGCGCCCGGGCCTCGCACAGTACCGGGCCACTCGCCGCCACCGCCTCCAGCCTCCCGCGGTGGGCCGCCGCTGCGCGAAGCCCAGATCCCTCCGAGCACTGTTCATCTCCGGGCCTCGCACTGTAGCTCCGCGCCGGCCTTCTACTGTTCATCCGCACAGTACCGGGCCGTACTGTTCATCTCCAGATCTAATCCCTGAGGTTGTTTTTTTCCCTAAGACCCCAGATCTGTTAATCTGAGATGCCTACTTTGCACTGCTGTAACTTTTACTGTGGTGCTCCGTTTTGTGCGTGTGATATGTCCAGATGTTCGTGGAGTTGTCCTCTACGTTTTACCTGTTGTTGTCATGCATGTTAGAGATCATCTAGGGCCTTGTTTTGCTGTTGCAAGAGTGTATGATGATATAAACTGCTGTTGTGTGATATTTTTGTGCCACCTTTGACATGTGATAACTTTTAGCTCGTTTGTCCAAACGATGCAAATGACATGTCCACGTGTTCGTCTTGCCACGAACTACGTGTTGTGTGTGATAGGTTGCATGGTAGATGTATTGTTTCCTTGTTATCATCGTTGCAAGATGCCATGTTCACATGTTGTGTTTTCACTTGTTATGAAATGCCATCTTGTTGAGCTCGTTGCAATCGGTGTGTTCACCACAATGATGCATGCTTGTGTGTTTCGGGATCACCTTCATATGTATTTTGATGAGGTGCTTACCCTTTGCCATGTTTAGTTTCGAGGTGTCTTAAACATGCTCTTTTGATGCTATGATGATGTTGCTGTTTTAGGACTTAGTGAAATTTCACTAAGTCTGAAATCTGTAACGTTCCGATGCCATGTTCGTGTGATGTTGTAGGACAAAGCATGATAGTTTTGGGGTGGATTTTGATTGTTCCATGAAGTATATATTGTTGTCTTTCCATCCATGTCCTCACATGTCCATTTGAGTGGCTGTAGCATGTTTATCTTTTGCTCCAAACTTTCAATAAAATTCTGCTGCCAGAATTTTATTTCAAAGTTCAATATGTCCAAGATCATTGCTAGTGATCCGTGACTCCGTTGGGGGTGCACTTTGGACCTAGTTGCTGTACATTATATCTAGTTTATGTTCAAGACCTTTGCCATGCCTTTTGGGTGCTGTAGGTTATTTATTTTGAGCTCCCAAGATGCTATGTTGCTGTAATTTGCAGTTTTCGCTCAAATCTTGTTTCGGGCATAACTTTTAGCCCGTAACTCCGTTTTCAGCGAATCTTATATCAAACTTGGGTGTTTTTCTGTGTAGATTAATAATATCAGGTTGTTATCTTGTTTTGAGGTGTTTTGCTTGAGTGATGTTTTACGTGCTCCATGTGCATCTCTAGTGCATCCATCATGCATTCATGTTTTTTTCGAGTGCGCATTGCATCGTGTTGATTGGTGCTTTGTGTGTTTGTCTTGTTTAGACCCCGAAGTTGAGCACGAGTTTTCCAACGAAGTTGAGCACGAGGTTTCCAACGAGTTTGAGCACGAGGACCCTTCTTTTGATCCGAACTTCTTCTCTTCAGGCAAGATGACCGAACCCCGATAACATTACTATCTTTGTCTATTGCTAGTAGTCGCGATCTATAGTTTTGTCTCGATGCCCATGTTCTTCTTGTCAGCCTCCTACTTGTAACCATTTGCCATGTTTAACCACCCTACCTATGCAAACCGTTGCTTGGCTAAGTACGCTTCGCTCAGCCCTTCTTATAGCGTTGCTAGTTGCAGGTGAAGTGAAGATGCTTGCTCCATGTTGAAGTTTTGGTTGGATTATATCACACTATATAAATGCTTTAATTGAAATCACCTATATATTGGCAAGGGTGGAAGGCTAAGCCTTTTGCTTGGTGTTTTGTTCCACTCATGCCGTTAGGATCCGTATAAGCCGGTTTTATGTTCCTTGATTATGCGTTCCTAACACGGTTGGGGTGTATGGGACCCCCTCGATAAACCGCTATGTGCTAAGTCTTTTCCAGCAAATCCCAACATTGGTACTATTTGCCTAATAACAAACTAAACATGCATAGGGAGTAATTGACCCTCTTTCTTAATCAACAACCCCGGGCCAGTGCTCCACATGAGTGTTGGTCCGAAACGGGGGTCCTGCGGGGCCACCTCGAGGAAACTCAAGGTTTGGTAAAAACCCGTAGCATCACCCATCCGGTCGTGGCCTGAGACGAGATACGCGCGGCTACTATCAGGGTGTCGGCACGCCGGGAGGATTTGCTGGATTAGCCTTACCTTAGTTCGGTTTAACTTGAGCACGGGATTCCGAGGATACTCGGGTCTTCCCACTTTGGAGTTGCGACTCCGCGGATCGTGGGCTTGTAATGGGTCAAGTTGGAACACCCCTGCAGGGTTTGAACTTTCGAAAGCCGTGCCCGCGGTTATGTGGCAGATGGGAGCTTGTTAATTCCGGTTGTAGATAACTTGACACAATGTTGCTAATACACTACCAGCGTGTGTTCCGTGACTGTCAATTTCCGAATAGGGATTCGGGAGTTGAACACGGAGGGGTTATGCTTGTGAGCTTGTAGCTAGGATCACTTAGTGATCACTTCTCGTTTTGCCTTCTCTTCTCGCTCTCTCTGGCGTAAGTTAGTGCTAGTTGCTGCTGCAGACTCTTTGTTGTTCCTTCACCTCTTTTCTTTCTTCAGCCTTTCCTCTCCTAAAGGCTTTGATAGTTCTGTTACCCGGGAACGGGATTGCTGAGTCCTCTGTGGCTCACAGTTACTTCACACACCAGATGCAGGTCCAGCCGTGAGCTATCCAGGTGATGGCACCGAGCTGGATTGGGAGTACGACGAGGAGCGTAGTCGTTACTACGTGCGCTACCCGGACGATCAGTAGTGGAGACTCTTACTAGGATTCGATCCGCCTGTGGTTGTTTATTTATCTGAGTTTGGTACTTTGACTTTTGGTTTTGCCCTTAGAGGGTTGTAGTGATCTTTTTGTATGATGTTTGAGACTTGTACTGTTATTCTGTGACGTGGCGATTGTAAGCCAACTATTTTCAGTTTACTATCCCTCTTTTACATGAGTTGTGCAAAGATTACCAAACTTGAGATCATTCTAGGATGGACTTATGCCTTTAAGTCGTGCCTCGACACGTAGGAGGTATAATTCCATCCTGGGCATTACAGTCATCTTCTTCTTCCGCCGCGCCGCCGTCTTCTCCGCCGCCGGCCCCGCTCCTCTGGCCAGCCGCTCTCCGCCGGCCGCCTCCTCCTCACCACCATTCGCCGCCGCCGCGGGCCTCCGGCCGGCCACCGCCGCTTCACCGCCGCCGGCCTCGCCGCGCCCCGTCACCTCGCCGTCCTCCCTCGCCGGCCGGCGCCACCGCCACCGCGCCCGGCCACAACCTCCGTCCGCCCCTCCGGCAAGGGCGCCGCCGGCCCCCGTCGCCCGAGGCCTCCAGGGCGCTCGAGCCGCCGCCGCCTCGATCGGATCGGGGAGGAGCCCCCGATCCCGATCTCCCTCGCCCGTGTCGCCTAGCGGGTCGAAGCCCGCTCAGATCCGGCCCGTTAGCGCCCGGCCCGATCCGCCCCAGCCATTGACCCGAGCCGCCGTTGACTTTGACCCGAGGTGTTTTTTTTTCTGCTAAGTCCCCCGTAGATTTTAGTTTCTGGAGCAGTTTTGCATTGATGATAACTTTTTGTGTGGTGGTCCGATTTGAGCTAATGATATGTCAAAATGTTCGTGGAGACATGTACTATGTTTTGTTCCATTTTGCCATGCATGTTTGAGGTCATCTAGATGTATTAATCTTCATGAGAAGAGTGCTACTTGCTATAAACTGTTGTTAGTAGTTGTTTTCATGCCATCTTTGCAATGTGATAACTTGGTGCATGTTTATCCAAATGATGCAAATGATATGTCCACGTGTTCATCATGAAATGCTCTACATGTTGGGTGCTTTATCTTGCATGATAGATTTCATCTTGCCATGTTTACCTCCGTTGCAAAGTGCTATGTGGCTGTTATGTCGTTAAACTTGTTACGAGATGCCTCGTAGAGGAGCTCGTTGCTTTTGATGTGTTTGTCCCCTTGATGCATGCTTAGATGTTTTGGATTCACCATCATGTGTACTTTGTTGTGGTGCAAACCACTTGTCTTGATATGCCTTGAGGTGACTTAAACTTGCTGTCAAAGATGCCATGATGAAACTGCTGTTTTAACACTTAGTGAAATTTCATTAAGTCTGGAATCTGTAATTTACAGATGCCATGTTTGCTTGTTGTTCTAGGCCAATCCATGATAGTTTTGGGGTGACTCTTGATGATTCCTTGTTGTATAAGTTGTTGGCTATCCATTCATGCTCTCACATGCTTATTTGAGTGGCTGTAGCATATTTAACTCTTGCTCCCAAGTTGCAACAATTTACTGTTGTCAGGTTTTGTTGTCAAGTTCAATATGTCATAGCTTGTTGCTACTGATCCATGGCTCCTTTGGGGATGCTCCAATGGATTGGCTTGCTGTAGGATATGTCTAGTTTATGTCCATACTCATTGCCATGATGTTTGAGTGCTGTAGACTATTTATCTCTTGCTCCGAAGTTGCTATGTGGCTGTTATTTTCAGCTTGTGCATGTTTATTGTTTCGGGTGTAACTTTTAGCCTGTTGCTCCGTTTTGAGCAAGTCCTATATGTAACTTGTGTGATTTTGCATGTAGATTCATATTATGCTATTGTTATCATGTTTTGAAGCATTTTGCTTGATGCATATTGTTGTGCTGTAACACTGTGCTTCCTAAGTAGACTTTCTGTGCTTCCACAGTGCATCTGTTTTGCTTCCATAGTGCATCAGTCATGCATCCAGTAATTTTTCTGCGCATTGCATCTTGTTTGATTCGTTGCCTTGTGTTCTTGTGTTTGAGTAGAGCCGGAAGCTGAGACCGAGTACGAGGTTACTACCGAGGTTGAGAACGAGGACCCCTCTTATGATCCCATCGACAACTCTTCAGGCAAGATGACCGAACCCCGATAACATTACTATCTTTGCCTATTGCTAGAAGTCTCGATCTATAGTTTTGCCTCGATGCCCATGTTTTCCTGTCAGCCTCCTATTTGAAACGATGAACCTGTTTAACCACCCTACCTATGAAAACCATTGTTTGGCTATACGTAGGCTTCGCTCAGCCCCTCTTATAGCATTCTTAGTTGCAGGTGAAGATTGAAGATTCTTGCTTCTTGTTGATGCTTGTTGGGATATCACAATATATTAAATATTAAATGAAATCATCTATACATTGGTAATGGGTGGAAGGCTAAGCCTTTTGCTTGGTGTTTTGTTCCACTCATGCCGCCTTAGGAACCGTATAAACCGGTGTTATGTTCCTTGATTATGCGTTCCTCACACGGTTGGGGTTATGGGACCCCCTCGATAAACCGCTAAGTGCTAAGTCTTTTCCAGCAAGTCCCAACATTGGTACTATTCGCCTAATAACTAAAACTTGCATAGGGACTAGCTATCCCTTTTATATTTAATCAACAACCCGGGCCAGTGCTCCTCATGAGTGTTGGTCCAAACCGGGGGTTCTGCATGGCCGCCTTGGGGAAACCTGAGGTATCTGGTATACACCTGTAGAATCGCCCATCCGGTCGTGGCCTGAGACTAGATACGTGCGGCTATTGTCAGGGTGTCGGCACGCCGGGAGGATTTGCTGGATTAGCCTTACCTTAGTCGGAGTATCTTGAGCACGGGATTCCGAGAATACTCGGGCCTTCCCACCTTGGAGTTGCGACTCCGCGGATCGTGGGCTTGTCATGGGCCAAGTTGGAACACCCCAGCAGGGTTATGAACTTTCGAAAGCCGTGCCGTGGTTATGTGGCAGATGGGAGCTTGTTAATATCCGGTTGTAGAAAACTTGACACCATGTTCCAATACACTACCAGCGTGTGTACCGTGACGGTCATTTTCCGAAAGGGATTCGGGAAGTGAACACGATGGGGTTATGTTTGACTTGCTTTAGTTAGGATCACTTCGTGATCATCTCTCGACCGAGGCACCTTCTCTTCTCGCTCTCTTTTACGTAAGCTAGGCTAGTGCTGCTGCAGACTTTTGTTCTTTCTTCAGCCTTGTTCCACACCCAAGGCTTGAATAGTCGTGTTACCCGAGAACGGGATTGCTGAGTCCTCTGTGGCTCACAGTTACTTCAACACACCAGATGCAGGTACGCTGGTGAGCTACACAGGCGATGGCACTGAGCTAGACTGGGAGTACGATGAGGAGCGTAGCCGTTACTATGTGAACTATCCGGTCGATCAGTAGAGCTTCTACTAGGATTCGATCTAGACCTGTGGTTTAATGTTATGTTTGGTATCTTGTCATTTGGATCTTACCCTTAGATGGGTTGTGATGTTTATTTGGATGATGATTGGATCTGTAATGAATTTGTGTGACGTGGCGAGTGTAAGCAAACTATCATTTCAACTTTCATCCCTATTTTTACATGAGATGTGCAAAGGTACCAAACTTGCGATCATTCCAGAATGGGCTTATATCTTTAAGTCGTGCCTCGACACATAGGAGATATAGTCCCATCAAGGGCATTACAAATATTCATTCTCTAACAGCAACAAAAACGAAAAATATAAAATTGGGTTGCCTCCCAACAAGCTCTTTCTTTATAGCCATTAAGATAGGCTTGATAATTCAATGATGCTCACATGAAAGATAAGAAGTGAAGCACAAAGAGAGCATCATAATACATGTGACAAACACATCTAAGTCTGAAATACTTCCTATGCATAGGCATCTTATAGGAAAACAAATTAGCAAGACAAGCAAGATCTAGCACATGCAAGGAAGGAGAAAGGAACAATAGCAATCTCAACATAACGAGAGGTAATTTAGTAACATGAAAATTTCTACAACCACTCTCATAATAATTGCATTTATGATCATGATCAAATTCAACAAAATAGCTATCACATAACATATTCTCAACACGATCCACATGCATGCAAAGTTGACACTCATCCAAAATAGTGGGATTAACATTAACCAAAATCATGACCTCTCCAAACCCACTTTTATCAAAAATTTCATAAGATTGATCTTTCTCCAACTATGTGGGATCTAAAGTTGACACTCTTCCAAACCCACTTTCAATATTATTGCAAACATTATTATCAATCTCATATTCATCATGGGGCTTAAATAAATTTCCAAGATCATAAGAAGAATCACCCCAATCATGATCATTGCAACAAGTCGTGGGCATAGCAATACTAGCATCCCCAAGCTTAGGGTTTGGCATATCATTAACACAATTGAAATTAATAGAATTTATTATAACATCATTGCAATCATGCTTTTTATTTAAGGAGCTAACATGAATCACTTTTTCTTTTAACAATTCCTCACAATTTTCAGATTCATAGATTTCAAGCAAAACCCCATAAAGATAATCTAGTGCACGTAGCTCACTAGCAATAGGTTCAACATAATTGGATCTCTTAAAGATATTAGCAAGTGGATGAGGATTCATACTATAGCAAGCGAAGATGCAAGCTAAATGAGGGCACATAGCAACACAAGCAAACAAGAGGCACACGAACGATAAACACAGGGCGGAAGAAGGGCAAATAAAATGGCAAGGGTGAAGCACGGGAGAGGAAAACGAGAGGCAAATAAATGTAATGCCAAGGAAAAGGGTTTGTGATAGGTACTTGGTATATGACTTTTGCGTAAGCCTCCTCGGAAACGGCGCCAGAAATTCTTCTTGCTACTTCTCGAGCTTGCGTTGTATTCACTCGAAGAGGAAAGGGAGATGCAGCACAGTAGTGTAAGTATTTCCCTCAGTTTTTGAGAACGAAGGTATCAATCCAGTAGGAGACCACGCGCGAATCCCTCGCACCTGTACAAACAAATAAGAACTTCGCAGCCAACGCGATAAGGGGTTGTCAATCCCTTTACGGTCACTTACGAAAGTGAGATCTGATAGAGATGATAGTTTATATTTTTGGTATTTTTGGTTTATAAGAACAGAAAATAAAAGCGATAAAAGTAAAGTAGATGTAGCTTCATATGCTGAGAATAGACCTGGGGGCCATAGCGTTTTCCAGTGGCTTCTCTCATGATAGCGATATTCTACGGCGGGTAAACAAATTACTGTCGAGCAATTGATAGAAAAGCGAATAATTATGAGACTATCTAGACATGATCATTGTATATAGGCATCACGTCCGAGACAAGTAGACCGACTCCTGCCTGCATCTAATACTATTACTCCACACATCGACTGCTATCCAGCATGCATCTAGTGTATTGAGTTCATAATAACAGAGTAACGCCTTAAGCAAGATGACATGATGTAGAGGGATAAACTCAAGCAATATGATATAAACCCCATCTTTTTATCCTCGATGGCAACAATACAATACGTGCCTTGCCTCCCCTACTGTCACTGGGAAAGGACACTGCAAGATTGAACCCAAAGCCAAGCACTTCTCCCATTGCAAGAACTATAGATCTAGTAGGCCAAACCAAACCAATAATTCGAAGAGACTTGCAAGGATATTACGAGCACACATAAAAAGTTCAGAGAAGAACCAAATATTTCTCATAGATAATCTTGATCATAAACTGACAATTCATCGGATCTCGACAAACACACCGCAAAAAGAGATTACATCGAATAGATCTCCTCGAAGACCGAGGAGAACTTTGTATTGAGATCCAGAGAGAGAGAGAGAAGAAGCCATCTAGATACTAGCTATGGACCCAAAGGTCTATGGTAAACTACTCACAACTCATGGTGAGGGCAATGATGATGATGATGGAGAACTCCGTGATGGATCCCCCTCCGGTGGAGCTCCGGAACAGGATCCAAGATGGGATATCACGGGAACAGAAGGTTACGTCGTGGAATTAGGGTTTTCTCTCTGTTGTCGAAGGTTTCGGGGTACGTAGACCTATATAGGAGGAAGGAGGACACCGGGGGGGGGGGTGCTCGAGGGGCCCACGAGGCAGGGGGGCGTGCCCCCAACCCTCGTGGACACCCCGAGGCTCCCCTGATGTGGTTCTCAAGTCCTATGTGCGTGATTTTCTCCAAAAATATCTCTCGCGAAGGTTTCATTCCGTTTGGACTCTGTTTGATATTCTTTTTCTGCAAAACCCTGAAACAGGCAAAAAACAGCAATCTGGACTGGGCCTTTGGGTTAGTAGATTAGTCCCAAAATGATATAAAAGTGTGTGATAAAGCCCATTAAACATCCAAGACTTCATAAATAATAGCATGGAACAATAAAAAATTATAGATACATTGGAGACGTATCAAGGAGCGAGTTCACCTTGTGTCCAATGGCGTATGCTTGAGGTCTCATCGTATGTCCTTTTGGGGCTTGGGGAGTAGTCGTAGTGTACATGGGGATGACCATAAGATGCTCCGCATCATCTCCCCCTGTAACATCCCAAATTTTCAATTTGGAATGTTATACATAGATCATATTTGCATTTCATACTTTTTGCATTTTTGGTTGTGGCGTTCCTCGAAATTCTAAGCAACTCAAGGACCTACGGAGAGAGTTGGGAATTTTACCGTTTTCGTATTTGAGTTCGCTCGAATACCGGTACGAGGACAGTGTGATTCTAATTATTTTTCTCTCCTAAAAATATTTCTAAATAAAAAATATGAGCAGAGATAATATGACTTCTCCAAAATAACAGAAATATTGGAGGAAAATATTAAAATCACTTTTGGTATTTTTCTGGATTTATTTGCGATTTTATTTGCATAGGAAAAATGCGTGTTTTTCAAAATTGCATTTAGGTTCGGGAAAAATGTTCACTTTGTCCTAAATATTATTAGAGGACGGTGAAAATTTATTTCGGAAATTTTGGAGTTCGTTTGGTATTTATTTCGTTAGTTTTTCTGCGCCAGGACTTTATTTAAAAAAAATAGGAACCGACTTAGACTCGTATAGGATCGGGTCTCTGGGCTTTATAAGTCGCCCGAGCCGGCCCAAGCCGCCCAAAGCCGCCCCGCCAGCCCGCGCCTCCCTGCGAACCCTAGCGCCGCCGCCGCCTGCCGCCGCCGCCTAGCGCTGCCCCCGCCGCCGCCGCACTTGCCGCCCCGCCGCCGCACTTGCCGCCGCCCGCCGCCACGCCCGCCGGACCACCACCGCCGCCGGAGCGCCGGATCCCGCCGGAGTTCGTCGAGGTAGTTACGGTTTTTTTTAGAACCGATCGGTTTAGTAAAACCGTAGATCTGTTTTTTTATTATTATATTAGATCGGTTCGGTTTTTCGTCGGTTTAGTTATTTAGCGGACATTCGTCCGTACGTTCATTTTAACGAATGGTTTTCGCCCGTTAGCCGCAGACAGCGAACGTTCGTTCGTTAGCCTATTCGTCCATTTTCTTTTTCGGGGTATTTATCCGCGATTATTCCGATCGCGATTTCTGCCCTGATCTTGTTTTTCGTTTTTCTTTTCGCTCGAGAGTCGGAATCAGGTGATTCAAAATCCCAGATCTTCGTCTCGATGCCCTCTTTACGTTTAACCAACTTGAAAAAAGTTTTGGTTACTGTAAAATTTGACTTTAGGCCAATTAGCAAACTGGAGCTCGTTTCTTTCGCAGTTTGAGTTTCGTTGCTTCTTTCGAGTTGATTCTTTTTGCAAACCGGAGTTCTTAAGTTGAACTTTCTGGTTAAACCTCTTATTTGAGTTTTACCCGTGCATTAGTTAAGTACTTATTGTGTGCTTGTTTTTTTGCGATAGAGTACCCGGAGCGCGCCGCTTGCTACTTTGAGTCTCTAGGTTTTGCGGATCATCAGCAAGGCAAGTAACACTTTGATCATACTTTCCAATTACCCAGTTTTCATTGCATTAGTCCAACCCTCACACATTGCATGAGTAGGATTAATTAACTTGTGGGATTGGGAAGTAGATTGAGGTAGTACCTATTACCTGCATTACATTCAAACCTTTGGGAGTACTTCTACATTTGCTGTTAGGACATGCTATGCTCGTAGACGTGGATTGGGTGAGTGTATCCATGACACATGTGAGTTTGTTAATTAAAGGTTCAACTTAAGGTGGCAACATTAACACACATCTGGGTGGATTGAGGCATCTGGGTACTCCAGTGATTGCCTATTTTTCTTTTGGACCGCGACCCAGGCTCAAAGGGATCATGAGATTTTTCATACTAGAAACTTCCGTGTGCAGCCACATGCCAATATGGGCTCTAGCATAGTTGAGTAAGTTGTGGGAAACCTTTCCATGATGGGCTAGCAGATGTAGAGGGTTTGTAGGTGTACCGGCCTATCTATCTGGTTAAGGGGACCTCTTCGGAAAGACTGTGTCTCGGTCATCCGTTTCTCAAACATCATGCAGTGCGAGAAACCAAACGGAGGCGATCGAGTCTTGTGGGGAAAAGTGCACAAACCTCTGCAGAGTGTACAAACTGATCATGATTAGCCGTGTCCCCGGTTATGGACGTCTTGAGTATCTAGTACTTGGATTATCATGTGAATCTCATCATGTTACTTTAATTAATTTGGTTGGGTTTAATGATTATTTTTAATTGGGGTTGAGAGGATGTCTATCTTGTCAACGATGTTTCAACTACCATGATAGTTAATTAAAATCTATTCCTTTGAAGTAGGGAAAAATTGGCTTTACGCAAAAACTTAACCATAGAGCTTTCCACCAGCCATATTGCATATAGTATAGCTTTACTCTCATTGCATTCTCTTGTGTTACCTTGCCAGCATATTCCATGTGCTGGCCCGTTTTCGGGCTGCAACGTTTCATGTTGCAGACTTTTCAGACGACGAGTAAGGTGCCTTTTAGGTCGTGGTACTATACTCAGTGATGCCGTTGGAGTTGATTGACTCATTTATCTTCCAAGCCTTCCGCTGTTATCGTGTTAGATGGCCTTCAGCCATATTTATTGTAATAAGTTCATCATTGGACTATCGACGTAATAAGTGTGTGATTGCTACTCTGTTATAAATCCTTCAAGTACTGTGCGTGTCAGCATTACTGATCCAGGGATGACACTGATGCACAGAGATCGGACTGTTTGAGGTCTGGTTGCTACACCCCCCCTTGGGAAAGATCCGACCTCGGATCAAAAACCTCATCACCATGGAAACGGTGGTCGTGGGCGGACTTGCAGTTGGACGATGTTGAAGACATGACGCAATCCAAGTACTCCAAGGTGTCTCCGGAGTGGTATACATGCAAGAAGAGCGAACACAAACGACACTCAGAAATACAAAAGTTAGCGCACACAAGGTGTCCATCAAGTAAGCATGAGTCCGACCGATAAAATTGGTAGTGGCAATGAGCATGAATTGTAGCAAAAAGAAAGATCATGGCATATAATGCATTCATGTGATCAAGCTCATTGTGCATGAAGGGTGTAATGCTACCATTGTGCAAAATGATGTCATAATGGGATGATGTATCAAAAGCATGAACATGGTAATGGATGCTCAATGGGACTATGCGGTCGTGCAATTGATATTTGGCAATGTGGTCAAGATGTATGAAGAGTCCATCAAGAAAGATCACAACAAATTTGCTAAGGAAGTGTGCTACCACTTGAGCTTGCGTTGTATTCCCACGAAGAGGAAAGGGAGATGCAGCACAGCAGCGTAAGTATTTCCCTCAGTTTTTGAGAACCAAGGTATCAATCCAGTAGGAGACCACGCGCCAGTCCCTCGCACCTGCAAAAACAAATAAGAACTTCGCAGCCAACGCGATAAGGGGTTGTCAATCCCTTTACGGTCACTTACGATAGTGAGATATGATAGAGATGATAATTATATTTTTTGTTATTTTTTTGGTATAGAAACAGAAAGTAAAGAAAGCAAATAAACAACGGCAACATAAATTGGCTAGTTGACGAGAAAGTAATATGATAAAGATAGACCCGGGGGCCATAGTTTTCTCTAGTGGCTTCTCTCATGATAGCGGTATTCTACGGCGGGTAAACAAATTATTGTCGAGCAATTGACAGAAAAGCGAATAATTATGAGACTATCTAGGCATGATCATTGTATATAGGCATCACATCCAAGACAAGTAGACCAAAACGATTTTGCATCTACTACTATTACTCCACACATCGACCGCTATCCAGCATGCATCTAGTGTATTGAGTTCATACGAACAGAGTAACGCCTTAAGCAAGATGACATGATGTAGAGGGATAAACTCAAGCAATATGATGAAAACCCCATCTTTTTATCCTCGATGGCAACAATACAATATGTGCCTTGCTGCCCCTACTGTCACTGGGAAAGGACATCGCAAATTGAACCCAAAGCCAAGCACTTCTCCCATTGCAAGAACTATAGATCTAGTAGGACAAACCAAACCAATAATTCGAAGAGACTTGCAAGGATATAATGAAGACACATAAAAAGTTCAGAGAAGAACCAAATATCTTTCATTTATAACCTTGATCATGGACTCACAATTCATCGGATCTCGACAAACACACCACAAAAAGAGATTACATCGAATAGATCTCCTCGAAGACCGAGGAGAACTTTGTATTGAGATCCAGAGAGATAGAAGAAGCCATCTAGATACTAGATATGGACCCGAAGGTCTGTGGTAAACTACTCACAGCTCATGGTGAGGACAATGATGATGATGATGAAGGCCCTTCGTGATGGATCCCCCTCCCGGAACTGGCTCCAAGATGGGATCTCCATGGGAACAGAAGCTACGGCGGTGGAATCAGGGTTTTCTCTCTGCGTATGGAGTTTCTGGGGTACGTAGGTATATATAGGAAGAAGGGGGCACCGGGGGCCGTGTGGGTCAGCCTCGAGGCAGGGGACGCGCCCTGGGAAGGGGGGCGCGCCCCCCACCCTTGAGGGTTGGCCCTACGTCCCTGACTTGGCCCCGAAGACTCCCGAGCGTGATTTCCTCCAAAAATATCTCTCGCAAAGGTTTCATTCCGTTTGGACTCCGTTTGATATTCATTTTCTGCAAAACCCTGAAATAGGCAAAAAACAGCAATCTGGACTGGGCCTTTGGGGTAGTAGGTTAGTCCCAAAAATGATATAAAAGTGAATGATAAAGCCCATTAAACATACAAGACTTCATAAATAATAGCATGGAACAATAAATAATTATAGATACGTTGGAGATGTATCAAGCATCCCCAAGCTTAATTCCTGCTCGTCCTCGAGTAGGTTAATGATAAAGAAAGAATTTTTGATGTGGAATGCTAACCAATATAGTTATTCAATGTAATTCTCTTAATTGTGGCATGAATGTTCAGATGTGAAAGATTCAAGATAAAAGTCTATATTGACATAAGAAATAACAATACTTCAAGCAATACTAACAAAGCAATCATGTCTTCTCAAAATACTATGGCTAAAGAAAGTTATCCCTACAAAATCATATAGTGTTGGCTATGCTCCCTTATTATCACAC
>LR738713.1:332579254-332609088 GCA_902687465.1 Secale cereale
AGTTTTTGCTTTAGTGTCTTCTATCAAAAATCACAAAAATAGTTATCTTGCTTGTTTGCTGCTATGGGTTCCACCGAGAACACCAAGTTGTGTGACTTCACTAGTCATAACAACGATGACTTTATCTGCACGCCTATTACTACACCTGCCACTTCAGCACCTTCTTATGAAATTAAACCTGCTTTACTGAACCTAGTTATGAAAGATCAATTCTCCGGTGCTGGAGATGATGCTGCTTTGCACTTAAATAATTTTGTTGAACTCTGTGATATGCAAAAGTACCAAGAAATAGATGGTAATATTGTTAAGGTTAAACTTTTTCCTTTCTCCTTGAGAGGAGGAGCTAAAATTTGGTTTCAATCTTTGCCTAGAAATAGCATAGATTCTTGGGACAAGTGCAAGGATGCCTTTATTGGGAAGTACTACCCACCTGCTAAAATTATCCAACTAAGGAGTAACATAATGAATTTCAAACAATTGGATAATGAACACGTTGCCCAAGCTTGGGAACACATGAAATCTCTTGTCAAGAACTGCCCTACTCATGGTTTGACTACTTGGATGGTTATCCAAACTTTTTATGCAGGCTCGAACTTTACCTCGCGGAACCTGTTAGATTCGGCCGCGGGAGGAACCTTTATGTCAACTACACTTGGTGCTGCCCCGAAACTTCTCGATGAGATGATGACCAACTATTCCCAATGGCACACCGAACGCGCTCCAACAGGTAGGAAGGTAAACTCTGTCGAGGAGATTTTCTCCCTAAATGAAAAAGTTGACTTGATCATGTCTCTACTTTCCAAGCAATCTTCTATTGATCCTCGTGATGTTCCTTTAAATTCTTTGATTGCTCAAGAACAAGTAGATGTGAACTTTATCTCTAGAAACAATTTCAATAACAATGCTTATAGGAGTAATTTTGATAGCAACCCTAGACCGTTCCCCTCTAATTCCTATGGGAACAACCATGCTTATCCTAGCACCAAGAACTCCACTTCTGAACTAGAGATTATGCTTAAAGATTTCATCACTACCAAAAAAGCCTTCAATAAGAGTGTAGAAGAAAAACTAGCCAAACTAGATGATCTCTCTTCGAAGGTAGACAATTTAGCCCATGAGGTAGAGTTGCTTAAAATTAGAACTTCCCCTCTTGAGGAGAGGAAGACCACTCCTATGAATGCTATTCAAGTGCAAATTAATGAAAACATTAGGATGTTGGCTAAACTTAAAGAGAGATGGGCTATAGAAAAGGAGGAAGAAGATAGAATTAAGAACCTTCCTACCCACCACACTGTTGCTACTATCCAAGTTGTTGAAGATATCCAAACTATTAGCACCCAATGCACTCCTAGTCCCATTGGACCTATTAATGGTGATGCTATGACCATAAAAACTACCAAACAAGTGAGCCTAAAGGACACCACTACCACTTTACTTGATAGTAGTGACCTTGATTTTGATAATTGCACACTTACCGAAGTTATTGATTTTCTTCACAAGATGTCTAGAGATCCCCGCACTAGCACACTCAATCTTGCCTTCACCAAGCATATCACTAATGCTCTCATCAAATCTAGGGAGGAGAAACTTAGGGTAGAAGCCTCCATACCTAGAAAGCTAGAAGATGGTTGGGATCCTATGATAAAAATTAAGTTGAATAACTTCTCTTGCTATGCTTTATGTGATGTTGGAGCTAGTACCTCCGTTATGCCCAAAAGAATATATGATATGCTTAAATTGAAACCTTTTGATTCTTGTTCTTTTGGTGTTCGTCTTGTTGATTCTTCCATAAAGAAACCCTTGGGGAGGATCGACGATGTTCTTATCATTTTCAATGACAATTATGTTCCCGTTGATTTTACTATTATGGATATTGAATGTGAACCATCTTGTCCAATTATTTTGGGACGTCCTTTTCTTTGCACCGTTGGTGCCATCATTCACATGAAAGAGGGGAATATAAAATTCCAATTTCCTTTCAAGAAAGGGATGGAACACTTCCCTAGAAAGAAGATTAAGTTACCTTTTGAGTCCGTCATACGGGCTAGCTATTCTTTTACTCTTGATAAAACTTGATCTCTTTGCATTATGCCTAGATTAAAGGCATAAAAGAAAGCGCTTTTGGGAGGCAGCCCACAATGAATAAAATTTTATTTTGCTTTTGTTGTGTCTTGATGTTTGTTACTACAATAGCATCATCATTGTATCTTTACTTTTCAGCTTTGTGCCAAGTTTAGCCTCTGATTGCAAGAAAGTTCAAAAGTTGTGACGTGCAGTCCAGGAAACAGATTATGTCCTTGGACAGAAAAATTCGTATAAAATCACCAGATCATCTTTTTGGTCTTAATTTTTTCGACAGCGTGCTCTATACAATTGGCTTTCGGGCATCTGTTCTGAGTTTTTTGATTTGAGTTGCAGAAGTGCACCGAAAAAATAATTTACTACCTGCTGGTCTGTTTTTCACAGATCCTGTCCTGTTTTGCCTTTCCTTTGTTTTGCAAACCTTGAGCTTGCTTTTTCTTTGCAAAAACCTTTTGGCAATCTTGAGAAACAGTAGACCTTCAAGATTATCCTTATTTCCAGCAAGGAAACAATTATTTTATTATGGGTACTAACCTCGCTAATCAGATTATGACGAGTTATGTATGAAGGGAGTTTTCAAGTGTGCGAGGGAAGATGATAAAAAGATTCAGGAGTGTCAAACGCTCAAGCTTGGGGATTCCCCCGTGCACCCCCAAGAAATATTCAAGAAGACTCAAGCGTCTAAGCTTGGGGATGCCCCCGTGCATCACCTTCTCCATCAACAATTATCAGTTCGTCTTTCGTTCCACTATATTTTAATCACTTCATGTGTTATGTGCTATGCTTGGAGCGTCTTGCTTTTAATTTCCTTTTTAGTTTTCTTTAGCTTTGCTTGCTGTTCATAACGAGTTGGAACCCATCTTTCTTTGTGTGGGAGAGAAACACGCTCCACTTCAACCTAGAACATAACATGGGATTTTCATGTTTATCTTTGTTGTGTATGTTCTTTGTCTTTCAATAGCTATTGTCATGTTTAGCTCTTAGTTTTCATGCTTTACTTTTTAAAGAGCTTTTGTTTAGTTGGTTGCTGGAACTCTCTTGAGTTATCATGCTTATCTTGTTAAGAGAGTTGGCTTTTGTTGCACTGGTTGATATGTCTATGATAAAAATGCTATGTTCATAATGGTGCTTAGTAGTTCATGTTTTCTTATGGTTAGTCTCAAATAACTGGGGGGTTCTTGATGTGTTATTGAAGTACCAACATGATTTGTTTGCCTATGATGTGGTATTGTTTAGTGATATCTTCCTCCAGGAATTTATTTTGATTGACTTGGCGTATGCTCACACATATTTAAGACTGTAAAGAAAGTCTATCAAGCCTTGATGATCTTTAATTTCTGAGCAGCGATATAACTTCCATGCCCGATTCAATGTTGCTTTGTCGCTCTGCATGATTATGACCGTCATTGATCTCTTAGTTGGTCGCTCCCAGTCTTTTGCTAACCTTCGCCTGTACTAAGCGGACTGACTGCTTGTGCATCCAAAATCCTTTAAACCAGTTATGCCATATGAGTCCACCATACCTTCCTATACATGGTATTTACTTGCCATTCCTAACGAAGACTTTCGTGTACCATCTCGAAATTAATCAAAAGCATTTCTCTTTTGTGCCTCTGTTTTAGCTCATGAGGAAGTAGTAGTTAATTCATGATCTTTTTAAGTTGGACAAGCTTCACCCCGGGATTGCATGTCTAATGTGCAAACCCCTAATACGAGAAGGAACTGGCAAAGAGTGCGCCCGGCTCATTAAAAAATATACAACAAACAAACCCTCCTTCACGCTTTGTTCATGAGAAATCAGAAAACTTTGGCAGTGATAAACAAAGGAGATTAAGGGGATGTGATCGTCCTCGTACGGGAGCCGTTCCTCGAAACTTGTCCAGCTCGAGAAGTAATTGAGTTATCTACTAGCATTCGTTGACGAAATATGCATCTCTAAAAAAATAATTTTTACCTTTGTTTTTAAAAACCAAGAGCTCTGGTACATGTTTAGTTTTTGTTTCCGACCACGGGTTTTCAACCTTGCCATCAAAATCCACGGTTCGAGAGTCTCCACCTTCTTTCTTTAAAGCACCAACTATTGAGAGCATGATTGTCATTCTGAGTGTAATGTGCATTGTCCCAAAGTACCATTGTCTTCTGCATGATTATGATATCGTTTATTCTGAAATCATTGTATCTAGTCGTCACTTAAACCTTGGAGGTGCCCCTGCATTTATGTTTTGCTTCACTAAAGGGGGCAAGCGAGGTACCACTTTGTCATGTTTGCACACCATGCTCACTACAAATCTATTGAGTGTTTCAGTATCATATTTTAAAATTTTCAGTTCTTTGTGATATTCTCATGAGGCAACTTAGTTACTAAAGATTCATTATCTCAGTAAGCATTTGTCATGTGACTGTGAGAAGTCCTTATATGGTTAATAGCATGTCACCACGGAAATTATGCTTGTTATCATTTACCTACTCGAGGACGAGCAGGAATTAAGCTTGGGGATGTTGATACGTCCAAAACGTATCTATAATTTCTGCTTGCTCCATGCCTCTTTTGTGTGATATTTCTATGATATTTATGCACTTCCATACACTTTTGATCATATTTGGACTAACCTATTAACTCAGTGCACCCCAGTGCCAGTTTCTGTTTTCTGTTGTTTTTGTATTTAAGGTTTTCCCATTACGTAAATTGCCAGAAAAATCCCGGGAAAAATATATAAAAAATCAGCGTTCTGGAAGCTTCCATGCGGCCAAAGTAGGGCCAGAGGGGGCCCACAGGGGCTCCAGGCGACCAGAGGGGGCGCCCCCCCTCCTGGCCGTGCCGCCAGGGCGCCTGGGCCCCCCTTGCCTCTTCTGACGCCCCCCTTTGGCATATATTTACACCGCGTCCTGAAACCCTCGAGGACGGAACCCTTTTTCGCGATCTCATCTCTGTTCCACCGCCGCCACACTTCCAAGATCGGGAGCACCAGGAGAACTCTTCCTGGCACCCTCGCGGAGGGGAGAACCACCACTAGGAGCTTCTCCACCAGCATGGACGCCTCTCGAATGAATTGTGAGTAGTCTCCCTTGGACCATGGGTCCATGACCAGTAGCTATGTGATGTTCTCCTCCCCTCTTTGTTCTTCACCGATTAGACCTCGTGAGCTGCCCTACATGATCGAGGCACATATTTAATCCTTATGCTGTTGCTATGATGAGTTTGCTGGGATCCGATGGATTATGAGATTATGTTCAGATTGTGTGTGAGTAATATATTTGATTTACCTCTTTTATATTTATGTTCTTGAGTAATTCTTGCATGTTCTCCGTTACTGTTTATTCCTTTGGCCAAGTAGTAGCTAGTAACTCCAAGAGGGAACGTTATGCTTGATTGTGGGTTCATGCCCCTCGATGACTAGCTTGAGTGACAGAAACATGAGTCTAGGGGATGTGTTGTTGCCACAAGGGGGAAAACAACGGTGCTTGTACTTGCGGGTGCAAGGATTGTTTACTTTGCGCAAAGTTCTTTTAATGCAGTTGTCTGTTGCTTTGAGTTTACACTATGGGTGGGACTCGCAACTTAATACCAGCGAGATGTTCTGGATAGATATCTCAAGGTGGATGATTAGTAGTAGATGCAGATGGATTTCGGTCTACTTGCCTTGGCGTACCGCCCATGCTTTTGAGCCTCTACCTTTCTTTGCAGCATAGTTAGCATTGGTTTGCGCACATAATCCTGTCAATTGCCCAGCTGTAATTCGTTTACCTCGCTTAGCTGTTTTATCGTCTTTTGGGAGAGAGACATAACTAGTGAACATCATGGGACCCCGGTCCATATTACCATCACTGATCACACCCGTTATTTACTTTCTGTTCTTACTTACTAGTTGCAGTCATACCTATCACTATTATCTCTTGCGTTTGATCCTTTGTAAACGACAAGGCCGGAGGGATTGACAACCTCTTTGTACTCGTTGGGAGCAAAGTTATTTGTATATGTGTGCAGGTCCTGTCAATCGCTAAGTTGCGCCGCTAGCAGTTGACACCTTCTTGTTGACCCTTAGAGTCTCACGGGATTCGATCCTTGGTATCTTTGCCAAGGGAAAACTACCGCTACACCTCATCTCAAACCTTCCACTTGGGGTAACCAACGAGGGGCGAGAAGCCATCAAGCAATATCACACAAATCAACAAAGTTGTTTAGATGGGTAGCGGCATCTTCACTAGGAAGGCCGGAGAATTGATCTTTCATGACAAGATTCAACAAAGCAGCATTGATCTCACAAGATTCAGCATATGTAATAGGAGCAATCGGAGTGCTAATAAAATCATTGTTGTTGGTATTGGAGAAGTCACACAATTTGGTATTGTTCTAAGCCATAGTGACAAGCAAGCAATCCAACACACACAAGCAAACAAGAAGCAAGTGAACGAAAAACACACGGCGGAAGAAGGGCGAATAAAACGGCAAAGGTGAAGTGGGGGAGAGGAAAATGAGAGGCAAATAAATGTAATGCGGAGGATAAGGGTTTGTGGTGGGTACTTGGTATATGAATTTTGCGTAAGCCTCCCCGGCAACGACGCCAGAAATTCTTCTTGCTACCTCTTGAGCTTGCGTTGTATTCCCTCGAAGAGGAAAGGGAGATGCAGCAAAGTAGCGTAAGTATTTCCCTCAGTTTTTGAGAACTAAGGTATCAATCCAGTAGGAGACCACGCGCCAGTCCCTCGCACCTGCACAAATAAATAAGAACTTCGCAGCCAACGCGATAAGGGGTTGTCAATCCCTTTACGGTCACTTACGATAATGAGATCTGATAGAGATGCTAATTATATTTTTTGGTATTTTTTTGGTATAGAAACAGAAAGTAAAGATAGCAAATAAACAACGGCAACAGAAATTGGCTAGTTGACGAGAAAGTAATATGATAAAGATAGACCCGGGGGCCATAGTTTTCTCTAGTGGCTTCTCTCATGATAGCGGTATTCTACGGCGGGTTAACAATTTACTGTCGAGCAATTGATAGAAAAGCGAATAATTATGAGACTATCTAGGCATGATCATTGTATATAGGCATCACGTCCGAGACAAGTAGACCGAAACGATTCTGCATCTACTACTATTACTCCACACATCGACCGCTATCCAGCATGCATCTAGTGTATTGAGTTCATACGAACAAAGTAACGCCTTGAGCAAGATGACATGATGTAGAGGGATAAACTCAAGCAATATGATGAAAACCCCATCTTTTTATCCTCGATGGCAACAATACAATACGTGCCTTGCTGCCCCTACTATCACTGGGAAAGGACACCGCAAGATTGAACCCAAAGCTAAGCACTTCTCCCATTGCAAGAACTATAGATCTAGTAGGCCAAACCAAACCAATAATTCGAAGAGACTTGCAAGGATATTATGAGCACACATAAAAAGTTCAGATAAGAACCAAATATCTTTCATAGATAACCTTGATCATAGACTCACAATTCATCGGATCTCGACAAACACACCGCAAAAAGAGATTACATCGAATAGATCTCCTCGAAGACCGAGGAGAACTTTGTATTGAGATCCAGAGAGAGAGAAGAAGCCATCTAGATACTAGCTATGGACCCGAAGGTCTGTGGTAAACTACTCACAACTCATGGTGAGGGCGATGATGATGATGATGAAGGCCTCCGACATGGATCCCCCTCCCGGAACAGGCTCCAAGATGGGATCTCCATGGGAACATAAGCTACGGCGGTGGAATTAGGGTTTTCTCTCTGCATATGGAGTTTCTGGGGTACGTAGGTATATATAGGAAGAAGGGGGCACCGGGGGCCGTGTGGGCCAGCCTCGAGGCAGGGGGACGCGCCCTGGGAAGGGGGCGCGCCCCCACCCTCGAGGGCTGGCCCTACGTCCCCTGACTTGGCTCCGAAGACTCCCGAGCGTGATTTCCTCCAAAAATATCTCTCGCAAAGGTTTCATTCCGTTTGGACTCCGTTTGATATTCCTTTTCTGCAAAACCCTGAAATAGGAAAAAAACAGCAATCTGGATTGGGCCTTTGGGTTAGTAGGTTAGTCCCAAAAATGATATAGAAGTGAATGATAAAGCCCATTAAACATCCAAGACTTCATAAATAATAGCATGGAACAATCAAAAATTATAGATACGTTGGAGACGTATCAAAGTGCACAAGCTCATATATCATGGATGACATGGGAATACAAGATGAAACAAGGCAATAATAATGCAAGTCAATCCATGTATATGGTGCAAATTTGTCATGAGTAGTGTTGTACCATTCCACAATGTCGTGACCAGAGTGGTAGACCGGTGGTGTATCCATAGGGTCCATCTTCAATGTCGTCCCTCCATCCCGTAGATGTATCATGTAGACAACAAGAAGGAAACAACAATGGAAGTATGGCCCATCTAATATGCATATGTGAGGATGGCTCACAAAGAAGGAAATCACCTTATGTATGTTCTCGAAGGTGTTGGTGTCGCGCAACGTGTATGCCTTCACATGCCCAAGATGCCTCCTGATGGTACCACCTTGTGAATCCTTCAAAATGAAAGAACACGACAAACACTCGGAAAAACAAATGAGGTGAGCGGAAGTGCAAAACCTATCATTCATGTGGTAAGATACCCAACAAGTGTTTGCATCATGCTCGTCATAAGAAAGGACAAGGGAGTATTGCATAGTATGTAGGCATATGATGCGAGAACAACCAAATACAATAGGCTCAAACAAGCAAGCATGCATCACAAGTAAGGTGTCCAAGTCTCCAAGATCAACAAACATAGCATTGTTGCACTCAATACAAGTGATAGGAGATGCAACTAATGGAGACAAGTGACAGTGATCAAGATATATCGTGTGAGTCGCATGAACATATATCTCATCAACCCAAGAAAGCAAGTAAGAGTGTAACATGGGTGGTGCAACATAGCAACAATCATAGTGATCAAGTAGTGTAAGCTAGTAGTGCAAAGATGCAACATACTAGTAGGAATCATGGCAATCATGGCATGTGTGCGAATAATAGCATGAATAATGCACATGGCATAGCACAAGCATGAAATCAAGATATGAGCAAAATAGGATCACCGTATTGGCGAGAGGACATATGTAAATAGCAATGGAACATCATGACTCTCCCAACACAATAAGCATCAATAGCATGGTGCACATAGAAATCATGGCAATAGCTACAAGTATCTCCACCAAGCATGCAAATACACATAGTAGTAGTAGAATGGTGAATCATGGGCAAATGCAAGCAAGGGTCACAATTGCATGGCAAAGTCATAGCAAGAGGCATAACATGCAAAGTGAACACGATAGAATGGACATAAGGTGAAAAGTGGTAAATAGCCCATAGTTGTGTGAGAGCCAAGTAAAAGAGATGCGCGTAGTCGTTGCGCGAAGAGAACGGTGGTAAGGATAATCCATGTGATCCCAAATCGTCGTCGCCCTCAAGAGCTCGTTTCGTCAACTCATGGGATTGTGAGGTTGACAAGTTTGCATAAGTACCTACACAAAACAAAGACAAGAGGAAGAATGTGTGTGCGTGGTATATGTACACATCATCCATCATGATGCGCACGTGCATGTGTTGGTTAGCACAAAATAGCCAATGCTCAAATAAATGAGATGTGTGATATAGAAACATGCCATCCATCATGAGACGTTTGTGTTATGTATGGCATAATGGAGACTCAAATTGTGTAATGTATCATGAGAAGTATGTAGAGCATTGTTAATCATGGAATGCATATGGTGCACACAATCATGGTAATCATACAAGGTATGGAATGCATTAAGATCTCCTAGTGTGTATGAGGAAACTATGGGGGTCTCCTCATGAGAATTAGTGGGAGAATCACATGGAGAATATTGACAACATCTAAAACAATGCAAATCCAAAACAATGTGTTCATGGCATGCCATAATAGAGGAATTGCGCACATCATGTAAAGGAAGCATGGCAATATCATCGCAAGAGAAACACAAGCCAATGACCATCATCTTGTCATCTATGCCACAAGTGCAAATGTGATTTACTTTAATTTGGCATTCATAGTTACTATGTTGAGATTGAAATGATGCAATATGGGAGATCTCACTCATAGCATATGACAAGTTTAGAGGTTTGTCGAACATATGATGTGACCAAAAGAATTTTCACATGATATCCTATGGAGCATAGCATCACAACTAGGCAACTCAATATGCTCATCATCATATTCATCATAAATTGGTAAGTCATGACATGGTGAAGTCGCACTAGCATGAAGCATGGGAATAGGTGTGTCAACATCATGCAAGCAATCATTAGTGAGATAGTCCACTGGTGGGACAAAAGAAGCACCATCACCTATGTTACCTTTGGAGCGTCGCTCATGTGTTGTAGGTGAGGCGTTGAAGACCCAATCGTTCTCATGTTCATCTTGATGGAACCATGTGGGTGGTGCGTCTTCTTCCACCATGGCCATCGGTTTGTCCATTGGAGGGATGCACTCACCGAGGGTAGGCATGTCGTCATGTAGGAGACCTAGCACCAAAGAATAAAACACACTCTGAGTAGAGGGTAAGTCGTTAGAAATCATAGAGGCCTCACATGCCCTATCAACTACCTCACTCACTAAGTGTTGTGGCTCACTCACTCCCCCATGGATGCTCTCACTCGTATTGTTGGTGGAGTCACTCAAATGGCTCTCAACCTCACATAGGGTGTGTGGCATGCTCTTTTGTGTGAGGCTAGTGGTGGTCACACTCATCCTCTCATAGGAAATGCACTCAATGTCACATATGGTGGAGTCACTCATGTGGTGGTGGCTCTCCTCACATGGAAATTGGGTCATCTGATGATGTGTCGGAGAGATGTAGGTGCAAACGTCTCCAAACTCAACTCCAATTGCCTCCTCATCCATAGCGCCTCCAAAGATGAATGTCGTGGGATGTGACAAATCATCATGCTCCTCCGAGATCAAAGGAAATGTCTCATATGCGCTCTCGTAGCTTGACTCGGAGTAGTAGTCATATGTGGACGCCGTCTTCATAGTGTCGAAGAGGTTCATGCTCGTCGCCTTGGTCGAAGGGGATGGCCCTTGCTCGACCTTCTTGTTGTTGTCTTGATGTGGGGAGCTTCCGAATATGGAAGTGTCGCCCTCGCTTGTAGGTGATCACCTTGTTGTTGGAGGTGTCAATGTAGGCGAACTCACGGGAAGTAGGCAAAGATGTCGTACGTCCAAAGGCGAAGATTCCGAAGTGGTGGTTGTAGTCATAGCTACTTCTTGGTGGTGCTTGTCTCGCGGTCTTCTCTCTTGCTCTTGAAGCTTGTCCTTGGCGTGAAGTAGAGCTTGATCGAACTTGTAGGTATGCGATTGTCGAGCATCTTCATGATTATGGCGTCGTCGTGGTGCTTGAGCTCTTGGTAGATGTCGTTCGTCATCGTCGTGCACATGATGCTTGGAGGTGACTTGCCCTTCATGAGGATGTCGATGGTCGCCATGGCGGTGTGGACGTGGAAGACTTGCGCTTGCATCATGTTTGTGCTCTGAAGACTTGTGACTTGAACATCGCCGCCGAGAAGATGACGAAGCGGATAAAGACTTGTAATCGACCACCAAGTGTCGGAGCTCCGCCATTTGTTTGTTGAAGGAGTCGCACATGTCGTCGAAGGAAGCCATTCTCCTTGTCTCGGAATGTCGTAGTTCGATGGCTATGTTGCCCAAGCGTTCTTGCATTGCTCGTTGTAGTCCAATGGTTTGCTCGTGGATGTAGTTGTTCGCGCCGTTGGTGTCGAAGACCGGAGATGAAATGCTTTGGCTATCCATCACAAGACCCAAGTAGTGGTGAGTGGGAGAAAGAGAAGAACTAGACCAATGTACCTTACCCGATGTTGAGAATGGCTCAATTATCACTCAATATGTATCAAGAAAATAACACAATTGGTACCGATTCTCGTCAATTCTCACACCTACACAATAAGGCTTATGGAGTAGCTCGATGAGGATAGGGGCACAAAAATTTGATGCAACATGTTAGCAAGAGTCAATAATGTTGAAAGAGATTCAAAAATTCGCAAGTGAAACAAGTAGACCAATAGCAAAGAATGGCACACGGAAACACACGCACGGATAGATAAATGTGGTTGTGGAACCAAGGGTTGAGCGGAAAATATGGAATCCACGGAAAATGCTCTTGTCGCACAACACTAGAGAGACGCTAGCCGATTGCTCAAAAGGCGGATACGAACTTGTGCACTACCTATATGAGACAAAATGTAGCGACTTCCTATCACAAGTATGCTATGTGTATGATGTTTCGGTGCTTTTAGCACAAGATGATCCAAGATGATCCAAGATGATCGGATATGGCAGTCTTATATGCAATGTGGTATGATGCTATGGCTCTTGCTTACAAGCTTCTTTGCTTTTCTCTTTTTGCTTAAAAGCTTTTTTTGTATATGGCCACGATGCACAAACCAAAATAGCAATTGTGTATATGCGAGAACAATCTTGTGACACAAGAGATGATATGATGATACCAATATGATATGGTATGTATGCAATGGAAGGGCGGATCGATGATCACTAATGTGCACAAGTAACGTTGCCGGCAATATTAAAGGCTAGTCTCGATAGGCAAGTGACGCAAAATGGGCTAGGGGTTAACAATGCAATTGCAAGGGGAATATACAATGATGTCATCAAGGTTACCGTCCGAGTTGATGATGAGAGGCGGTGTTCTTGATATAGACCCGTTCCTAATTAGCCGAAACACCTTAGGGAACGGAAAAACAACAACTCAAATCTCAAGGACAAATGTCAAATGGTGGTAGTGGGAAAGCGGTGGTGGTTATGCACTTGGCAAAGCAGAAGTGGAATCATGGGTTATGCGTGTCAGAGTTATCGTGATCGTCCCTAAGTAGCAGAAACACCTTAGGAGACACAAGCCACAACTCAAACAAGCTCAAACAAAATTGGGTTAGGTTTGGGTGGTGGAAATGTATAGTGGGCAATGTTATGCAGAAGTGGTGGTGGTGGTTGATGAAGAAGAAAACGTCCCTAAGTAGCCTAAACACCTTAGGAGACTCAAATCACTACTCAAGCAACCACAAATGCTATGGTGGACAAAATGGCTTAGGTTGCGGAAGGCTATGGTGGCTATGCGGATGATATGGTGGAAGGCCTAGGTAAACTTGCAAAATTTCACAAAATTTGATGGAGTCAAATGATTATGGTGGTATTTTTTTTGGATGGGGGATGTCAAGAGCTTCAAAACGAGCTAAAGAACGTCAAAATCGGACTCAGGGTGAATTAGTTATGGCCAAAACTAAATTTCCGCCGCGTCAGTTTCAGAGTTACCCGGACATCCGGGAGAAAGTCCAGCTCATCCGGGCTATGTCCGGATGAACCGGGAGTACATCCGGATGATCCGGATTCGTCAGCTCCGGTTCTGTTTTTTGGGTGCGTGAATTACACGGACGTCCAGGAGAGGGTCCAGCTCATCCGGGAGGTGTTCGGATGATCCGGGACTTCGTCCGGATGATCCGGGCGGGTCAACTCCGCTTGGGATTTCCTCTCGGGGACGAATTTGGGGGCGGAAATGGATGATTTCGGGCTCAAAATTGAGAGGATTTCATGGATGGAAAGTGGGGAAACTTGTGAATATGCTAGATTCACTTGAAACCAAGCGAATCCATGGATCAAAATCAACAAAATCTCATCAAACCAACAGATCACAAAAAAATTTGGGACTATTTTTGGTGGGGAATTTTCGAATTTGGGGAAGAATACAACAAAACAAGGCTTGCAAACGATGGGGAGGCTCCAAATTCGTGATGAACCAAGGCTCAGGATACCATATGATGCGGGGAAAACCCGATCTAGGCCGATCTTTCATGATTGGAGGGATTCTCGAGGATGAACACGAAGAACATGAGGGGAAATCACGAGGGAAACGAGATAAAACACTCAAATCAACAAGAAACGATCACACGTGTGCTAGATCCTCAACACAATGAGATACACGATCCATATCCAACAAAGGGGGATACAAGAGGTAACTAGTTCATATTCGTGAGGAGATCTTGAATCCGCGAGGGATCTTCCCGTTAGGGGTCTTGAATCCGGTGTGGATCTTCCCTGTAGAGCCTGCGGTCTCTCTCGTGGAGTAGAACCACTTTGGATGAGCAAAGCTCTAGGTCTCAAATGAGCTATCACAAAGCTAACCCTAGAAATGAGGAGGACGGGGTCTATATATAGTCTAAGCCACAGAGGGGTAAGTGAGGGGGCGAAGGGGTACACGGGGGCTCGACCCAAGTCACGCGCATAGGCGGGGTCCGGATGATCCGGATGGTAGCCCAGATGATCCAGGTGTCAGGGGTCCGAATGATCCGGGCGACCGTCCGGATCGTCCGGCTTCGTGAGCTTGCTTCGGGTGCATTTCCCGGATCATCCGGATCAGGGCCCGGATCGTCCGGGCTATGGCCGGATCATCCGGACGGCGGTCCGGATCATCCGGGCATCTTCTGGCTTGCCCTCCTTCTTTCTTCGTCTTCGCGTATGCTTCTCTCCTTTGATCGTACTTGCTCCTTAGCTGCTCCATGGTCTTTCTCTTGGTTCCTGGTCATGCATAGCACATATGTTTGAGGTAGTAGCCATGTCTCACATGTGTAAAGTGAAGGTTCGGAGAGGAGCGAGTTCACCTTGTGTCCAATGGCGTATGCTTGAGGTCTCATCATATGTCCTCTTGGGGCTTGTGGAATAGTCGTAGTGTGCATGGGGATGACCATAGGATGCTCCGCATCATTTATCTTGTCGATGCTTCTCCTCTCTTGTTTTCCTTTGGGTCATCATGCTTTGCGAAGTTTCTTGCAAGGCTAATCTCGCCGCATCACGCTTCTCCTCCTTCTTGGAGTGGGTCTTTTCCCCGGCCGCTTCTGTCCCTCGCCATGGTCCTCGACGACCTCCGGCCCTCCATCCTTCTTGAGGGCATCATATTGCTCCTTGAACTTCTCGTCATCTTTTATGATCATCCAATAATGAGTGAGGGTGAACTTTTATGATCATCCAACAATGAGTGAGGGTGAACGGCTTGTCCCCATGTTGGGCCTTGAATGCTTCCAGAACTTCGAATGCCTACAGATGAAGACACCAGTGCATTCATATGCAATGGGAATGCAAGCGTAAAGGAAACGAGAACAATGCCGAAGGAGTGGTATACCATGTCTTTGATGCCGAGGGCACTCACGGGGTGGCCTTCGATCATCTCAAGAGTGGCACGAAACTTGTTGCATTCTTGTTGGATGAGCCCCCACCTTTTGGAGATGGACACCCAACTACACTTGCTCTCAAACTTGTAGGGCGGGAACTTATTACGGTCAAGGAATTGGGTATGAACTCTCAACCAAAAGGTTGAACCTTTTTGCTCGACGCCGATCTTGGGACATTGTCGAATATATCTTCAAAATTCACAAATGAGTTTGTCTGCATCCTTTGTGTATGCCTTCGTCTGAATACTTTGTTGCTTCTTCTTTTGCGCATTGGCTTGGTGAGTGAACTCGTCAGCAAACAAAGGCTCCCCATCTATGTCCACTTCCTCTTCTTCCTCTTGGACGTAGTTGTCCGTGAATTCTTGGCCCAACGTGAAGGTACCAACCATGCCCTCTTCGCCTTGCATGAAGGTGCCAGCCATGTCATCTTTGCCCAGCATGAAGGTGTTGTCCATGCCCTCTTGGTCTTGCGAGAAAAGGCCACAATCGTCTTGGCGTTGAGTCTCATAGAGATCGATGCCCACAACACCCACGCCGCCCTCGAATATTATGTTCTCTGTGATGAAAAAACTGGCATGGTCATAATTCTTTGATGCTGGCATTGCATCGAACAGTTGGTGGACGTCAGGACGGTTGCTGGCGGAGATCTCACATGGTCACTTCCTTTGCCCTCGGTGGACAACCCGCCAGCCACATGTGTGGTGTTGAGGTCGATGGCCAAGGGTGCATGCGTCTGCGGTGCGATCATGCTACCTTCCGGCGAGTAGTCCGCGGGAGAGGTTGAGAAGCGGGTGGCTTACGGGTTGGGATGTAAGCCGGGCGTCTGCGGTGACTTTGCCGATGGTGGATACACTGCTGATGATCCCATGTTGGTCGCGACCATGGTGGTAGCGGCTGGAATAGCTGGCTGGTTGTGGCCATTGCTGAACCTAGCAGTAAAAGGGTATGCTATGTGGCCTTTGCTGATTACTTCCTTTGGTGATCCGTAAATGGAGCAGCAAGGATCCTCCCCCTTTTCCACAGAGGTGACCCTAAGTTATCGAACCCACGGAGGATGGTCCCCTTTAAGCTAGGGTTTCAAGCAAGCTTTCGTTAAAGAAATAATTCTAGCTTTTGTCCGGATCAAAATCACATAACTTGTCGAAATACACTTACAATGAAAATAGGTACGGGCATGAGGTCATAATGCTTACAACCATGTATTTGTGACGGGACCAAATATAAACTTAATTTGTCCGCTGGAAGTCTCCCATCGAGATGTGCTTGTTACCAGCTGAAGTGGCGGATGTGTTCAAATTACGTCTTGACTGTCACACGTCCTTCATTAGGAGTTAGTTTCCAAACAAAGGCCCTATCCATCTTGTGGGGTTCCCATTTTGGCCCAATTTCGATATCTGGTGGACCAGCTCGCCGCCCGCCTGCCGCACTGGAAGCTGGTAACCTTGCTGCCGAGCAGTAGGATTCTGCTTATTCAGTCTGTCCTATGTGCGATTCCAGTGCACTCGATGCTCGCAATGGGCCTCCTGCCAAAAACAATCTCAGCCATGGTCAAAATCTGCCATAGTTTTTTCTGGAGCGGAAAAGAGGAGGCTGGGGGAGGCAAATGCGCAGTTGTGTGGGACGTGGTCTGTCGGCCAACATGGGCTAGTGGCCTTGGTATTACGGGCCTGAGATGGTTGAACATCACGTTGCAAACAAAATGGCTATGGTTGACTGAGACAGGCAAGCCGTGGGCAGAGTTCGCCGTCTCTGTGCCCAAGGAGTCGCATCAGCTGTTCAGGGCGACTACGCTCGTCGAGCTTGGGGATGGCCGATGTACGATGTTTTGGGAGGACCAGTGGTTTCAGGGGTGCCGCATTCAGGACATGGCACCCGGATTATATGAGCAGGTGGCCACCCACACGAGAAACTCCAGGACGGTTCATGATGCTATCACCACGGGATGATGGGCGCGTGATGTTGGACCTTCAATTGACTTGGCTGCTTTGGGCAAGCTCTTCACCATCTGCCCAGTAGTTGCGGCAACACAGCTGGACACACATTGACAAGACACTACCGTCTGGGCATGGGACAAAACTGGCCAGTTCACGGCCAGGTCGGCGTGCCGAGCAAAGTTTTGGGGCTTACAAGTCTCCCCCATGGTGAGTTTCACCTGGAAATCCCGGGCCCCATTGAGATGCCGATACTTCGCCTGGTTGGCGGCCAAGAACAGGTGCTGGACCTCGGATAGACTTGCCTGGAGGGGTTTTCCACATCAAGACTCATGCCCATTGTGCGGACAACACGAGGAGACAATAGACCATATTCTCCTACACTGTACCTTCTCGCGCGACGTCTGGTCAAGGATCCTACCCGAGCTGGGTGCGTCACACAGCGAGCCTCACGATGGAGAGTCCCTTCCAGAATGGTGCGCAAGAAGCAGTCACGATCATCTGCGAAAGCGCAAGGAGAGGACGGTCAGAGCAATTTGCCTCCTCACCATGTGGGAGATATGGAAGCACCGCAATGCTATTGTTTTCGATAGCATAACGCCATGTATACGGGAGGTAGTAGGAAAGATAGCGCGGGAGTGCGAGCTATGGGAACAAGAGGGATTGGTGTGTAGCGAGGATGAACCGCGTGGTTTCCTCAGGATGACTCTAAGGTGGGCACAGGGCGAGTAGTAGGCTACCTAGCTTAAGGGTGGAGTGTGGTGTGGCATGTGTAACCACGCATTGTAAACGCGAAGGGGCTCTCCCCCCTTTTTTCTCTATCTTCAATATATGATACGCACACTCGTGTGTTTTCAAAAATAACAACAAGAGCATTAGCCGTTAATGACTACTACTCTTGAAAGTCACAAGATAGGATTCGTGTTACCGTACTAAACCTTTCTGTCACCGGTGTTCAGAATAAAACTTGATGGTCCTTCTTATCTTAGCCTCCTCGTGACTCGTCCTCCATGATCTTGGGTACCTACATGGATGATGACTGCAAGAGAACCAAGAGACATCTATGAAACAATTTCATTTCACACATGTGGAATGTTAATTCAAAGCACTTCCATTGATTCCTTCAACAAATACAGAGGGTTTCAAGGCTATCGCCTCAACCCATACCTTACCAAACTACTCACACATGGAGATCAGATCACACGAAGAACACATCATAGAAGACATCATGAAGATCGACTGATTGGTAATATGTGTTTACAATGGATGTCGTGTGTGATACATGATTACAAATATGATCTAGTGGTGGAAGAACTAGGGTGGATATGGTGACTATGGAGATGGAAATGGTGTTGGCTTAGGGTTGATGGAGATGGATGGGGATGACTCTGTTCTGGTCCTTCTTGCGGATGTTCTATTAGCAATTTGGCCTCAACCCTTTATTAAAGTTGATGAGGTGGACGAGGAGCCTCAGAATCCACACCATACGACCACTCATATGAGCATCCATGGTCGTATGGAACATCATCTTTTGCTCTAGACTTGCTAGCGCACCCTCTCATGATTTCTTCTATCTCCTCCTTTACTTCCTTGTTATGGCCTAATTTCGTCCATGTTTAACCCATTTTCTGTAGATACACAATAAAGAGAGGTTTTGTGGAATCCTTTGCATTCATTAGGCATTGGTGGCAATATCAGAGTGAATATCTCAGTTTTAATAAAATATGTCGGTTTAAACTAAGGGTCGAGGAGTGTAAAAGTATCACTCATCAACTCCCCCAAGCTTAAACTTGATTATCCTCGAGCAATATAGAGAGAAGTATGATCATGAGGAGCTTATTTTGTTTAAACCGAAATAATGAGAATGTTTTGGTTCACTTACGATCGGTATGCCTAGATATAGCTCTCCGCTTCTTTGCCTAACAACTTAGCATAGCTGTAGCGGTGGCATGGTTATTATGCAAGGTTAGTGAAGCAAAGATAATCCTCAAAAATTGTGATATACTAGAAAAAACAACTTTGCAACTCTTAATTATATTTCCTCTAGTTAACACTTGCTTGCCGAGAATGCACAGAGGAATGTTTCTTTGGTGGAGCCATGAAAACATAATTTAGAAAGTGAAAGGCATGTAAAGACAAACATGATGCTAGAGTGCTCATTAACATACCCATGAATGTCTCATCGTCAAGGCTCTCAAGCACTTTGTTTCAATCATTGTTTGTTGAAACTTTGGTTGTCACGTGGTCGGATTATGCCAACTAAATGATTATCCATATGGTTTCATTGTGGTTTAATTTTGCGAACTATGAACCTTGGTATTTGTCTTTTCCAAGCTCTTTTGATCAGTCCCTGTTATTTACCACCTACACCCACATTCAAGAGAAAGTTGAATAACATTCATTTGTAGTGTTGCCACTATGTACGGAAATAAACTCATAGCCAAAATCCAAGATGAAACTCTGGTGGGTCGTTCATTGGCCAGCGTAGTTCTCAACAGAACATCAAGAAAGGTGACGAAGCCATAGTTACACATGTACACGTGCATATAGTAGCATGACCATAGCACCAGCAAGAAGCTGAAGCACCGTGTTAGAGATACAACATGGATTTTTGGCATACTCTCGTTCACCATTAAGCTATGTTTCTCAAGACAATTTAATCCACAAGTGTTATCAAGTCTATTAAAATTAACAATATACGGTTGAGTATTACGAACAACTTCTTCTCTATAATTTTTCTCAGCACCCAAGTCTTTGAAGACTTTCTCTTGTGCATGCTTATTCTTGGTTAAGATCATTTTCTTATAAAAATAGTCTCACGACTAGGATAGATGAGTGTAAAAATATCACTCAACGAGGTGCTATTTATCCGCCATGTCGGTCTCATGTTGGGCGGCGGTGGCCATGGCAGCCGCGTTGGCGGCTTCCAGCTTATCAACCCGCACCTTCCTTCGGCCAGCCCTCTTGGCTGACTGCATGGTCTGATGTGTTGCCTTTTGGTGATGGCGTGGGGCTTGTCAACAGTGTAGGCGAGGGCAGCGGGGCTTGGCGCATCGGCCATAGCGAGCTAGCGGGGAGGGCATGCGGGGGGGGGAGAGTTTGGGGATAGGGGAACGGGGTGGATGTGCCATTGTGTGTCAGGCCAGTGGAGGACAAGAGCGGGAGGCGCGCGCGTCCGCACTGTCACAAGCCCAACCCAGTTTGGGTCTGAATTGGGTCATGGGGGGGGGGGCAGAAAGCGGAGTCTTGTTTGTTTTCTCATTGCGTTGGGCCGCGGTTTCAACCCAAAGGGGTACGCGTGGACATAATCGATGCGTTAGAGTCACTCTAAAGCACATACATATCCAGACATCTTTTTTTGATGGTGATATCCAAACTTGTTGATGTCAACACTATTTGTGCTTTTGTATTTATTTATTTGAAAATGAACGTAACTTCCAGTCCTCTGCACGATCTTGCTCCCGTCAATAGACCCACGATGGCGCCTTAAGCCATGCTCCTCCAAGATCCAGTAATTCCTATTGGACAATACATCCAATTTCAATGTGTTCAAAACAATCTTTAACTTAGCAGGTGCAATCTAAAAAATGTCACTTCACAGAATAGGCCTTCGCCTTGCTTTATAGGCACGCCAGAGGATGTAAGATATTCAAGCAACCCACTTACATGGCAAATCTGCAAGCGATGGTGCAGAGTTGTCGATGGTTCCTTTGTGAGCTAACAATACGTGGTCATTCCCGCATTGGTTGCTTATCCCATTCTTTTTTTAATAGAGTGCAAGATCTTATATGCAATAAGAATATTATATGTGATGACTCTATCGGGAACGAAAGCGCTTTGCATGAAATAAATCACCCCAAAAGAATACCCTGGGCCATTGGATCACGCTGTCGTTGATAGCCCGGCATATCAAGTTGTGTTTTGGTGACCAGACAAGCAAGGCCACTCGGCCATCCAAGAACTAGTTAGCATCTTTGGTGTCACCTCTGGAATGCACACCAACTTCGCCAAATGTGCATCATCCCCCATCAAGTGAACACCCGTGGACCGGGCCAAGACCATCGACAACTTCGCGTGGCCGCTCAAGGACTTCCAAACACCTTACCTTGGCATATTGTTCTCAATCCGCAAGATCAACGCCACTGCCCCACAACGAATCAATGACAAATCGGAGCGCAGACTATCGCCTAGGTGGGCATCCATGATGTCGCGTGGAACCCGCCTAGCACTTTGCTGGCACATACTCTCCTCAATGCCTGTGCACACACTTCTTGCGATGTTGATACGTCCATTTTGCATCATGCTTTTATGTTGATATTTATTGCACTATGGGCTGTTATTACGCGTTATGTCACAATACTTATGCCTTTTCTCTCTTATTTTACAAGGTTAACATGAAGAGGGAGAATCCCGGCAGCTGGAATTCTGGGCTGGAAAAAGAGCAAACATTGGAGACCTATTCTACACAACTCAAAAAGCTCCGAAACTCCACGAAACACCGTTTCAGAAAATATAAAAATATCTGGCAAAAGAGATCTGCCAGGGGGCCACCACCTGTCCACGAGGGTGGGGGGCGCGCCCCCCTGCCTCTTGGGCCAGCCGATGACCCCCCGATGCCCATCTTCTCCTATATGAGGTGTTTTGACCTGGAGAAAAATCATAAGGACGCTTTCGGGACCAGACACCACCGTCTCGAGGCGGAACCTTGGCGGAACTAATCTAGGGCTCCGGCAGAGCTGTTCTGCCGGGGATACTTCCCTCCGGGAGGGGAAAATCATCACCTCCGTCATCACCAAAAACTCTCCCATCTTGGGCAGGGTTATCTTCATCAACATCTTCACCAGCACCATCTCCTCTCAAACCCTAGTTCATCTCTTGTATCCAATCTTTGTAGCCAAACCTCATATTGGTACCTGAAGGTTGCTAGTAGTGTTGATTACTCCTTGTAGTTGATGCTAGTTGGTTTACTTGGTGGAAGATCATATGTTCAGATACATTATGCATATTAATACCCCTCTGATCATGAACAATATTATGTCTTGTGAGTAGTTACTTTTGTTCCTGAGGACATGGGAGAAGTCTTGCTATAAGTAGTCATATGAATTTGGTATTCGTTCGATATTTTGATGTGATGTATGTTGTCTCTCCTCTAGTGGTGTCATGTGAACGTCGACTACATGACACTTCACCATTGTTTGGGCCTAGAGGAAGGCATTAGGAAGTAATAAGTAGATGACGGGTTGCTAGAGTGACAGAAGCTTAAACCCTAGTTTATGCGTTGCTTCGTAAGGGGCTGATTTGGATCCACTTGTTTCATGCTATGGTTAGGTTTACCTTAATACTTTTTTTGTAGTTGTGGATGCTTGCAATAGAGGTTAATCATAAGTGGGATGCTTGTCCAAGTAAGGGCAACACCCAAGCACCGGTCCACCCATATACCAAATTATCAAAGTATCGAACGGGAATCATATGATCGTGATGAAAACTAGCTTGGCGATAATTCCCATGTGTCCTCGGGAGAGTTTTCCTTCATAGAAGAGTTTGTCCAGGCTTGTCCTTCGCTACAAAAAGGATTGGGCCATCTTGCTGCACCTTATTTACTTTTACTATGTGTTGCTTGTTACCAATTACCTTATCACAAAACTATCTGTTACCGATAATTTCAGTGCTTGCAGAAAATACCTTACTGAAAACTGCCTATCATTTCCTTCTGCTCCTCATTGGGTTCGACACTCTTACTTATCGAAAGGACTACAATAGATCCCCTACACTTGTGGGTCATCAAGAATCTTTTCTGGCGCCGTTGCCGGGGAGTGAAGCGCCTTTGGTAAGTGGAATTTGGTAAGGAAAAATTTATATAGTGTGCTGAAATTTACTGTAACTTGTCACTATGGCTCAAAACCCTTTGAGGGGTTTGTTCGGGGTATCTTCACCCCGACGAGTAGAGCAAAGAGTTGCTCCTCAACCTACTGAACCTAATGAAATGTTTGCTTTGAAATTCCTTCGGGTATGATAGAAGAACTTCTAGATAATCCCTTTACAGGAGACGGAACACTGCATCCCGATTTGCACCTAATCTATGTGGATGAAGTTTGTGGATTATTTAAGCTAACAGGTATGCCCGAGGATGTTATCAAGAAGAATGTATTCCCTTTATCTTTGAAGGGAGATGCATTGACATGGTTTAGGCTATGGGATGATATTGGATCATGGAACTATAATCGACTGAAGTTGGAATTTCATTAGAAGTTCTACCCTATGCATCAGGTTCATCGTGATCGTAATTATATATATAATTTTTGGCCTCGCGAAGGAGAAAGCATCGCTCAAGATTGGGGGAGGCTTAAGTCAATGTTATATTCATGCCCCAATCATGAGCTCTCAAGAGAAATGGTCATTCAAAATTTTTATGCTTGACTTTCTCTCAATAATCGCTCCATGCTCGATAATTCTTATACTGGTTCTTTTATGATGAAGACTATTGAATTCAAATGGGATTTATTGGAAAGAATTAAACGCAACTCTGAAGATTGGGATCTCGACGAAGGTAAGGAGTCAGGTATGACCCCTAAGTTTAATTGTGTTAAAGCTTTTATGGATACCGATGTTTTCCATGAATTTAGCACTAAATATGGGCTTGACTCTAAGATAGTACCTTCTTTCTGTGAATCATTTGCTACTTATGTTGACCCCCCAAGGACAAGTGGTTTAAATACCATCCTCCCATTGAAGTAAAAGTAGTTGAACCTGTTAAAGTTGAAGAAAAGACTATCACGTATAATGTTGATCCTATTGTTCCTACTGCTTACATTGACAAACCACCTTTCCTTGTTAGAATAAAGGATCATGCCAAAGCTTCAATTGTGGTTCGTAAGAGTAATACTAGAACACCTACACCCTCTGAGCAAATTAAAGTTGAACCTAGTGTTGCTATGGTTAAAGATCTCTTGGTTGAAAATTTAGATGGACTTGTTATTTACCTCCAAGAGGAAGCTGCTAGAATAGCCAAACCCGATACTAGGAACAAACATAGACCTGTTGTAGGCTTGCCTGTTATTTCTATTAAAATAGGAGATCATTGCTATCATGGTTTATGTGACATAGGTGCTAGTGCTAGTGTAATACCTATTTCCTTATATAAAGAAATTATGCATGATATTGCACCTGCTCAGTTAGAAGGTATTGATGTCACTATTAAGCTTGCCAATAGAGACACTATTTCACCAATGGGAATTGTTAGAGATGTTGAAGTCTTGTATGGGAAAGTTAAATACCCTGCTGATTTTCTTGTTCTTGGTTCCCCACAAGACGATTTTTGTCCCATCATATTTGGTAGACCCTTCTTGAATACTGTTAATGGTAAGATAGACTGCGTAAAAGATATTGTTACTGTTGGTTTAGGGGATGTCTCATGATTTTAACTTCGCTAAATTTCGTAGACAACCCCGTGGTAAAGAATTACCTAGTAAGGATGAAATTATTGGTCTTGCTTCTATTGTTGTGCCTACTAATGATCCCTTAAAACAATATCTGCTAGACCATGACAATGATATGTATATGAATGAGAAAAGGGAAATAGATGAAATATTCTTTAAATAAGGACCCGTCTTGAAAAACAACTTGCCTGTTGAAATTTTAGGGGATCCTCCTCAACCCAAGGGTGATCCCGTGTTTTAACTTAAACCTTTACCTGATAATCTTAAGTATGTTTATCTTGATGAAAAGAAGATATATCCTGTTATTATCAGTGCTAACCTTTCAGAGCAGGAAGAAGAAAAATTATTGAAAACTCTGAAGAAGCACCGTGCTGCTATTGGATATACTCTGGATGATCTTAAGGGCATTAGTCCCACTTTATGCCAACAGAAGATAAAGTAGGAAGAGTACGCGAAACTGGTTATCGATCATCAACGACGGTTAAATCCTAAGAT
The DNA here is from genome assembly GCA_902687465.1 of Secale cereale. Taxonomy (NCBI): domain Eukaryota; kingdom Viridiplantae; phylum Streptophyta; class Magnoliopsida; order Poales; family Poaceae; genus Secale; species Secale cereale. The sequence goes on from LR738713.1 coordinate 332,604,454, forward strand.
GAAAGAAGTGGTAAGGAAGGAAATACTAAAGATTCTAGAGGCAGGTATTATCTATCCAGTTGCTGATAGCCAGTGGGTAAGTCTTGTCCATTGTGTCCATAAGAAGGGAGGTATGACAGTTGTTCCTAATGATAAAGATGAATTGATCCCGCAAAGAATTGTTACAGGTTATAGGATGGTAATTGATTTTCACAAATTAAATAAAGATACTAAGAAAGATCATTACCCTTTGCCTTTTATTGATCAAATGCTAGAAAGGTTATCCAAACATACTCATTTTTGTTTTCTAGATGGTTATTCTGGTTTCTCTGAAATACCTGTGTCAAAAGGGGATCAAGAAAAGACCACTTTTACTTGTCCTTTCGGTACCTTTACTTATAGACGTATGCCTTTTGGTTTATGTAATGCACCTGCTACCTTTCAAAGATGCATGATGGATATATTCTCTGATTTTTGTGAAAAGGTTGTTGAGGTTTTCATGGATGATTTTTCCGTTTATGGAACTTCTTTTGATGATTGCTTGAGCAACCTTGATCGAGTTTTGCAGAGATGTGAAGACACTAATCTTCTCTTGAATTGGGAGAAGTGCCACTTTATGGTTAATGAAGGCATTGTCTTGGGACATAAAATTTCTGAAAGAGGTATTGAAGTTGACAAGGCTAAGGTTGATGCTATTAAAAAGATGCCGTGTCCCAAGGACATCAAAGGTATACAAAGTTTCCTTGGTCATGCCGGGTTTTATAGGAGGTTCATTAAGGACTTCTCCAAAATCTCCAGGCCTCTAACAAATCTCTTACGAAAAGATGTTCCTTTTGTCTTTGATGATGATTGTTTAGAAGCATTTGAAATACTTAAGAAAGCATTGATCTCTACACCTATTGTCCAGCAACCTGACTGGAATTTACCCTTTGAGATTATGTGCGATCCTAGGGATTATGCTATAGGTGTTGTTCTAGGACAAAGAGTTGACAAGAAATTGAATGTTATCCAATATGCTAGTAAAACTCTAGACAGTGCCCAGAGAAACTATGCTACTACTGAGAAAGAGTTTTTAGCAGTCGTATTTGCATGTGATAAGTTTAGACCTTATATTTTTTATTCTAAAGTAACTATTCACACTGATCATGCTCCTATCAAATACCTTATGGAAAATAAAGATGCTAAACCTAGACTTATTAGATGGGTTCTCCTGCTGCAAGAATTTGATTTGCATATTATTGATAGAAAGGGAGCTGAGAACCCCGTTGCAGACAACTTGTCTAGGCTAGAGAATATTCTTGATGACCCACAACCTATTGATGATAGCTTTCCTGATGAACAATTAGTGTCATAAATACTTCTCGTACTGCTCCATGGTATGCTGATTATGCTAATTACATTGTTGCTAAGTTTATACCACCTAGTTTCACATACCAGCAAAAGAAAAAGTTCTTCTATGATTTGAGACATTACTTTTGGGATGACCCACACCTTTATAAAGAAGGACTAGATGGTATTATTAGACGTTGTGTACCTGAGCATGGACGGGAATAGATCCTACGCAAGTGCCACTCCGAAGCTTATGGCGGACACCATGCTAGAGATAGAACTGCACATAAGGTATTGCAATTATGTTTTTATTGGCCTACTCTCTTCAAGGATGCTCGTAAGTTTGTCTTATCTTGTGATGAATGTCAAAGAATTGGCAATATTAGTAGATGTCAAGAAATGCCTATGAATTATTCACTTGTTATCGAACCATTTGATGTCTGGGGCTTTGATTATATGGGACCGTTGACTTCCTCTAATGGGTACACACACATTTTAGTTGATGTTGATTACGTTACTAAGTGGGTAGAAGCTATTCCAACTAGTAGTGATGATCACAACACCTCTATTAAGATGCTTAAAGAAGTTATTTTTCCGAGGTTTGGAGTCCCTAGATACTTAATGACTGATGGTGGTTCACACTTTATTCATGATGCTTTCCGTAAAATGCTTGCTAAGTATGATGTTAACCATAGAATTGCATCCCCTTATCACCCACAGTCTAGTGGTCAAGTAGAACTAGGTAACATGGAGCTGAAATTAATTTTGCAAAAGACAGTTAATAGGTCTAGAAAGAATTGGTCCAAGAAACTTGATGATGCATTATGGGCCTATAGAACTGCATACAAAAATCCTATGGGTATGTCTCCATATAAAATGGTTTATGGAAAAGCTTGTCACTTACCTCTTGAGCTAGAACATAAGGCATATTGGGCTATTAAAGAGCTCAATTATGATTTCAAACTTGCCGGCGACAAGAGGTTATTTGACATTAGCTCGCTTGATGAATGGAGAGCCCAGGCTTATGAGAATGCCAAGTTGTTTAAAGAAAAGGTTAAAAGATGGCATGACAAAAGGATACAAAAGCGTGAGTTTAACATAGGTGATTATGTCTTGCTTTACAACTCTCGCTTAAGATTTTTTGCAGGAAAACTTCTCTCTAAATGGGAAGGTCCTTACATTATCGAGGAGGTCTATCGTTCCGGTGCCATAAAAATCAACAACTTCAAAGGCACAAATCCGAAGGTGGTGAACGGTCAAAGAATCAAACATTATATATCAGGTAACCCTATAAATGTTGAAACCAATGTTATTAAAATCGTAGCCCCGGAGGAATACATAAGGGACACTTTATAGAACGATTCAGACTCCGAAAAGGAAGAGGTATGTGGTATGGTAAGTAAACCGACTCCAAAACAGTTCTAATGGCAATTTTTCACCGTTTTGGAATATTTAGAAAAATAGAAAAATAAGAGGCAGTAAGGAAAGGACATGAGGCGTCCACGAGGGTGGAGGGCGTGCCCCCTACCTTGTGGGCACCTCGTGTGCCCCCCGGACTCCGATTTCTTGCACGTTACTCCTTTTGGTCGGTAAAAATTCATTATATATTCTCCGGAAGGTTTTGACCACCGCTCCACGCGAAAATCCTCTGTTTTTGTTTCGAGCTGTTTCTGTCGCAGATAAGAGTAAGATGTCTTCTCAGGAGTCAGTTGGAGAGAATCGGGTGTCTCATCCAACACCTGGCCCAGGAGCAAACAGCGATGCTCACCACTTTGGTCCATCAACAGAGGAAGAGATGGAGGCTGACTTGAAGAGGATACATGCCATGGAGGAAGATCAAGAAGTTACTTCTCGGTTTCGAGCTGGATTCACGATGGGGGAACTACAGAGCCCAGTTATTCGAAACTCAGTCATCCCTACCAATGTCAGGTTTCTTTCTGATGAAAATATGAAAAAGAGTGTTACTTGTTCTCCCGCAGCTATGCAGCATCCTTGGGTGAAAGGACCTTTAGCCGTTACGGGCAAGCTACGCAAGGAAATTATGGACCTTAAGCAGCAAGTTAACAAGCTCGAGGAGGAGAATCGTATCCTGAGGGGTGTCATTGCTAAGAATATCACGTGACCAACTTCGAAGAAGGAGACATAATCATATGGTATGGGCACTCCCCTTGGCAACTGCCAAGCTTGGGGGAGGTGCCCCGGTATCGTATCACCATCACACTCCAATCTTTACCGTTTTTCTTAGTTCGATCCTTTTGGTAATATCTTGATCTAGTAGAATAAAGTTAGCATGATCTAGTTGTGAGCTTTTTCCTTATGATCTTTATCTTTGTAATCGAGTCCGTGAGCTATATAATAAAGATCAGTGTTGAGTCAAGGGCTTGATTTCCTCGCTATGGTCATGAGAGAATAATAGAAAGTATGAAAAGTATCAAAGAGATCATATTGATCTTATGGAAAGTAATGACTTCACATAAAAAGAGTATGATGAATAAAAGTTGTTGAGAGTTGACAAACATAGTATTGGTCATCGTTGCAATTAATAGGAAGTAATAAAGAAAGCGAGGTCTCATATACAAATATACTATCTTGGACATCTTTTATGATTGTGAGTGTTGGGGAACGTAGTATTTCAAAAATTTCCTACGATCACGCAAGATCTATCTACTAGAAGCATAGAAACGAGAGGGGAGAGTGTGTCTACATACCCTCGTAGACCGGGAGCAAGAGCGTCCAGTGACGCGGTTGATGTAGTCGAACTTTCTTCGCGATCCAACTGATCAAGCACCGAACGCACGGAGCCTCAACGTTCAACACACCTTCAGCTTGATGACATCCCACGAGCTCTTGATCCACTAGAACTTCGCAAGATAGTTTCGTCAATACAACGGCGTGGTGACGGAGATGATAAAGCTACCGGCGTAGGGCTTCGCCTAAGCACTTCAACGATATGACCGAGGTGTGTTTCTGTGGAGGGGGGCACCGCACACGGTTGGGAGAGATCAACTTGATCAACTTGTGTGTCTAGAGGTGCCCCCTGCCCCCGTATATGAAGGAGCAAGGGGGAGGGCGGCCGGCCCCTATGGCGCGCCCTAGGAGGGCCACTCCTACTAGAAATAGGATTCCAATCCTATTCCTAGTAGGAGTCCACCAAGAGGGAGAGGGGGAAGGAAGGAGAGGGAGATTGAGAGGGAAAGAGGGGCCGCGCCCCCCTCCCCTAGTCCAATTCGGACTCCACTTGGGAGGGGGCGCGCCACCTCCTGGGATGCTGCCCTCTCTCTCCGCTAAAGCCAACTAGGGCCCAATACTTCCCCGGGGGGCGTCCGG
>LR738713.1:332651881-332670942 GCA_902687465.1 Secale cereale
AGAGAGATGGGAGAGCTTTGTGTGTTGGGAGGAAGAATAAAACCTCCTAACACAGACATCTCGAATTTAGGAAAATGCGAACGAAACGGGCGTGCGTCCATATGGAATGTTGTCTCACGTTCAAATCAGCTGATCGAGGATTTATATTCCTGAAAGGAGCACTCAAACAGGCGGACGCACTCATTTAAAACGCCATTGTCAAACCCGTTTATCCGAAGTTGCATCTAGCAGAGGTCAAAACGGGCGCTCGAACGGTCGCTCGCGTCTGTTCGGAAGGCCGTATTTCTCTCTGTTCCCATGGATGCTCCTAGTCGAAGAATCAAATGACCGCTTAAGTGGGTGCTAGCCCCCGTTCGGATAGCCTTCTTAAGGCAAACTTGTTTAACTTATGTCTGTACTCAGATATTTTTGCTTCCGCTGACTTTTGTGTATTAGAGCTTATGTATCCGAGCCCTCGAGGCCCCTGGCTTGTAATATAAAGCTTGTATTATTTTTATTTGTGTCTAGAGTTGTGTTGTGATATCTTCTAGTGAGTCCCTGATCTTGGTCATACACGTTTGCGTGCATGATTAGTGTACGGTCAAAACGGGGGCGTTACAGTTGGACTGTAGTACATGCTATGACCTACCGCACGAGCTCATCTGTCTGCTCTGTGACCAAGAGCCAATGATAATGCAACATCTTATTGTGGGCCGCTCATTATCCTGCCAAGTATGGCGTGAGGTGCTATCTTGGTGCCGTTCTGCTTCCAGGATTCCAGACGGGGACGAGGAGTTCATTGACTGGCTCTCCTCGGCTAACTCCGCCTCGCCAATCTATCTCCGACGTGGCCTCGCCTTCATTTCCATCCTCACAGCATGGTGGCTATGGAAGCACCATAACGACTGTCTTTTCGATGATGACCAACCATCTATGCCCAAATCGTGAACGTAATCTAGGAGGAGGCACAACTTTATGCACGCACGGGTGCCAAGGGGTTTGCCGATAGAGGCAAAGGTGTCACATCTTTCGATGAGATGGTGGCTATCGTTTATGGTGGAGTAGACTTTGACGATCCGACTACGAACGTGCGAGGATGTCGCGCCTTAGAAATCTCTAAACCAACTCCAAGATACCATGAACATTATAATCATTACCAAGAAACAAAAGTACCTAGTAATTCAAATGGCGTGCACGAGCTCTCGTAATTGGTCTAGTATGTATAATAGCAGGGACAGTGGGTGTAACAATGGTATTGATGTCCTCATCATCCTCCCCTTCTTAAAATGAAGTCGTCCTCGATGGAAGCTCATCATCTTCATCCAAATAAGGCCTCAAATATGCAATGTTAAAAGTGGGACTAACCCCAAAATCTGCAGGCAGCTCAAGTTTATATGCATTATCATTTATTTTTTCGAACACCTTAAAAGGACCATCAGCACATGGCATTAGCTTTGACTTGCGCAAATCAGGAAACCAATCCTTACGCAAATGTAACCAAACACGTTTTCTACCTTTATCTCCAGCAAGTTTATATTTAACATTCATATGTTCAATGTTTTCCTTAGTTAACTCATGCATTTTTAAGATCAATTCAACACGTTGTTTAGCATCAAATATAACCTTCTCCGAAGATGGAAGAGGCAACAAATCAATAGGTGCACAAGGTAAAAAACCATACACAATTTCAAAAGGGCACATCTTAGTAGTAGAATGTAGCGAATGATTATAAGCAAATTCAATATGAGGCAAGCATTCTACCCACATTTTCTTGTTATTCTTCAAAACAGCCCTAAGCATAGTAGACAATGTTCTATTGACTACTTCAGTTTGGGGGCGACATGTAGTACTAAAAACAGTTTAGTCCCCAACTTAGCCCATAAATATCTCCAAAAGTGGCTAAGAAACTTAGTATCACGATCTGAAACAATAATTGGGCACACCATGCAAGCGAATAATTTCACGAAAGAACAAATCAGGAACATTAGCAGCATCATCGCTTTTATGACATGGTATAAAGTGTGCCAATTTTGAAAATCTATCCATGACAACAAATATGCTATCCCTGCCCTTCTTTGTTCGAGGTAAACCCAAAACAAAGACCATAGATATATCTTCCCAAGGAACACTAGGTACAGGCAAAGGCATATATAAACCATGAGGATTGAGTCGTGACTTAGCTTTTTGACATGTAGTGCATTGAGCAACAAAACGCTCAACATCCCGTCTCATCTTTGGCCAAAGTGTCCCATTAATCCTCCTCCATGCGCCTCCTGCAATAACAAAAGACGAACGGAGCTAGCTGGAATGCATAGCTTGTTAGCACGGAACACAAATCCATCATTAACGACGAACTTGTTCCATGTTCTTCCTTCTTTACAATTCTGCAATACATCTTTAATTTCAACATCATGCACATATTGATCTTTGATGGTCTCCAAACCAAATATTTTAAAGTCAAGTTGTGAAAGCATAGTATAACGACGAGACAAAACATCAACAATAACATTTTCTTTACCCTTCTTGTGTTTCATGACATAAGGGAAAGCCTCAATGAATTCAGCCCATTTAGCATGTCTACGACTCAGTTTTGCTTGAATTTTAATATGTGTCAAAGATTCATGATCAGATTGTATAACAAATTCTTTGTTCCATAAATAATGTTGCCATGTTTCTAAAGTCCGAACAAGAGCATATAATTCCTTATCGTAAATAGAATAATTCAGACTAAGCCCACCCAGTTTTTCAAAAAAGTATGCAACAGGTTTACCATCTTGTAGTAACACACCTCCTAACCCAATTCCACTAGCATCACATTCAAGCTTAAAAGTCTTATTAAAATTAGGAAGTTGGAGTAATGGAGCATGTGTCAACTTATGTTTCAATACCGTGAAGGCTTCTTCCTATGCAGTACCCCAAACAAAAGGCATATCCTTCTTTGTAAGCTAATTGAGAGGTGCAACAATGGTGCTGAAATCACAAAACACTTATAGAAACCAGCGAAGCCAAGGAAACTCCTCACGTGTGTGACCGTTTTGGGCTGCGGCAAACTCTCAATAGCTTCAACCTTGGCTTTATCAACCTCAATTCCCTGTCGAGTAACAACATAGCCAAGAAAAGATACTCGGTCGATGCAAAAGGTGCACTTCTCAAGGTTACCAAACAAACGTGCATCTGATGGGCCTAGAACCCCTCGTTGGTTACCCCAAGTGGAAGGTGTAAGATGCAGTATTGTAGAAGTGTTTTCCCTTAGCAAAGATGCCAAGGATCGAATCCCCAGAGACTCCTAGGTTCAACAAGTAGGTGTCAATTGCTACGGCGCCAGATTAGTAGCAATCAACGTGGACCTGCACACAGATACAAATAACTTTGCTCCCAACGAGTACAGAGAGGTTGTCAATCCCTCCGGCCTTGTAGTTCACAAAGGATTAAAAGCAATGATAGTAGTGATAGATAGTGTTTTGCAATAGTAAGTAAATAGCGAAAAGTAAATAGCGGGTGTGATCAATGATGGTAATATGGACCGGAGTCTCATGATGTTCACTAGTGATGTCTCTCTCCCAAAAGACGATAAAACAGCTATGTGAGGTAAAGAAATTATAGCTGGGCAATTGACAGGACCACGAACGCAAACCAATGCTGACTACATTGCAAGAAAGGTTGAGGTTCAAAGCATGGGCGGTACGCCAAAGTAAGTAGACCGAAATCCATCAATATCTACTACTAATCATCCACCTTGAGATATCTATCCAGAACATCTCGCTGGTATTAAGTTGTGAGTCCCACCCATAGTGTAAACTCAATGCAACAGACAACTGCATTAAAAGAACTTTGCGTAAAGTAAACAATCCTTGCACCCGCGGGCACAAGCACCGTTGTTTTCCCCCTTGTGGCAACAATACATCCCCTAGACTCATGTTTCTGTCACTCAAGCTAGTCATCGAGGGGCATGAACCCACAATCGAGCATAACGTTCCCTCTTGGAGTCACTACCTATTACTCGGCCAAAGCAATAAATAACAATGGAGAACATGCAAGAATTACTTATGAACAAAAATATAAAAGAGGTGAATCAAATATATTACTCAAGATCAATCTGAACATAATCTCATAATCCATCGGATCCCAGCAAACTCAACATAGCAATAGCATAAGGATTACATAGGTGCCTCGATCATGTAGGGCAGCTCACGAGGACTAATTAGTGAAGCACAAGAACGGGAGGAGAACATCACATAGCTACTGGTCATGGACTCATGGTCCAAGGGAGACTACTCACGAGTCATCCGGGAGGCGTCCATGGTGGTGGACAAGCTCCCGGTGGTGATCCTCCCCTCCGGCAGGGTGCCGGGAAGAGTTCTCCTGGTGCTCCCGATCTTGGAAGCGGCGGCTGCGGCGGAACAGAGATGGGATCGCGAAAAGAGTTCCTGTTCTGAGGGTTTCGGAGGACCCTTTAAATATATGCCAAAGTAGGGCATCGGGGGAGCTTCGGCGGGCCCAGGCGCCCCCCCGGCGCGGCCCAGGGGGGGCGCGCCGCCAGGGCACCTGGAGCCCTGGTGCCCCCCCCCCCAGGCTGCCCTTCGGACGCAGTGTTGTTTCCGGAACGCTGATTTTTTATATAATTTTTCTGGATTTTTCTGGGCAGTTCTCGAAACGTGAAAACCTGAAATACAAAAACAGCCGAAAACAGAAACTGGCACCGGGGTGCACTGGATTAGTAAGTTAGTCCAAATATGATCAAAAGTGTATGGAAGTGTATGAATATCATAGCAATATCACCCAAAAGTGGCATGGAGCAAGCAGAAATTATAGATACGTTTTGGACGTATCAACATCCCCAAGCTTAATTCCTGCTCGTCCTCGAGTAGGTAAATGATAACAAGAATAATTTTTGTGGTGACATGCTATTAACCATATAGGACTTTTCATCGTCATATGACAAAAGCTTACTGAGACAATGATTCTAAAGTAATTAAGTTGCCTCATGAGAAAATCACAAATGACTGAAAGTTTTACAACATGAAACTGAAACATCAAAAAGATTTGCAATGAACATGATGTGCAAATATGATAAAGTGATATCTAGCTTGCCCCCTTTAGTGATGCAAAACATAAATGCAGGGGCACCTTCAAGGTTCAAGTGATGACTAGATACAATCATTTCAGAATAAACGATATCACAATCATGCAAAAGACAATGCTACTTTGGGACAATGCACATTACACTTAGAATGACAATCATGCTCTCAGTAGTTGGTGCTTGAAGTGCTAGAGCTTTTTATTTTGAAAACATGGAAGCAATTGTGTCAACGGTAGTAGTACTTCATATGTGTCATGCATAAGACATCCTATAAGTTGCAAGCCTCATGCATCGAATACAAATAGTGCTCGCACCTTGTCCTAATTAGCTCGGATTCCCATGGGTTATCATTGCATTACATATGTTTCAACCAAGTGTCACAAAGGGGTACCTCTATGCCACCTGTACAAAGGTCCAAGGAGATAAATCGCATTTGATTTCTCGTTTTTGATAGATCTCAACTTGAGGACATCCATACCGGGACAACATAGAAAATAGATGATGGACTCCTCTTCAATGCATAAGCATATTCTCATAAGAGATTGAGGATTAAGGTCCAAGCTAAAACTTCCACCATGATACATGGCTTTGGTTGGCGGCCCAATGTTCTTCTCTAACAATATGCATATTCATTCAACCCACGGCAAATCACCCTTACTTCAGACAAGACGAACATGCATAGAAACTCACATGATATTCAACAAAAGTGTGACAGTTGATGGCGTCCCCAGAAACATGGTTACCGCTCAGCAAGCAACTTATAAGAAATAAGATACATAGGCAACATATTCTTTACCACAATAGTTTTTAGTATACTTTCCCATGAGCTATGTATTGCATGGTTAGTTCTTAGTACAGGTGGAGGTTAGCAAAAGACTGGGAGCGACCAACTAAGAGAGCAATGACGGTCATAATCATGCAGAGCGACAAAGCAATATTGAATCAGGCATGGTAGTTATATCGCTACTCAGAAACAAAGGATCATCAAGGCTTGACAGACTTTCTTTACAGTCTTGAATATGCGTGAGCATACGCCAAGTCAAGCAAAATAAATTCTCGAAGGAAGATATTACTAAACCATACCACATCATAGGCAAACAAATCATGTTGGTACTCCAATAACACATTGGGAACCCCCCGGCTATTTGAGATTAACCATAAGAAAACCTGAACTACTAAGCACCATCATGCAAGTAGCATCTTTATCATAGACACATTAACCAATGCAACGGAAGCAAATTCTCTTAATAAGGTGAACATGATAATTAAGGAGAGTTCAAGCAACCAACTAAACAAAAGCTCTTTGAACAGATAAGCATGAATACTAAGAGCAGAGCACGATAGTAGCTATCAAAAGACAAAGAACACACACAGCAAAGATAGACATGAAATTTCTATGTTATGTTCTAGGTAGAAGTGGAGCGTGTTTCTCTCCCACATAAAGGAATGCTGAGTTCCGACTCGTTATGAAAAACTAAAAAGAAAACTAAAAGCAAGACGCTCCAAGTATAGCACATACCACATGAAGTGATGAAAATATAGCGAAACGAAAGACGAACTGATAATGTTGGTGGAGAAGGGGATGCACGGGGGCATCCCCAAGCTTAGACGCTTGAGTCTCCTTGAATATTTCTTGGGGGTGCACGGGGGCATCCCCAAGCTTGAGCGCTTGACACTCCTGAATCTTTTTATCATCTTCCCTCGCACACTTGAAAACTCCCTTCATACATAACTCATCATAATCTGATTAGCGAGGTTAGTACCCTTAATAAAATAATTATACCTTGCTGGAAATAAGGATATTCTTGAAGTTCTACTGTTTCTCAAGATTGCCAAAAGGTTTTTGCAAAGAAAAAGCAAGTTCTTGATTTGCAAAGTGAAGGTAAGGCAAAACAGGACAGAATCTGTGAAAAACAGAACAGCACGCAGTAATTGATCTGTTCGGGATACTTCTACAACTCAAATCAAAAAACTCAGAACATACGCACGAAATACAATTATATAGAGAACGCTGTCGAAAAAATTCAGACCAAAAAGATGATCTGGTGATTTTATACGAATTTTTCTAGCCAAGGACAGAATCTGTTTTCTGGACAGCACCTCACAACTTTTGAACTTTCTAGCAATCAGAGGCTATACTTGGCACAAATATGAAAAGCAAAGATACAATGATGATGCTACAGCAGTAAACAACATCAAGACACGACAAAAACAAAAACTTTATTCATGTGGGCTGCCTCCCAAAAGCGCTTTCTTTTATGCCTTTAAGCTAGGCATAATGCATAGAGGAATCAATAACCATCATAATAATCGGAGTTATAAATTGATTCAAATGGTTCCTCAACAAGTTCATTCTTGTTCCTTCTAGGAAAGGGGTACACACCTTTTGCCTTCCCGCGTAAGCGGATTTGTCCCTTACCTATATCGATGAAGCCTTTAACTGCTCGGAGGAAGTCCCTTCCAAGCACTATATTTCCTTGGTTTGGCTCCATGATGAAGAAATCAATCATTGCAATCCCTTTAAGGAATTTAACTGGTACATCTTTTATTCTTCCCTGGATTTCAGAAATATCTCCATTAGTGTATTCATGATGAGACGATAATCTATCCATGTTAAATTTTAAAGAATCATGAACAATTTTTGGCATAGTAGAAACCATAGATCCAATATCACAATAAGCAAGGAAGTCTTGATTAGAGATGCTAATCCTAACAAGAGGCTCCCAGTCATTATCTATTTCCAAAATATCTCTCTTATTGGGTTTGGGTTTCTCTACCTTCATTAAGTCTAGAGCATCCATTCTCTTTTCAATAGTAGCAAGTCTATCTATGACAGTATCAAAATTATGATCATAAACAAAGTAACTAGATAGACCATGTATAATTTCAAGAGCTCTAGCTTCATCACATTCTAGGAAATCTTCCTCAGCTATAATGTCAAGGGAGTGTTTACACCATTTAAAAAGACCATGGTAAAAATTTCTAAGCACAATTTTTATAGGTATCCAAGGCATAATTCTTCTATGTGCATCAGAAATTATGTCCCATGCCTTCTTCATATTTTCTCCATCCCTTTGATGGAAATCTAGAACTTCTGATTCCCTCAAAGCACCAAATCCTAACATGTTTAACTAAACAAATAGGACTACTAACAGGAAGGTAAATAATTTTTTGTGATTTTCGGTAAAAGGAACTAAAGCAAAAACGAAAGGTAAACTAACAAGACTAAAAAGCAAAGGTAAAAGATAGCATGCAACTCCCCTATCCTGAAGAGTGGAGTCCCCGGCAACGGCGCCAGAAAATACTCCTTGATGGGCCTCGAACCCCTCGTTGGTTACCCCAAGTGGAAGGTGTAAGATGCAGTATTGTAGAAGTGTTTTCCCTTAGCAAAGATGCCAAGGATCGAATCCCCAGAGACTCCTAGGTTCAACAAGTAGGTGTCAATTGCTACGGCGCCAGATTACTAGCAATCAATGTGGACCTGCACACAGATACAAATAACTTTGCTCCCAACGAGTACAGAGAGGTTGTCAATCCCTCCGGCCTTGTAGTTCACAAAGGATTAAAAGCAATGATAGTAGTGATAGATAGTGTTTGGCAATAGTAAGTAAATAGCGAAAAGTAAATAGCGGGTGTGATCAATGATGTTAATATGGACCGGAGTCTCATGATGTTCACTAGTGATGTCTCTCTCCCAAAAGACGATAAAACAGCTATGTGAGGTAAACAAATTACAGCTGGGCAATTGACAGGACCACGAACGCAAACCAATGCTGACTACATTGCAAGAAAGGTTGAGGTTCAAAGCATGGGCGGTACGCCAAAGTAAGTAGACCGAAATCCATCAATATCTACTACTAATCATCCACCTTGAGATATCTATCCAGAACATCTCGCTGGTATTAAGTTGCGAGTCCCACCCATAGTGTAAACTCAATGCAACAGACAACTGCATTAAAAGAACTTTGCGTAAAGTAAACAATCCTTGCACCCGCGGGCACAAGCACCGTTGTTTTCCCCCTTGTGGCAACAGCACATCCCCTAGACTCATGTTTCTATCACTCAAACTAGTCATCGAGGGGCATGAACCCACAATCAAGCATAACGTTCCCTCTTGGAGTCACTACCTACTACTTGGCCAAAGCAATAAATAACAACGGAGAACATGCAAGAATTACTTACGAACATAAATATAAAAGAGGTAGATCAAATATATTACTCAAGCACAATCTGAACATAATCTCATAATCCATCGGATCCCAGCAAACTCATCATAGCAACAGCATAAGGATTACATATGTGCCTCGATCATGTAGGGCAGCTCACGAGGACTAATTAGTGAAGCACAAGAACGGGAGGAGAACATCACATAGCTACTGGTCATGGACTCATGGTCCAAGGGAGACTACTCACAACTCATCCGGGAGGCGTCCATGGTGGTGGAGAGGCTCCCGGTGGTGATCCTCCCCTCCGGCAGGGTGCCAGGAAGAGTTCTCCTGGTGCTACCGATCTTGGAAGCGGCGGCGGTGATGGGCCTCTAACCCCTCGTTGGTTACCCCAAGTGGAAGGTGTGAGATGCAGTGTTGTGGAAGTTTTTCCCTTAGCAAAGATGCCAAGGATCGAATCCCCAGAGACTCCTAGGTTCAACAAGTAGGTGTCAACTGCTAACGGCGCCAGATATTAGCAATCAACGTGGACCTGCACACAGATACAAATAACTTTGCTCCCAACGAGTACAGAGAGGTTGTCAATCCCTCCAGCCTTGTAGTTCATAAAGGATTAAACGCAAATGATAGTAGTGATAGATAATGTTTGCAATAGTAAATAATAGCGAAAAGTAAATAGCGGATGTGATCAATGATGGTAATATGGACCGGAGTCTCATGATGTTCACTAGTGATGTCTCTCTCCCAAAAGACGATAAAACAGCTATGTGAGGTAAACGAATTACAGCTGGGCAATTGACAGGACCACGAACGCAAACCAATGCTGACTACATTGCAAGAAAGGTTGAGGTTCAAAGCATGGGCGGTACGCCAAAGTAAGTAGACCGAAATCCATCAATATCTACTACTAATCATCCACCTTGAGATATCTATCCAGAACATCTCGCTGGTATTAAGTTGCGAGCCCCACCCATAGTGTAAACTCAATGCAACAGACAACTGCATTAAAAGAACTTTGCGTAAAGTAAACAATCCTTGCACCCGCGAGCACAAGCACCGTTGTTTTCCCCCTTGTGGCAACAGCACATCCCCTAGACTCATGTTTCTGTCACTCAAGCTAGTCATCGAGGGGCATGAACCCACAATCGAGCATAACGTTCCCTCTTGGAGTCACTACCTATTACTCGGCCAAAGCAATAAATAACAACGGAGAACATGCAAGAATTACTTATGAACAAAAATATAAAAGAGGTGAATCAAATATATTACTCAAGATCAATCTGAACATAATCTCATAATCCATCAGATCCCAGCAAACTCAACATAGCAACAGCATAAGGATTACATAGGTGCCTCGATCATGTAGGGCAGCTCACGAGGACTAATTAGTGAAGCACAAGAACGGGAGGAGAACATCACATAGCTACTGGTCATGGACTCATGGTCCAAGGGAGACTACTCACGAGTCATCCGGGAGGCGTCCATGGTGGTGGAGAAGCTCCCGGTGGTGATCCTCCCCTCCGGTAGGGTGCCGGGAAGAGTTCTCCTGGTGCTCCCGATCTTGGAAGCGGCGGCGTCGGCGGAACAGAGATGGGATGCGAAAAGAGTTCCTGTTCTGAGGGTTTCGGAGGACCCTTTAAATATATGCCAAAGTAGGGCATCGGGGGAGCTTCGGGGGGGCCAGGCGCCCCCCCGGCGCGGCCCAGGGGGGGCGCGCCGCCAGGGCGCCTGGAGCCCTGGTGCCCCCCCCCCCCCCAGGCTGCCCTTCGGACGCAGTGTTGTTTCCGGAACGCTGATTTTTTATATAATTTTTTTGGATTTTTCTGGGCAGTTCTCGAAACGTGAAAACCTGAAACACAAAAACAGCCGAAAACAGAAACTGGCACTGGGGTGCACTGGATTAGTAAGTTAGTCCAAATATGATCAAAAGTGTATGGAAGTGTATGAATATCATAGCAATATCACCCAAAAGTGGCATGGAGCAAGCAGAAATTATAGATACGTTTTGGACGTATCAGCATCACATAGAGCAGTAAAAGCAGCACGTAAATGTTCCAAATGTTCCTCCAAAGATCTGTTATAAATCAGTATATCATCCAAGTAAACTACCACAAATCATCCAATGAAAGCACGTAAAACTTCATTCATTAATCTCATGAAAGTACTAGGTGCATTAGTTAACCCAAAAGGCATGACTAACCACTCATATAATCCAAACTTAGTTTTAAATGTTATTTTCCATTCATCTCCCAATTTCATACGAATTTGATGGTATCCACTACACAAATCAACTTTGGAGAAAATAGTAGGGCCACTTAATTCATCAAGCATATCATCTAGCCTAGGAATAGGATGATGATAACGAATAGTAATATTATTGATGCCTCTACAATCCACACACATAGGCGATGTACCATCCTTTTTCGGCACTAGAATAATAAGAACAACACAAGGACTAAGGGATTCGCGTATATAACCTTTATCTAGTAGCTCCTATACTTGACGCATAATCTCTTTCGTCTCCTCTGGATTGGTATGGTATGGTGCACTGTTGGGTAGCGATGCACCGAGAATTATATCAATCTGATGCGCAATCCCTCGAATAGGTGGTAATCCCGGTGGTACATCTTGTGGAAAGACGTCAGCGAACTCCTGCAAAATGTTAGTGACAGCAGGAGGCAAAGAGGAAGGCACACCCTTGAATGAAAATAATGCCTCTTTGCACACAAAAGCATAGCAAATAGATTTACTTAAATCTAGATCATTAATATCAGATTTGGTGGCAAGTAAACCACTTTTCAGTTTAATTTCAGATGCAACATGAGATGATGGTTTGTTATTAGGTTTCATCTGTTGCTCAAATTCTTGTGCCACAATCTGATTGTCGCTCTTATTTTTCTCCTGTTTTGCTTTACTAGCTCGATGAATATCATCTTTCAAAATGGAATCAGGAGTCATAGGAAGCAAAGTAATATGTTTATCCTTATGAACAAAAGTACACTGATTATTTCTACCATGGTGTACGGTTTTTTTTATCAAATTGCCATGGTCTACCAAGTAATAAGGAACATGCTTGCATGGGTATCACATCAAAATCAACATAATCAGCATATGTAGATATACTAAAATGCACGCGAACGGTACGTGTTAACTTAACCTTATCGTTGTTGTTGAACCATTGGATGTAGTAAGGATGTGGATGTGGTCTTGTGGTGAGAGACAACTTCTCCACCATCTCCATGCTAGCCAAATTGTTGCAGCTCCCTCCATCTATGATGACGCGAACAGAACGTTCCTTCACAACTCCCTTTGTATGGAACAAATTGTGCCTCTAGTTTTGCTCAGCTTGTGTGAATGCACACTCAAAACACGTTGAGCAACTAAACAGTCATACATGTCTGCGTTGTCAGCAGCCATGTAATGTGTCTCTTGTTCAAAATCATCTCCAGCATGTTCTTCATATGTAATAAGAGCCAAAGTCTCATCATCACAGTCACTAGCGGACTCATACACACCATCCTCAGTAGCAATCATCACACGCTGAGATTTGCATTCCCTCGCAAAATGACCTATTCCCTTACAACAACGACAAATAATATCACTTGTGTGCCCTGTTGATACCACGGATGAAGAGGAGCTTTGTGCAGGCCCAATGGGTGTGCTCTTGGCAGATAATGGTGATTGTGGTGGGAACTGACGGAGGTGCCCGTGCAGCAGAATGTGTGGAAGTAGAAGATGCACGCAGTGTCCATGATGAAGCTCAACCTGTAGAAAAGTTAGTCCGCGCCAATGCATGTCGATCCTGCACTTCACGTTCAGCTTTGCAAGCAAGATGGAATAAACGAGTGATATTATTATACTCCTTATACTCGAGAATGGTCTGAATATCTCTATTTAATCCATCCAAAAAAATGTGCAAGCATACCTTCATTATCCTCAACAATACCATATCTAATCATGCCAGTTTGTAAATCCTGATAATATTCTTCTATGGCATTTTTTCCTTGTCTTAAACGCTGCAATTTTTGTTGTAATTCACGTTGATAATATGCTGGAACCCAAGGAGTACGCACATCAGTTTTCAAAGCAACCCAAGTAGTTGGAATATTATTTTTATATAATCTACAATGTTCAGACCACCACAAACTAGCAAAACTAGTGAAAGCACAAAGAGCAGCAGCAACATGTCTCTCCTCGGGATATTCTAAACATGTAAAACGTTGTTCAGTTTCTAACTCCCAAGTAAGATATATATCGTGAACATATGTACCCTCAAATGGTGGAATATTCAACTTTATTTAGGGATGTGGTCTTGATCTCATGCCTGAGGTGGTGCTGCATCCCTACCGTTGCGATGATATGCATGAGGACGACCTCGTGACGGTGGTGCTTGTGGTTGCATGTAGTTCTGATTTTTATAAACTTCATCCTCGTAATAGTCCTCCTCGACAGCGGCAGCCACAGAAGCATCAACAGTAGGTGCGGCGGCACCAGGAAGTTGGCCGGGCCCAAGGGGTATGCGATGCGCTCGTCCTACAGTATCGCGACATGGAGGTGGTTGTTGATGTTGTTGCAATGGTGTAGCAGAGGCGGCTGGTGGTTGTGGTAGACGTGCGAGAACTTCATCGAACTTGGCGTCCAACTTGATGTCAATTGTCTTCTCAATGTCATCAATCCTCTCCAGTGCCTTTCCAAAGTTGGTCATCACGTCTTCCACCTGTTGAACCAACATTTGCAGAAATTTATCATGCAGCTCCTTCTTCGTCATGTTCTCCCAGTCAATCTCGTCGGCTTGTGATCCTTCCATTGTTAGCAGCTATAGAAACATACAAGAATATGATCCTATAGACTACTAGAAAGTGATAGTGGTGGGGTGTCACAAATCCGTCTAGCAAATCTCAAATTCTTACCAGTTCTTACCTAGCAGCAGGTGGTGGTCGGCAACCGTGGTAGTCAAATGTAACATCCCAAATTTTCAATTTGGAATGTTACACATAGGTCATCTTGGATATCATATTTTATTTGCATTCGTGTGTTGCGATCCTCGAAATTCTAAGCAACTCAAGGACCCACACAGAGAGTTGGGAATTTTTACCGGTTTCATATTTGAGTTTCTCAAATATCGGTATGAGGATCAATTTGGTTTTATTTGTTTTTCCTCTCCGAAAATATTTCATATTAAAATATATGAGTGGAGATAATATGACTTCAACAAAACAAAAGAAATATTGGAGGAAAAATATTAAAATCAATTATTTTATTTTATTTCGATTTATTTGCAATTTTATTCGAATAGGAAAAATACACGTTTTTCAAAATTGCATTTAGGTCCGGAACAAATGTTCACTTTGTCCTAAATATTATTAGAGGATGGTGAAAAATTATTTCGGAGTTTTTCGACTCCGTTTAGTATTCCTTTTGTCTGTTTTTCTGCGTCAGGACAAAAAGAAGTGAACCGACCTACGGGCCGTGTCCGACACGGACACCTCGCCCGGCCGGCCTTTAAAGGCCAAGGCCTAGCCGCCCCGCAGCCTAGCCTCGCCCGCCTGAAATCCTAGCCGCGCTGCCTCGAGCCTCGAGCCGCCACCGCCGCGCCGCACGCCGCCGCCCCGCCACACCGTCCCGCCGCCGAGCCACAGCGCCGCCTCGTCGGAGTTTGCCGGAGTTGCCGCGTTTTTTCGTTCGGTTTTGTTTATGTAAACCCTAGATCTAAACCTAGTTTTTTTATTATATCAGTTTTCCCCGGTTTTTCCATTCGGATCTATTTTGCGAACGTTCGTTCGTTTAGATCTGTTAAAGAACGTTTTCGTTCGTTAGTTCATTTTAGCGAATGTTCGTTCGTTAGCCTGTTCGTCGCATTTTCTTTTTTAGGGGTTTTCCGCGATTATTTTCGATCGCGATTTCTGCCCTGATCTTCGTTTTAGTATAACTTTCGCTCGTTAGTCGGAATCGGGCGAAACAAGCGCCTAGATCTTCGTCTCAAAACCCTCTTTCTGTTTAACCAACTTGAACAAGATTTTGGCACTGTAAAATTTGACTTTAGTACAATCTAGTAAACGATTCTTGTTTCTTTCGTGGTTTGAGTTCCGTTGCTCCGTTTGATTTGATTCTTTTTGCAAACCGGAGTTCTTCAGTTGAACTTTCCGGTTAGATCTTCTTATTTGAGTTTTACCTGTGAATCTTTGCTTAGTTGCTTATGTATACTATTGTTTGTTTGCGATAGAATTCCCGTAGTGTGAAGCGTGCTACTACGAGTCCCTAGGTTTTGCGAATCATCAGCAAGGCATCTAACACTTGGATCATACCTTCATTACCTAGTTTTTATGCATTAGTTCAACCCTCAAACATTGCATGAGTAGGGTCTCTTAACTTGTGGGTCTGGGAAGTAGATTGAGGTAGAACCTATTACCTGCTTTATTATCAAACCCTGGGAGTTGCTTCTACGTTATGCTTAGGTTGCCATGCTATGCTCATAGACGTGGATTGGGTTTGAGAGTATCCATGACAGATGTGAGATTGTTAATTAATGGTTCAACTTAAGGTGGCAACTTTAATACACATCTGGGTGGATTGGTTGCAGGGCACCTGGAGAATCCAGTGTTGTCCTAGGAAATCCCGGAGGAACCGTGTGATTATCCTATGAAATGCCACCCAGACTCAAAAGGATCATAAGATTATTCATGCTAGAAACTTCCATGTGCAGCCACAATGCCATTATGGGCTCTGGCATAGTTGAGTATGTTGTGTGAGCTCTTTCAGTGGTGGACTAGCAGATGTAGGGGAAAGTAGGTGTACCAGTCCACCCGGGGTAAAGAGTAAATGCTTCTGAAAGACTGTGTCTCGGTCATCCGTTTCTCAAACACCATGCAGTGCGAGAAATCCAACGGAGGAGATCGAGTCTTGTGGGGAAAAGTGCGCAAACCTCTACAGAGTGTACAAACTAATCATGATTAGCCGTGTCCCCGGTTATGGACATCTTGAGTATGTGGTACTTGAATTATTGGATTGATCTCATCACTCTAAAACTAATTTTGTGGGTTAATTAAGATGGTTTTAATTGGGATTGAGTTGGAGGAACCTTCTCAATGATGTTTCAACTACCATGATAGTTAAAATAAAATTTATTCCTTTGTTGTAGGAAAAAATTGGCTTTATGCAAAAACTTTAACCTTAGAGCCTCCACCAGCCATAAATGCATGTAGTGTTAGCCTTTATTCTCTTACTTGCTCTACTTTGTTATCTTTCCAGCATATTCCATGTGCTGACCCGTTTAGGGCTGCAACATATCATGTTGCAGACTTTTCAAAAGAAGACTAAGGTGCGCTAGATCGTTTGTCATGCACTCAGCTATGCCGTTGGAGTTGATGGACTCACTTATCTTTCAAGCCTTCCGATGTTATCGTGTTAGATGGCCTTATGCCATATATTTTGTAATAAGTTCTCTTTTGAGACATTCGATGTAATAAGTGTGTGATTGCCACTCTGTTATAAATCCTTCAATTACTGTGTGTGTCAGCATTACCAATCCAGGGATCACACAGAACACAGAGACTTCGGTCCATTCGGATCGCGGTCGCTACAAGATGATATTAGAGCACACGCTGAATGTAGGACACGACCACTAAGATGAGCCATAGGTCACTCTTCTCTACTTATTTCTGGCTCCTCTCCATTTTCTACTCTTTAGGATGGTGGACTCAAGGAATAAGTTCACTCAACTGGATGAAGACACACCTTTTGGACGACACTTGAAGGAAGTCACTAGGTACCTGAACGTCGGAATACCAAGCTTTACCAGGACCTACACCGCCACTTTACCAGAAGAGGAGCGATGGAATATTCAAGTTCAAATTCCCGGGAGGACATTCATGCCAGTCACTGAGCCCATAGAGTTTTCCTTTTATGCACCAACCTGGAGCCTAGGCAAGAGTATGGTAGCCCACTTTGTTATGGGACGAATTGGAGAAGTCTACAAACAGGAGCTGAAGGACACTATCTACCAGATATGCGGGCGCCGAGATGAGCAATGGGATATGGTCAGCACCCAGAAGGAAAGGTCCATTGCAGCTTTCATCCAAGAGTTAAACCAACACATTCGTCGACAGGAGCACCAGATGTGCGCAAGCATGATAGACTTGAAAAGGCGTTAACCAGGAACACGGAGCTAGAAGAGGAACTCAAGTCTTCACGTGACGGATATGAGGAGGAAATCGCAATACTTGTGGAGAAGAATGATGACCTAACAAGGAAGCTAGGAGTATTCATGGGAGACCCCGTGCCAGGAGGAGAAGACGACGAACCCAAGGAGATTCGTTCTGAGGACTATATCATCGTCGACGACACCGACTCAGACCCTGAGGATAGTGATGATGACTATGAAGACGAAGCTGAAGCAGATATCATGGAATCTTCCACCGATCAAAATTTCTAGATGACCACCATATGAAAAGTAGTTTTCCCCCATATAGTAGAAGTCCGAGCACTTTTGTAACGTTAGTTTAGATCTTTTGTATGCCCTTGCTTGAAATTGATTGGTGTGATATGATCGTGTTGTCTCAAGTGCATATGGGTAGTGAATTTCCCCCTAGACCTCATTTCTATTCTAATCTCTTCCCTCTGAACCCATCAGATGCCTCCGAGACGTGAGCCCGGATTTGAGTTTCCCCCTGAGCTCACCCAGTTGATCCAGTAGTAGAACACTTTGATGCAACTTCTTGTCCAGAACCAGAACAATCAGAACAACAACAACAACAACAACAAAAACAACAACCCTCCACCACCACCACCAGTGGACAACCTAGCCCGTTTTCTGAGGTTGCAGCCACCGGTGTTTTCCAGTAGCGTCGAGCCAATAGTTGCTGATGACTGGCTACGCAAGATTGGAAGGGAGTTGACCACCACAGGTTGCACAGATGCTGAGCAGGTGCATTTTGCCGCACATCAATTGGATGGACCAGCAGCCTCATGGTGGGAGAATTACACAGCCACTTTCCCTATAGCCAATGTCACTTGGGATCAGTTTCAGCAAGCTTTTCGCACCGCCCATGTCTCAACTGGGGCTATGAGCATGAAGAAGCGTGAGTTTCGTAACCTACGCCAAGGAAACAGTGCTGTGGCTCAGTACGTAGATGAGTTTAGTACTCTATCTCGCTATGCCCCTGATGATGTGGCCACAGATGCCGTGAAGCAGGAGAAATTTATGGAAGGGCTGAATGACGAGATGATCATACAGTTGATGGTGGCAACATTCAACAACTACGAGGAGCTGGTAGACAAGGATCTTATGATTGAAGGGAAGCATCAACAGATTGAGAGCCGTAAGAGGAAGTATGGACAAGGAAAGAACAGTTCTGGAACCCAACAGAAGCCCTGTTTCACCCCGAACTCGGGAGGATATACCCATAACCATGGAAGCCACACCCATAATGGAGGGAGTTCTCATAACCACAATGGCCCCAAGAATGGGAATGGGAATGGAGCAAGCAATATCAGAACCGCTCCACTCCAACCACACCCGCCAAGAGGGATCTAGGTCACATTACCTATTTCAAGTGCGGGAAGGATGGACACTATGCCACGGAGTGCCCTGAAGCGAAGAATGGGAACGACAATGGAAGCTCTGGGAAGAAGCCCAACCGTTTCAACAGGGGACAAGTGAACCACGTGAATGTGGAGGAGGTTGAAGAGCAGCCTGATGCAGTTGTCGGTAAGTTTTTGGTTAAGTCATTTACCGCAATAGTTCTTTTTGATACTGGTGCATCACATTCATACATTTCAAGGGGATTCGTGGATAGATATAAGTTGCCCACCCAAGTACTTAAGACACCTATGTTAGT
>LR738713.1:332709512-332728991 GCA_902687465.1 Secale cereale
GATCTCCATATTGCCATGCTTCATGCTAGTATGATTTCCCCATGCGATGATTTATTGTGATGCCATGTTGCATAGGATTTCTTGTGATAAATCTCTCGGTTACATCATGTTTGACAACCCGCTTGACTTGTCATATGCTATGCATGAGATCAACCATATCGCATCTTTGCAATCTCATCATAGTAACTATGATATGCCATTAAAATGAACCCAACTTGCACATATGGCATAGATGACAAGCCCATGGTTATTGTCATTTGTTTTTCTCTTGATGATATTGATATGCTCCCATTGAATCATACCCATCATATGCCATGCCATGATCACCTATCTTCAGACATGCTTTGTTTGCCATGTTGTCAATTTCTCCATATGTTGTTTCCGCTATTTCCTATGAGGAGACCCCCATAGTTTCCCCATACACTTTAGGAGTTTTTGATCCATCCCATCCATTGAATGATTCCCATGAGTGTGTGCACAATATGCTTCCCATGAATGAAAATGAGATGTCCCATGTACTTGTATGCTCAATTTGTGTCCCCATCGTGCTATGCATAATAACTATTCTATCATGATGGATGACATGTTCTTATACCATGCTTCAAATTTCTTTGAGCAGTACTTATCTTGTGCTAACTCTCATGTGCATATACACATCATGATGGATGAGGTGTACATTTACCACGCACACACTTTGTTTCGTTTGTCCTATTCTTGTGTAGGTCCCCATACTTACTCTTCAACCTTGCAAGAGCACGAGTTGACGAAGTGAGCTCTAGAGAGCAATGATGACGTGTGAACCCGTGATATGTTTCACCCACCGCTCCTTTCACGCCAAGACTCCATGCATTCCTTCTACATGGCCTCACATGGTTATGGATTATTTTCCATTATATATCATTTGCCCATCTTGCCATGTTCACTTTGCATGTTATGCTCATTTCTATGCCTTTGTTATGCATTTGTGACCCATGCTTTGCATTACACATGATGATTGATTCTAGTACTTGTATGTGTATTGCAAGCTTGGAGGGGATATTGCTAGTTATTGCCATGCTCCATTTGTGACCCATGCCTATGATCATAGTTTGACCTTGCTTCATTTTCGTGCTTGCGATATGTCATTTGCATTTGCCATGCCTATTATTTTCTCACATGATATGATTGCCATAATTTCCTCTAGTGTGTTGTATATTCGCTCCACTAGTTTGCACGACATGATTGCTATTGCTTGTTGTCTTATGTCTTCATATATTTCCTCTCTCATCTAAATAATTTGCCATGTATTGAGATCAATGGTGATTTTAGTCTTGCTAATGAGATTTCCCCCATTGCTTTCTCACGTATATTTGGTGATTTAGACATATTTCTTGTGAAGCATGCTTGTCTTACTTCTTTGCACCATATTCCTAGTGCCATGAATACGCCATTGTTGCATCATATCATTCATGCACTTTTGCTTCCAATGGTTATGTGCAAGAGAAGAGAACCATCATGATGGATGATGTGTTTATCTACCATGTGCATATGTTCTTTGCTTTTGTCCGTGCATGTGTAGGATACTTGGACTTCGTGTCAACTTCCACTTCATGTTAGTTTACTTTTGAGCTCTTGAGGCGAACCACTTTCGACCACAATGCTTCTACATTGCACTTACTTGTGCTTCGACATTGTGAAGGACACACAAAGACACGCCTTCAAGGTGACATCTTCCTTGAGCATGGATATTATGGATCATAATACTTATGTTGGTTGCACCATGAGACTTATTTTCCATCTTGGGCCACTTGATTGTGCACATGTTAGAGATCTTTCTTCTGCTTGTCATTGCCACATTGCCATGCCTCATGATATATATGCCTTGTGTATTGCATCCGACTTGTGGATTACTTGTTATGCTTGGTTGCAACAATGTTATCTCTTCTCATATGCCATGTCCCATTGGTTGCTACATGCTTGACATGATTTCCTCACACATGTTGAACAATTGCTCTTTTTATTGTGTTGAGTGTCATAATATTTTCACTCCACCCTATACACGTTATGCTTGGATTTTCTTGCACTTCACCCATGTGTTTAGACACTTCATTTTATTGGTGTTGTGAATGATTCATATGCATACCATAGAGCATTTGTTGAGCGCTTTACGCATGCTTGCTATGACCTTGAGGTCGATGCTTGTTCAATTGTCACACATATTAGCATATCTACCTCCAAATTACATGCTTGTTTACATGATGCCCTTGATTGTGCTCAATTTATGTGCTTACATGCCATGTCAAAACTCTTTGTCACACCATATGCTATGCTTGATGACGACACTTGTTGGGTGAATCACCTCTTGAATGATTGGTGTCGCACTAATGCTAACCACATTTGTTTTCCCAAGTGTTTTTTGTCCTTACTTATTTTGAAGGAATCACTAGACGATGCAACATTGGGGAGTGCCCATTTCGAGATTGAAGTGTTTGTTGTCCTTACTCATTTTAAAGGAATCACTAGACGGTGCAACACTGGTGAACTTCCACTTCTACACGGCGAAGCCATCTCTTTCACATGGTGATTTGGTTTTCGATCCAAGGTCTGATCTTTCCCGGGGGGAGATGATGCGGAGCATCCTATGGACACCACCATGGCAAGAGTCCGTTTGGCAAGTGACGCGTGCGACATCTACTTCACATACTTAAATGTGAATCATCTCCTTTACAGGTGCTCACTTGACCCCTTAGAGGATGTTATACTACTTGACACTTCTCCCGTGTGCATGCATAGGTATTGTTAGAGCTTCATGGATGTTGAGGAGGAGTGCAAGTGCCAAAGAACTACTACACCGTTCGCGAGGGAAGCATGGAAGCGATGATGGAAGAAGACGGAGCTGCTGAAGCTACAGCTGCCAGACATCTGGGCCATAGGCCAGACATCCGGTGCCTGCGCAGCCATCCAACAACTGCACCAACGATAGACGGCCATAAGCATCAGCGGTCGGACATCCGGTGTGACCCCAGGCATTCGACGCCTCCACGACGCCCGAACATCTGCCATCACTCCCGAATATCTGGCGATGACTATCCAGAGAAGTACTAGAACAACATGTTCCAAGGCAGGACATCCGTCCAGTACCCCGGACATCAGGCATCTCGCGAACAGCTGGACATCCGCCCCCAGCATGGACATTGGGTGCCTGACTGTGCACAGAGTCGGGCCAGAGGCCCATGTATCTATCTTACCCCTCCCACTTCATGGCTTAGACTATATATAGACACCCCCTCCTCCATTCTATGGTTAACTAATATGATAGCTCATCTTAGTTGAGCTTTGCTCCTTATACCCCCTTCTCTTGAGAGAGGGGGAGAGAGAGAGAGAGAGAGAGAGAGAGAGAGAGAGAGAGAGAGAGAGAGAGACCACTCCCATGGAGTTCAAGACCTCCATGTGAGCATGTGAGAAGATCCTGAGGGATTCAAGACCACCTTGTGGGAAGGATCTATCTAGATCATCAAGACTCCATCTCCTTTGGATTTTGGATGAACTCTACCTTGTCTATTTCCCTTTGATTGTTCATGTACCTTGTGGATCCATGTGTTTGTTGGTCTAGTGGATGTGTGACTGGACTTGTTCTTGAGTGTTTCTCTTGTGAGTTCTCCATGTTATTCCCTGTGTTCTTCGTGTTCTTGAGGAACCCCCCTCCAATTTGTGAAAGATCGGCCCTAGGGGTTCCACCCCATATCACATTCCCGACCCAAATTTCGGTCGCGCTTCGCATCAAAATCGATAATGCGCGGACGGGCAAGACACACGCCCTTGTCCTCCCATGGCCCTCCCATCGGGGACACACCCGCCCAGTTTCCTCCATTTCACCCAAAACCCTCCCGCGTCCCCCTCCCCTCCCTCTTCCATGACCGATGCCCCGATGAATCCCGGTGTCCCCGTCGCGGCTGCGCACCCCATGGCGAAGAAGGCTACCAAGAAGTTATTGTCAGAGTTGTTGGAAATATGCCCTAGAGGCAATAATAAATTGGTTATTATCATATTTCCCTAGTCATGATAATCGTTTATTATCCATGCTAGAATTGTATTGATTGGAAACTCATATACATGTGTGGATACATAGACAACAACATGTCCCTAGTGAGCCTCTACTAGACTAGCTCGTTGATCAAAGATGGTTAAGGTTTCCAAGCATAGACATGAGTTGTCATTTGATAATGGGACGAAATCATTAGGAGATGATGTGATGGACAATACCCAACTGTAAGCATAACATTTGATCGTATTAGTTTATTGCTATTGTTTTCTTCATGTCAATTTTACGTTCCTAAGACCATGAGATCATGCAACTCCCTGACAACGGGGGAATACCTTGTGTGTATCAAAAGTGGCAACGTAACTGGGTGACAATAAAGATGCTCTACAGGTTTCTCCAAGGGTGTATGTTGAGTTGGCATGGATCAAGACTAGGATTTGTCACTCCATGTGACGGAGAGGTATCTCAAGGCCCACTCGGTAATACAACATCATAACAGGCTTGCAAGAAATGTGACTAAGGAGTTAGTCACGGGATCTTGTATTACGGAACGAGTAAAGAGACTTACCGGTAGCAAGATTGAACTATGTATGGAGAGACTGACGATCGAATCTCCGACAAGTAACATACCGATGGACAGAGGGAACTACATACAGGATAGCTGAATCCTTGACATCGAGGTTCGACCGATAATGATCTTTGTAGAATATGCAGGAGCCAATATGGGCATCCAGGTGCCGCTATTGGCTATTGACCATAGAGGTGTCTCGGTCATGTCTGCATAGTTCTTGTACCCGCAGGGTCTACACACTTAACGTTTGGTGATGATCTAAGTATAGTTGAGTTATTGTGTTGGTGATCGAAAGTTGTTCAGAGTCCCATATGAGATCCCAGACATCACGAGGAGCTCTAGAATGGTCCGGAGGTAAAGATTCATATATGGGAAGTTATTATCGGGATTCCGAAAAAAGTTCAAGTTTTTTCGGTATTGTACCGAGAAGGTTCTAGAAGGTTCCGGAGTGGGGCCCACTTGCATGGGGGACCCACATGAACGTGGTTAGTGGGGAAAGTCCCCACAACCCTGGTCTAGGTGCACCAATATCCTCCCTTAAAAGGAATAGTATCATATCCCAAAGGGATAAGACCAGGATCCCTAAAAAGGGGAATAGTGATCGGTGGGGAAGGAAATGAGGGATTTCCATCCTTCCCCTTTGGCCAACGACCCTAGGGCCTTGGAGGGCAAGCCACCAGCCCCTCCATGCCTATATAAAGGGCGGGAGGCATTGGGGGCAACAACCCTTCAAACCTTGCCCATCTCCCTCCCGTTACACCTCCGCCATCTCGCGCGGACGCTTGGCGAAGCCCTGCTGAGATTGCTCCACCTCCACCACCATGGTGCTGCCGAATAACTCGAGCTACTACTTCACCATCGCTCACTTGATCAAGGAGGTGAAGGCTTCATCAATCCGTACGTGTGTTGAACGTCGAAGTGCCATCCATTAGGCACTTGATCGGGAGTTCGTGGACGGATTATGATTGGATTGCGAAGACGTTTGACTATATCAACCACATTTCTTAACACTTTCGCTTAGCGATCTAGAAGGGTATGTAGATCCAATCTCCTCTCTCGTAGATGATCATCACCTAGATTGATCTTGGTGAGCGTAGGATTTTTTTTCATGCAACGTTCCCCAGCAGGAGCTCACGCCGGTGGAGCTCGCCAAACTCGAGGCCGAGTCGACCAAGAGGAGGAACCATCGGACAAAGGTGGCAGAAAAGAAGGTCGCTACCCTGTACATCGCCGAGGCGGCTGCACTGTGTGTCGTGCAACACCAGGCCGATGTCGATGACAAGGAGTCCATCATCGCCAAGGCGCACACCCTCCTCATGTTAGGGCCATGTCGATCCCCGCCGTCCATTCTCTCGGTCGCTGCCATGGTCGCGGCTAGCACATGCTCATTGGCCATTTGTCCTCTATAGTACTGGTCCCTGAGCTCGTTCATCACACCGGATACACCCGTGTATCATGCGTCGCCGCTACATGGGCATGGGCAGACACGGTTCACCACATCGCCAGACTATAGCATGGTCGCTCCGGCCACGCTCGTGGGCGCCATCGACCTCAGCGTGATGCCGGGGTATAGTTGCGCTGGCCAGCCATCCGGCGGAACACAAAGGAAGCAACCCTGGTCAATCCCTTCGGCCGACATGGCCGGCGCCCGCAAGCTGTTCGATGAAATGCCACTGCCGATGCCGACAGTCGACGACCCTGACTACGCGACGTTCATGGAGAATATCATCTTCAAGGGCCGTGGTGAGGCCTTCCACGTCGACGGACAAGACCAAGCTTTCAATCTTGACGTGACCCATAGCCAGGACGACAGCACCCAATATGGTAACACTCAATTTGCCGACCATGATGAAGATGGGGACGACCATGGCAACTCATACTATGAATATGAGGAAGAAGAGCTCGACATTGCTGTGGTGCCCGGATAATTAAGCTAGAGTAACCCTCTATTAATGATGACACGTCACCATGATTACTTTTGTTAATCTCGCATTGATTCGAACTGATTCAAATTCAAATTTAAAATAAAGTCAAATAAATTATTTTGTCAAACAGTAAAACAAAAATGTTCATCATATTGCAAGTAATCACCGAGTAATTGTCTTGGAGGAATCAACATTTAATAAATAAATTAAATGCCCCTAACCTATTTAAAACAGTGCCAAAACAATATTTTAAATGCTTTTAAAATAATAAAATTTCCAAACTAATGTAAATAACTGCTAAACTTTTGTGCCAGCACCTAATATTGCAATACTAATTTGGTGTCCATCTCCACATTTTACAAAACTCATTTGCTAATTGGATTAAGTGCAAAACATAGACTAGACAAGGTGAAATAGAAATAGAATAAGATAAACATAATGCACTACTCTGTAGTTAGGCCCACTGTGAATAGCATAGCCCAGCCCTGTGACACCCCGAGACCGATGCGCCAGGTGTCTTCCAGTTATTCGTCGTTGTTGCCATATCATCTGCTTGCGGGTTGCATTTTGCCATGTCATCGTGTGCATTGCATCCTCATGTTTTAAAAACTTTCATCCGTTATTTTTCTTCGTTGTCCATTTCGGGATCCGACACTCTCACATGCACCCATTGCACCTCTCAAATCTTGTTTCGTGAGCGGGAGAAAAACGTTCTCGGAATGGGCCGAGATTTGTCGAGTGGCCTTGGTATATCATCGGTAGACCGCCTGTCAAATTTCGTTCCATTTGGAGATCGTTTGATGCCCCAACGGTTAACCACGTTAACCAAAACCCCCTTTTCTTTGGAGCCCAGCACCCCTTCACCACAGCCCGCTAGCCCATCTAAACCCTTTCCATGCTCTCCGTCGTTGGATCACGATCGCATGGCCGAAAACCGCACCTCATTTGGACTCTCCTAGCTCCCTATGCCTATATAAACACCTCCCTCGTCCAAAATTCGGAGCTAACCC
Source organism: Secale cereale (assembly GCA_902687465.1). Classification (NCBI taxonomy): domain Eukaryota; kingdom Viridiplantae; phylum Streptophyta; class Magnoliopsida; order Poales; family Poaceae; genus Secale; species Secale cereale. The sequence continues at coordinate 332,717,040 of LR738713.1, forward strand.
TAGATCCACCTCCTTCCTCCACGCCGGACACGTCCGCCGGAGTCGGACACGTCCAGACAACGCCCCAACGAGCCGCGCACCGCCACGTGGAAGCCCCTCATTCGGCCGCCTCCGTGCCCACTTCCCCGCGCCGCCGCCAGCGCGCCCGGGCCCGAGCCTCCGCCGCCGCGGCCCGCAGGCGCCCACGCGAGCCTGCTCAGCCAACCCCGCCGCCCAGTCCTTGCTCCTCCGCGATGCCGAGTTCCGCGCCGGAGCCCGCCGCCGTCGTTGCTCCGCCTCACCGCCCTGCCTCACCGAGCTCCGTCGCGCCCCTCTGCGCCACTTCACCTCGTTGTCTTCGGCCAGCCGGATCTGCCAGATCCCGGCGGGATCGAGCTCGCCGCCGGTCTTCCTCGCAACCGCCGTTGGAGGCCTTTGCCTCGAGCTCCCTTCGCCCCTGCTCACCTACACTCCGGCCGCCGCGCAGCCCCACCCGCCAGATCCGGTCGGAGGTCGCCGGATCTGCCGTCCCGGCCATCCCCTGTGGCCCCGCCGTCGCCACCTCTCGCCGGCGCCGCCGTGGCCTCGTCCCGCTCGGGATCGAGGGCGATGTGCGCCACCGACAGCAGTCGCTCCCCACGTGGGCCTCGCAGCCCCACGGCCTGGCCCAGCCAGACCCCGAGCCGACCTGCCTCGCCTCCTCTTCGCTGGGCCATGGCCCACTCTGGTGAGCCCCGGCCTGCCCTTTATTCCTTGCCCGAGCGTGTTTACATATTAGATGCTCACTTTTCGGTCCAGTAAAAAACGGTTAAGTCCCAGAAAAACTGTTGCATGATGCATTCTTTGCTTGTTGATAATTTTGTGCACATTTACCCAAATTGAGCATATGATATGTCAAAATGTTCATCTCTCTTTGTTTTACATGATGGCTGCGTTTTCATGCATGTCAGGATTCATCTTGATGTCTTAATCTATATTGCAAAACTGCTAAGTGTTGTTAACTGCTGAAAACTAGTGTAACTTGCTGATTTGTCTTTTTCATATATTTTTGTATGATTTTTGTTTTAGCATCATGTCAACATGTGTTCGGAGCACAATTATGTCATATTTGCTGTGGTGCAATCCACTTTTCGTTATATGCCTTGTGGTGAGTGGAACAAGCTTGTAAATTGACCTACTCGTTGTTTGCTGATTTATGAGACTTGTTGAAATCTGCAAAGTCTGAACCTGTTATATTGTGATGCCATGTTTTCCTGATGATAGAGTCATATCCATGCATGTTTTGAAATGTCCAATGATCATGTCTTGAAGTCCATGTTATGCTCTATCCATCCATGTCCTTGTTTGCAATTATAGGTTGTTGTAGCTTGTCTCTTTCTTGCTCTCAAGTTGATATATAATGTTTCTGTCAGCCAGTTGTCAGTAAGTTCAGTTTTGCCATGTGAATAGCTAATGTTCTATGCATCCTATGACCATGTTTTTGCCATGAGTAGCTTAATAAACATGTCTTCTTGTTGCTGGTTATATTCAAATGCCATGATATGCTTTGAGATGAGTAGCACAAGTTTGCAAACATGCCTACTTGTCGTTGTTACTGCCATGTTCAGTTTATTTCACTAAGTCTGAGAATCTGTTATATTAAGTTTGCATCTTGTTTTGATGAATGCCATGAACCTGTTGCTCCCATGTATATGCCATCTTGCATTCCTTGAGCTCCATGTTGTGAACTAGCATGCCATGCTTTGCTTGCCATGTTCTTGTCTTGTAGCTTATTTATTTCTTGCCTCCAACATGTTAACATATTAACTCTGCTCATGTATATGCTCTGTTTTCCACCAAGTCATATTATGTGATATAAAGTTTGCTTGTTGCCTTGATCATGTTGGATTACTCTTGATGCCTATGGACCTGATACTTGTTGATATTGGAAGCATGCTATCTTAACTTTGAGTTCATGCCATGCTTGTGCCTATCTTGTACTTATAGCTTGTTGTTTTGTTGCTCGCAAGATGCCTAGTTGCCGTTTTCGACAGCTTGTCCTTTAAACTTGTTTCGTGTGTATGTGTTGAACCGTTGCTCTGTTTTGAGCGTGCTCTATATGAAACTTGCTTGGTTTTGTCTGTAGACGCATCATGTCATGTTGTATCCATGTTTTGAGGGTTCTGCTTGATGTTTGAATGCATTTTGCATCAATGCCATGCTTGCCTTGTTTTGCTCATATCTTCTAGGTCGTAACTCCGAATTAAATGAACTTTATATGTAACTTGACTAGAATTTTGTGTAGATCATCATGGTGCATGTTAAATTGCTGTTTAACAACTTGAACATAAGGCTTGTTAAGATCTGGACCAATTTCGAAATTTTCATATGAGGACTTACCGGAATTGTTATATGTTGTTTCCGGCCTCATTTAAACTTACTTTGTGTGTTGATCTTGTGTGCTTCATCTCTTGCCATGAGTTGCATCATGTAGCTTGTCATGCATCATACTTGGTTGAGCATCCTTTCTTGCTTATGTGTGGTGTGTTTACCGTGTTGTTTGCTTCTTCTCGTTAGTTCCTGTTTCGTTGCGATCGTGAGGATTCGTTCGTCTATGCTTGGTTCGTCAGTGTGGCTTCTTCTTCTTCATGTACTCGATCTTCTTCCTAGCAGGATCTCAGGCAAGATGACCGTCACCTTGGATCTCATTACTATCATTGCTATGCTAGTTTTCTCGATGCTATCACTATATGACGCGCTACCTATCTATTTGTTGTCAGCCTCTCATTGTTGCCATGAAACACCCTCTAACCTTTGACCCCATCCCAGCAAACCGTTGTTTGGATGTGTTACCGCTTGCTCAGCCCCTCTTATAGTGTTGTTAGCTGCAGGTTAAGATGAAGATTGCTCCATGTCGGATCTTGGTTTTGGAAAATCACAATATCTCTTAATTAGATTAACGCACCTATATACCTGGCAATGGGTGGAAGGTTTGGCCTTTTGCTCGGTGTTTTGTTCCACTCATGCCGCCTTAAGAACTAATAAACCGGTGTTATGTTCCTTGATTTTGTGTTCCTAACGTGGTTGGGTATATGGGGACCCCTTGACAGTTCGCTTTGAATAAAACTCCTCCAACAAGGCCCAACTTTGGTTTTAATTTGCAATGTAATAAAAACTTAATTAATTAATTAAATTGCATAGGGAGTTAGCACTACCCGAGTATTATTTTCCACATACAGGGGCCAGTGCTGATGGTGTTGGTCCCAAACTAGAGCCACTTGCGGCACCACCCAGTTATCTGGGGTCTTCGGTAGTTGTACGTAGTGCTCAGCCGGATGTGGCCTGAGACGAAATACGCGCGGTTACTATGAGGGTGTCGGCACACCGGGAGGTCTTGCTGGACTTGTTTTACCATTGTCGAAATGTCTTGTGCACCGGGATTCTAAGTCTGATCGGGTTGTCCCTAAGATAAGGGGTTTTTACCTCTACTGATCGTGAGAGCTTGTGATGGGCTAAGTTGGGACACCCCTGTAGGGTTATGGTCTTTCGAAAGCAGTGCCCGTGGTTATGTGGCAGATTGGAATTTGTTAATGTCCGGTTGTAGAAAACTTGACAGAGGATCCAAAATAAAATACACCGACCGTGTGAGTAACCGTGACCGTCTCTTTTCATTTTCTGAAGAGAACATGGTAGGGTTATGCTTGACTCGTAGGTAGTTCAGGATCACTTAGCGATCATTACTAGTTCGCGACCGTTAGCGTAGATGCTTATCTTATTCTTGTACTCGTAAGTTAGCCACCATACAATTCTTAGCCACTACTGCAACCTCACCACTTAACCTCTCCATACCCATTAAGCTTTGTTAGTCTTGATACCCTGCCGAGTCCTCATGGCTCACAGATACTACAACAACAGTTGCAGGTGCGGGTTTCAGATGACTTGACGTGAGAGCGATGTTTACTTGTGTTGGAGTTCTTTCTTCTTCTTCTTCGATCTTGGGATAGGTTCCTGGTCGGCAGCCTGGGATAGCAGGATGGATGTCGTTATGCTTTTCATGTTTTTCATCCGTAGTCGGGTGTCTTGTGTATGATGTTGATGAATTCATGTGGAAATTGTATGACCTGTATGTATCCCCATCTATTTATGTAATGGTATGATGTAATGATATCCATCTTGCTAAGCGCCCGAAATGCGGTTGTGCCCCAATCACGAGTTCACCATGTGATCGGGATAGAATCGCATCTTGGACGTGACAAGTTGGTATCAGAGCCTCGACCGACCATAGGAGCCACCTTGATTGATCGTAGTTTGGCCGTTGGCGAGTCTAGCAGAAAAACTTTTTCAAAGTCTAGATATATCGGAGAGTAGGAATTCTTTTTACTCCTCAGCCCCTTCGTCGCTCTGGTGATGAATCTTGACGTAGGTGTTTTGAATTACTCCTCTTCCCCTTCAATTTTTTTAGGATCATGCAGTTAGTTTTTTCCGATCATTGCGATGTATGCTCTTTCATCCGGTGCATCTCTTGTCTAGTTCATTTGACCCTCCTTGCCTTTTGCTAGTTCGTGCTCAGTTCTTTTCAACTAGCGTCGTTTTCCCCATCCGAAGTGGACTTCCTTTTTATCCACCCGCACATCCATATTTTTTTCTTCTCGGAGCTGGAGTCCTTAATTGAGTATCCATCCTACTCGTGCGATGCATTTGCATTATTTCCTCAATTATTTCAACTGGTGATTTCTCGTCTCGTTCGGCATTCTTCATCTCTTTTCTTCTTCGGTGGATTCAATTCAAGTTTTCGGTGTTGATCTTATTCTTTCCCTCGGCTCAATTGTTTCCTCTTGCTCGTTCGCCTCTCGCCATTTAATCGTCCCAGAGTTCCGAAGACATCTCAGGAGATTCGTGTTTGCATTCAATTAATTCGAGGTTGTCACCTCATTCGAGTCTTCCAATCGTTCTGGTGCATCATCTCCTTTTCAATCTTTTGCAACTGTGTTTTCTTTTCGGTGGGCTCATAACCCACAGGTCTTTTCCCCGGATCTTACCTGATTCTTCTAATTTTCCGGAGTGATTCCCGAAATTCTTTTCAAAGTGTGACGTAAGAATGAATTTGCATCAGTCATGTGTCTTCTCAAAGATCGCTTCCAAATTGTTTTCATGTTTGTTTCAACATCTCCTCTTTTCATTCTTCCAAAGTATATGAATAATTTTGGTGAAGTTTCTCGTCGTCATTCTCAACATTGAAAACTGAAGAAGAGTTTTCCTCCAAATCTTGTCCGTTCTCTCGACTATTCGCCGTTCAAGCTTAAATGTTATCCCCTCAATTTGTTCGGATCATGACAAATTTTTTTCCTTACCCATCCGAACTATTTCATGAATTCTTTCCAGTGTGATCCTCCGAAGGCCATCATTTCAGAAGATTTCTTTGTTCTCAGTTTTCAACTTCGTTCTTCAACTATTCTTCATTGATGCCTCTTTGTTTGTCTCCGTATTCTTTCGATGATTCGTCCAAGTATTCATTAATCAGTCCGTGATCTCTTCGTTCTCTTGTTTCTAAATTCCTCAAGTGCTTTATTCTTCCTGGTGATTCATTCTCTTGTATTCACTCAATTTCAATTCCTTACGGTGGATTATTCTCCTTCATCACTCGATTTCAATTCTTCCCGGTGGCTTGCTCTTTTTCTTAACTCGGTTTCAATTTTTACGGTGGTTCGCTCAACAGTTCTTTTCCTGTGTTATCATATCAATTCATTTGTACTTCCAATCCTACAGGTGGGTCATGAAGGCTTTCTCGAGTTTTGCGCTATATCCCTCTTTAATCAATTTCAACGTGAATAAGTGGTATGCCAATACATTGCTTCTCATCAATTTAATTGATGAAGGACAAGCAGAACATAATTCTTATTCTTCAAGTTGATTATTCCTTCCTTCGGATTTTTTTCATGATGAATAAATTCTAATCCCAAGTGATTTCATCTTTTCTTTTTCGGAGTTCAAAGTTTTCTCCGCCTTCTCATCGGAACCCCGTCTAAATCATCGCAAGGACTTATTCATATTCTTTTCATCCTTCATCATCCTTTATTTACCGGAGTTCTTCATGGTGGTTCATCGCGATTCAAATCATTATTCAAGTGTTCATCAAATTCTTTTGGATCAAGCGCAAGCATTATTCTTTTGTGTCTCGAGATGCAAATAATTCTCCGTATTCTTTTGAAGTGGAGTTTTGCATTCCTCATTCTTCTCGGCTCATCAATATTTTGGTTGCGGCATAATATCACTTCAAGTTTTGGGATGATTGCCAAAAGTCCACAACAAGTTAATTCTTTTCATTGTTGATTTTTCAACAACTCCGTTCTTCCCTTCTTCGCAAGGATGTTTGCAAATTCTTTTGTGCTAGAAGGTGTTGTCTTACCTCCTTTCTTCTCATTCTTAATTTGATCTGGAGGCATTTGTGTTGTTTCATCTTGTCAAGTATTATTCCATCTTCTCAAGTTCAAGTCCTATTCCTTCAATGCTCAACCGGAGATTTGCCTGAATTCCTTTTCTATCTCTTTTAGCCGGAGTGGTTTTGAATCCATTCTTATTCCTTCAACTCTTGTTCCATATCCTCCAACCTTTTGGTTCTCGTCGTATCCCTTGTTCCTCTAGGCAAACGAAGTGTTTGCAACTTCGTTCTTCTTCGTTGTGTTATTTCTTTCAAGTTGTTAAACCTCTCGTGATTATTTTGTTTCACTCATTTGACCAAGAAGAACGATGTTCTTCCTTTTTCTCTTCCATCTCGTTCCTAAGATCTCGGGACGAGATCTCTTGTTAGTAGGGGAGTGTTGTGACACCCCGAGACCGATGCGCCAGGTGTCTTCCTGTTATTAGTCATCGTTGCCATATCATCTGCTTGCGTGTTGCATTTTGCCATGTCATCGTGTGCATTGCATCCTCATGCTTTAAAAACTTGCATCCGTTATTTTTCTCCGTTGTCCGTTTCGGGATCCGACACTCTCACATGCACCCGTTGCACCTCTCAAATCTGGTTTCGTGAGCGAGAGAAAAACGTTCTCGGAATGGGCCGAGATTTGTCGAGTGGCCTTGGTATAGCACCGGTAGACCGTCTGTCAAATTTCGTTCCATTTGAAGTTCGTTTGATGCCCCAACAGTTAACCGTGTTAACCGAAACCCCCTTCTCTTTGGAGCCAAACACCCCTTCACCACAGCCCATTAGCCCATCTAAACCCCATCCATGCTCTTCACCGTTAGATCACGATCACGTGGCCGAAAACCGCACCTCATTTGGACTCTCCTAGCTCCCTATGCCTATATAAACACATCCCCCGTCCAAAATTCGGAGCTAACCCTAGATCCACCTCCTTCCTTCGTGCCGGACACGTCCGCCGGAGTCGAACACGTCCAGCCACCGCCCCGACGAGCATCGCGTCGCCACATGGCAGCCCCTCATTTGGTCGCCTCCGTGCCCACTTCCCCGCGCCGCCGCCAGCCCGCCCGGGCCCGAGCCTCCGCCGCCGCGGCACGCAGGCGCCCGCGCGTGCCCGCTCAGCCAGCCCCGCCGCGCGGTCCTTGCTCCTCCGTGTCGCCGAGTTCCGCGCTGGAGCCCGCCGCCGTCGTTGCTCCGCCTCACCGCCTTGCCTCACCGAGCTCCGCCGCGTCCCTTTGCGCCGCTTCACCTCGTCGTCTCCGGCCAGCCGGATCCGCTAGATCCCGGCGAGATCGAGCTCGTCGCCGGTCTCCCTTGCAACCGCCGCCAGAGGCCTTTGCCTCGAGCTCCCCTCACCCCTGCTCGCCTCCACTCCGGCCGCCGTGCCGCTTCACCGGCTAGATCCGGGCGGAGGTCATCGGATCTGCCATCCCGGCCGTCCCCTGTGGCCCCGCAATCGCCACCTCTCGCCGACGCCGTTGTGGCCTCGTCCCGCTCGGGATCGAGGGCGACGTGCGCCGCCGACCGCAGTCGCTCCCCTCATGGGACTCGCAGCCCCACGGCCCGGCCCGGCCGGACCTCGAGTCGACCTGCCTCGCCTCCTCTTCGCTGGGCCACGGCCCACTCTGGTGAGCCCCGGCCTGACCTTTATTCCTCGCCCGATCGTGTTTAGATATTAGATGCTCACTTTTCGGTCCCGTAAAAAGCGGCTAAGTCCCAAAAAACTATTGCATGATGCATTCTTTGCTTGTTGATAACTTTGTACACGTTTACCCAAATTGAGCATATGATATGTCAAAATGTTCATCTCTCTGTGTTCTACATGATCGCTACGTTTTCATGCATGTTAGGATTCATCTTGATGTCTTAATCTCTGTTGCAAAAGTGCTAAATGTTGTTAACTGTTGAAAACTAGTGTAACTTGATGATTTGTCTTTTTCATATATTTTTGTATGTTTTTTGTTTGAGCATCATGTCAACATATGTTAGGAGCACAATTATGTCATCTTAGCTGTGGTGCAATCAACTTTTCATGATATGCCTTGTGGTGAGTGGAACAAGCTTGTAAAGTGACCTACTCGCTGTTTGCTGATTTCTGAGACTTGTTGAAATCTGCTAAGTCTGAAACGGTTATATTGTGAAGCATGTTTGCTTGATTCTACAGTGATATCCATGCACATTTTGGAAGGTCCAATGATCATGTCTTGAAGTCCATGTTATGATATATCCATCCATGTCCTTGTTTGCAATTATAGGTTGATGTAGCTTGTCTCTTTCTTGCTCTCAAGTTGCTATATAATGTTTCTGTCAGCCAGTTGTCAGTAAGTTCAGTTTTGCCATGTGAATAGCTAGTGTTCTATGCATCCTATGACCATGTTCTTGCCATGAGTAGCTGAATAAACATGTCTTCTTGTTGTTGGTTATTTTCACATGCCATGATATGCTTTGAGATGAGTTGCACAAGCTTGCAAACATGCCTACTTGTCGTTGTTGCTGCCATGTTCAGTTTATTTCATTAAGTCTGAGAATCTGTTATATTAAGTTTGCATCTTGTTTTGATGAATGCCATGAACATGTTGCTCCCATGTATATGCCATCTTGTGTTCCTTGAGCTCCATGTTGTGTACTAGCATGCCATGCTTTGCTTGCCATGTTCTTGTGTTGTAGCTTATTTATTTCTTGCCTCCAACATGTTAGCATATTAACTCTACTCATGTATATGCTCTGTTTTCCACCAAGTCATATTATGTGATATAAAGTTTGCTTGTTGCCTTGATCATGTTGGATTACTCTTGATGCCTATGGACCTGATACTTGTTGATATTCGAAGCATATTATCTTTACTTTGAGGTCATGCCATGCTTGTGCCTATCTTGTACTTATAGCTTGTTGTTTTGTTGCTCGCAAGATGCCTAGTTGTCGTTTTGGACAGCTTGTCCTTTAAACTTGTTTCGTGTGTATGTGTTGAACCGTTGCTCCGTTTTGAGCGTGCTCTATATGAAACTTACTTGGTTTGTGTGTAGATGCATAATGTCATGTTGTATCCATGTTTTGAGGGTTGTGCTTGACGTTTCAATGCATTTTGCATCAATGCCATGCTTGTCTTGGTTTTGCTCATATCTTCTAGGCCATAGCTCCGAATTAAATAAACTTTATATGTAACTTGACTAGAATTTCATGTAGATCATCATGGTGCATGTTAGCTTGCTGTTTAACAACTTTAACATAAGGTTTGTTCAGATCTGGACCAATTTCGAAATTTGCATATGAGGACTTACCGGAATTGTTATATGTTGTTTCCGGCCTCATTTAAACTTACTTTGTGTGTTGATCTTGTGTGCTTCATCTCTTACCATGAGTTGCATCATGTAGCTTGTCATGCATCATACTTTGTTGAGCATCTTGTCTTGCTTATGTGTGGTGTGTTTACAATGTTGTTTGCTTCTTCTCGTTAGTTCCTGTTTCATTGCGATCGTGAGGATTCGTTCGTCTACGCTTGGTTCGTCTGTGTGCCTTCTTTTTCTTCATGGACTCGATCTTCTTCCTAGCGGGATCTCAGGCAAGATGACCGTCACCTTGGATCTCATTACTATCATTCCTATGCTAGTTGTCTCGATGTTATCGCTATATGCCACGCTACCTATCTATTTGTTGCCAGCCTCTCATTGTGGCCATGAAACACCCTCTAACCTTTGACACCATCCCAACAAACCGTTGCTTGGCTGTGTTACCTCTTGCTTAGCCCCTCTTATAGTGTTGTTAGCTGCATGTGAAGATGAAGATTGCTCCATGTCGGATCTTGGTTTTGGAAAATCACAATATCTCTTAATTAAATTAACGCACCTATATACTTGGCAATGGGTGGAAGGTTTGGCCTTTTGCTCGGTGTTTTGTTCCACTCATGATGCCTTAAGAACCGATAAACTGGTGTTATGTTCCTTGATTTTGTGTTCCTAACGCGTTTGGGTATATGGGGACCCCTTGACAGTCCGCTTTGAATAAAACTCCTCCAGCAAGGCCCAACTTTGGTTTTAATTTGCAACATAATAAAAACTTAATTAATTAATTAAATTACATAGGGAGTTAGTGCTACCAGAGGATTCTTTTCCACATACAGGGGGGCCAGTGCGAATGGTGTTGGTCCCAAACTAGAGCCACTTGCGGCGCCACCCAGTTATCTGGGGTCTTCGGTAGCTGTATGTAGTGCTCATCCGGACGTGGCCTGAGACAAGATACGCGCGGCTACTATCAGGGTGTCGGCACGCAGGGAGGTCTTGTTGGACTTGTTTTACCATTGTCGAAATGTCTTGTGCACCGGGATTCCGAGTCTGATCGGGTTGGCCCTAAGATAAGGGGTTTTCACCTCTGCTGATCGTGAGAGCTTGTGATGGGCTAAGTTGGGACACCCCTGCAGGGTTATGATCTTTCGTTAGTCGTGCCCGCGGTTATGTGGCAGATTGGAATTTGTTAATGTCGGATTGTAGAAAACTTGACAGAGGATCCAAAATAAATTACACCAACCGTGTGAGTAACCATGACCGTCTCTTTTCATTTTGAGAAGAGAACACGGTGGGGTTATGCTTGAATCGTAGGTAGTTCAGGATCACTTAGCGATCATTACTAGTTCGCGACCGTTTGCGTAGATGCTCATCTTAATTTTGTACTCGTAAGTTAGCCACCATACAATGCTTAGCCGATGCGGCAACCTCACCACTTAACCTTCTCCATACCCATTAACCTTTGTTAGTCTTGATACCCATGGTTATGGGATTGCTGAGTCCTCGTGGCTCACAGATACTACTACAACAGTTGCAGGTGCAGGTTTCCGATGACTTGACGTGAGAGCGATATTTACTTGTGTTGGAGTTCTTTCTTCTTCTTATTCGTCGATCTTGGGATAGGTTCCTGGTCGGTAGCCTGGGATAGCAGGATGGATGTCGTTATGCTTTTTATGTTTTTCATCCGTAGTCGGGTGTCTTGTGTATGTTGTTGATGTATTCATGTGGCAATTGTATGACATGTATGTATCCCCATCTATTTATGTAATGGTACGATGTAATGATATCCATCTTGCTAAGCGCCCGTTTGCAGTTGTGCCCCAATCACGAGTTCACCATGTGATCGGGATAGAATTGCATCTTGGGCGTGACAAGCCCACCACCACCATCTCTCCTTCAACCTCCTGTAGCAGGAGGCAGAGAAGAGTGTGGCGGCCATCCAGGCCTCCCAGGCCGGCGATGTCGCCGTGGCGCCCATCCCACGATCCCCCGGAGGATAAGGCCGCCCCGTGCCCCCCCCTCAACCAAACCATAACCACTTTCCCCTCCCTCTCACTCATTTTCCTCTCCTTGCTCACAACCGAGCACAGCGTCGCCGCTGCTCGCACGGTCTTGCGGCCACCGGAACCCCCCAAGGGTTGCAACCTCGTCTGGGAGGAGAGTCGTGCTCCGCTTTGTCGCCTGCAAGCTTGGATCGGAGCGAGAAGCCACTCCATCATCGTCGGCGTGCTCGTCTTCAACCTCGACACTGCCGGACACCGTCACCGATTTCGTTGACACCGAGCCTCCCCCCCC